>CM053578.1:102717034-102843089 GCA_028646485.1 Cryptoprocta ferox
AAAACTGGGCTCAGCTGGGAAATGAGCCAAAGCCAGAAGCAATCCTGCTCGTCTCCACCCGGACCAACCTTCTGTTCTCTGAAGTCCCGGACGATAATGAACGCGAAGCTTCACAAGGAGCAGAAATTGATCATGATGGCTCAGAGACTGAGGGTGAGTGACATCATGTGACCCATGTGATGCCGTCACTGAGTTCAGGGACTTTCCCCTCCGTGGGCATCATGTCCTCTCCTTTTATTCATTTATTTCTTTGAGGAGCATTTTAGAATCTGTTCCTTACTGTGCTGATAGACCTAGCTTATCTTTTGGTTATTATCATTTCCCCTTGTTCTTAAGTTTCTCTCAGACCCACTTAAATTGCAAAAACACATAACAGCAGCACCTGCCCCTTCCCTGCTCATGCGCGCGCGCTCTCTCTCTCTCAGAAAGAAAATAAACATTAAAAAAAAAGAAATGAGAGACTTTTAAACGTTCAACTTCATTCCAACTCAAAAAACCATTCAAATTCAGTTCATTCAGTATTGTTGAATGTTATTTGGAAATTTATACTTTAAAAATGTAATGAATACTTTATTGTATTTTGCAACACAAATTTTACATTGCATGTTTTAAATTTATAATGTAACAAAGCTATTTCCTATCTGTAAACAGAACTCAAACATGTATTATATATCTTAATAAGCTAATGAGGGAATGACAGGAAACATTTTTATTTCAGGGTTCACAATTTCAAAAGGATTAGCAGCCTGAAAAGCGACGTGGGTTTGCAGAGCGCTCAGGGATCCGCATCACCCCCTATAGGCCATGGAAGTAATGGCATCTGCTTCAGAGCCTGTTTGGGCTGCGAGGTTCCCGGGGAGGAGGTGGATCCCCAGCTCCCCTTCTCGGGGATAAGAAGGGTCGAGACGTCTATTTTTTTCATGCCTCCAATTGCATAAGAAACAGATTCCCAATTTCTTTTCATTATAAACGTCGAGGACACAAGAGAAGCCTTTGTCACAAACGAGGGGGAAAATCAGACCTCCGTGCTTGCACAAAGTGAAATACGATCCGATTTTGGATGTGATAATAGAACCCCCCCCCCCCCCCGGCTCTCATTGAGACCTTCGTTTTCCTGACTCTGACTCATCCTGAGCAGCCCCATCCTGGAAGTGGATGGATTAGAAACCCCTTGACATCTGGGTTTGACCAGCACCGGCGCCGGCCTCTCCTGTTCCCTCTGCGTAATGGGCGGGAACTCCGGGATCTCTCCCACCAGCCTCCTGACTGCGTTTCTAAAAAACGGGGGTAATTAAGACAGCGCTATGTCACGGGTGGTCGCAGGAAGCGCTTCAGATCACCTAGCACTCCCTGGCAGGGGGCCTGGCCCAGGGCGGTTGCTCGGTAAGGTGACCGCCGGCCCTGGACGGAGGAGGGGGAGCCAGGGGCGCACGGCGTGCGCGCGGAGGGGGAATGCCAATTTGCGCGCAGCCTCGGGGCACAGGACTCGAGCATTTAAAAACAAACCGCAGGCCCCCAGGGGAGCAGGGTGCCTCTCGGTCTGTAACGCACACGACGCCTGGGGGGGGGGTGGACTTCCCAAGGCCCCGCCCCAGGGTCGGCTCCGACTCGCGCCCTCTGCACGACGGGGGGCTCAGGCGCAGGGACAGCCGCTGGCCCCGGGTGCTGCCTCTGCAGCCGGCTCTCCTCACCGGGCTGAGCAGGGGAAGGGCGCAAAGCACGGTCTTCCTGCGGCAACGACTTCTGAGTCGTTTCGGATTATTTTATTTTAAATAAAAGCTCTGTAGATTCTACTCAGGTGCCACCCAAACACTCTATTACTCCTGGGGGGAGGGGGCAGGCAGCCCACGCACTTTGGCCTCTTGTTTTCCCCCAAACGCCGCGTCCCTAGGGCTCCCGTCGCGGCTGGGGGCCCCCGGATGGACGAGGCTGGGGGGCGGGGGGGGGGGGACGGACGCCGGTGCGCGGCCAGGACCGAGGGCTGGCTCGGCTTTCGGGGCGGGACCCTGGCTCGAGGGCGCCCCCTGCCGGCCGCGGTCGGGATCGCTCCTTCCGAGCCGGGGAGCGGGGCTGCCGCGACCCCCGCCCAAGGGGCGCCCCACCAGGGTTCCCGCTGGCACGGAACCCCCCGCACTCCCGCACTTCCGGTCTCTGAGCAGCTGGTGCCTCTGAGCAGCAGGGGGTGTGGGGGGGCGCTTTTACCGCTCCCCCCCCGCTTTTTTTTCTCTTTTTTTTTTGGGAAAGGAGCAAACATCTCCAGTTTTAATGTGGCCCAATTATCTCGTTTAAACGACTTAAAATGTTTCTCTTTAACTCATTTCAATCTAGTAAATATGCTTCAGCAAGTAGCTAATTTCTCAGGGATGGCTTCGCCTCGCCATTTGCATATAAAGCGCGTCGGGGGCCGGCCCCCCTCTTGCGGTGCCGATGTCGCAGGCAGCTGGGCCTCCTCCTCCGGGAGGGACGCTTGGGTTTGGCCCGGGAAGGCGGAGGCCGCGTTCCGCGATTGGGCCGGGGGACCGGGGTCTCAGCGGGGACGGAGTCCCTGGGCGCCCCCGGGAGGGGCCAGGCGGTCCTCTGAGCCGCCCCCCTGCGCGTCTGCGGCCGCCACCTGGCCCCGGGGCCCCGCCCGCTCTCGTCCCAGGGAGGGGCCGCCCCTGGGACGCCACGCGGGCGCGCGGGTCGGGGGGCGCCTTCGTCCCCAAGTGCGCGTATTAAGTCGCGTCTGGAGATAGATGGACGTGGATCCAGGGGAGGAAATCGCAGCGCGCGGTTGAGCAATCTTCGGGCTTTAAATTCCGAATAAAAGTCTCAAATATTCCCGGGTCAGGGGGGCACCGTCTCATTAAAACCACTCTCGTCCTGAAACTGCAATGCAGACATTAAAGTGCAGTATTTTTCAATTAGAGCTGACGAATTCAATCAAAATTCCATAGATTAGGATGAAATGAGGCATGGGTCATTTACAGGGGAATTTAATTGCCGAGCCATTAGACAAATAGTATATTTGCCATTCGCGCGTTATCCATCATTTTCGACATCAATACCGGGGCCGCATCTCCCCGTCCCGCGGCCGCCCGGCGTCGGCTGTAAACACTCCCTTCCCTGTATCTTCTGATTGTATCTGATTTCATTTGGGGCCATGGGGGATTATAAATGTTCACGCAATCAAGTTCATTAGGACTTCAAATCGCGTTTCTGATTGGGATCGCTCCGCCGCCGTCCTCGGTGCGCCTTTCAAACCCCAGGACGAGGCTTTCAGGAACGTCTTCTCGAATTTAAAGCTGCACATCCCTTTTGTCTTCCGACGTCCCCTCCCCCGGGGCGGCCCTGCGCCCCTGTCCTCCCTCGGGGGGGAGCAGTCCCGAGCCCCACTGCCCCCCCGAGAGCCGGGTTGGCTGGACCCCCGCGCACCGCCCCACCCCCTCACCCCGGGCCCGCCCCCGAGAGCCCCCAACGCTGAGCGGCGACCCCCCACCCCCTTGGCAGCGGGGCCCTCAAGATCTCAGGGCATGGGCGGGGAGCCGGGGGTGGGGGGTGGGGGAGACGAGCCCCAAGCGCCGGGGGGGGGGGTCGCGGGGGGAGTGAGGCGCAGGGCGTCCTTGATTCTGGGCAGCGCTTGGGCCCGACCTTGGGGACTGACACCCGGGACCCCTTCCTGGGCTGGTCCCTTCCACTCCAGGGACAGGGCGGGGGCGGCGCCCAGCAATTCTCTCTTCCTATTAGCAAACTCAAGAAACAAAGGAGCAGACTCTTGTGGGGAGAGCTCCATGAGAAAGGCTCAAGACATCCCTTCCAGCACAGTTGAAAAATAATAGCTTAATATTAACTGCTTCTCATAAAAATATACTTTCACAGTGATACAGTTACCAGAAGAAACCCTCATTTTACGCACGTACTTTGTGCTCATCGCTGTTAGCTGCCTCAGTAATTTAATTGGAATGAAACGTGAGAAATGTGTCATTTTTGAAGAATTTATGCATCACTTCCTAGAAATCTCATTGTGTTAACTAGGAGCCCACTGCGTTCTGTTTAGAACCCATAATCACATTTTTATGTGTCTGTATTACGAGTTAATGTGACCTCCTGTCTTTAGCAGATAAAAAAAAAATATTCCTTTTCCATAACATCTGATGGAACTCTGGTTTGCACAGAAAGCCTGTTTCCCCAGCGTCCTGCAAACTTACCAACTTTCTGTAGAGCAGGACACAGAAATGTGAATGGAAAAAGTACCTACTAAATGAATAATTACACACCAAATTAAAACCCTGCATTAAACATAGTCGACAGCAAATACTGCATTCTCAATCATGTTTATTGCTTACAAATTGCATTACAGAGAAATCTACTCTTTTTATTGGCGTGATTAAGCAGAGTGTTAGGACTGCAGAAATACCATTCTGTTAGATTAGATGGAGGCTGGAAACTGGGCTAGTCACATTTTGCCACGGTGAATGTATAATTTTGTTAAAGAACACGTTTAACACACAAATGAGGATTGGGCTGTCATTATGGCATCATAAAAGAGTCATCTTAAAATTATATTTATTTATAAACACATTGCCTATAAAATATGTATATTTAATACAAAGGAAGGAAGCCATTCCATAATCGATATTTTAATTACTGAATTTTTTTATTATAGCAGCGCAATCCTATATGATATGTCACAATCCTATAGGTTTTCTATATTCCCCTCCCCTTTGTCATGTGAGCTAAAATCTTGTTTTCTTCTTTTTAATTCTGGGGAGAGCCGGTTGGCAGATAAGGGTAAGACCGTTTGCCTATGGCGCCACCTGCTGGGCTCCAGAAATTTAACCTCAGGCATATTTTGGCAGTTTAATGAAATTAATTTATGTTTTAAAATTAGAAGGATGTTGACAGTTTGGAGACAAAGTCCTGGAGTTTGAAAAGCATACTGAAGTGCACAAATAAGATACAGTACTGATCACAGGTGAAACTTTGGGGTTTCTGAATATCCCAAGCACGCATGGAAATTTTGAGTAAGGAGTAATTTATTCTTGAAATAATGGAATAAAAGATGCAATATGCCTGGTTTATCACTTGGTCCTTGGGCAGCCCTTAAGAGATGAAAAGCACTTGGCAAGCTAATAATATCTGCAATTGTAGTGATTAAGCTTCTTCTCAGTTGCCCTGCATCAGGACCGGTCCCTGGAGCAGACCAGCTCATTCTCCAAGCCTATATTTTAAACCATTTTTGTAGAGGGTTAAGTGTTCTCTGCAGAAGTTCAACAGCCTGTGCCATCAGCATGTGTCTAAAGGGTTATTTCAGAGATTGGAAATGTGACAATTATATATAGTTCCTGGGATTAGCAAACGCTTCCTAAAGAGTCCGTGGTTTTGATTTTCTTCAAAACCCACTGAATTGATGATTATCATGTAGCTTAGAATTAAAGACACAAATACAGTACAGAGAGGCCCAATGCCGTGTTCAGCATTTTAAACCTAACAGGCACAGGGTGCCTGCCTGTGCCCTGGGGATTGCGTCCGGCCATCCCCTTGCCCCGTGCAGGGCACAGGCAGGACGCAGGGAGGCGGCCCTCCTCGGGACTGCTCACTTCTGTATTTGAAGTCTCAGTGGTCAGATGGCAAGTAGCATCGTCAGAGATACTCAGGAAAAGCGGAAGGAAACGATTCTTGTTATCTTTTTTTAGTGGAAACAGCATTTACTCTTTTGTTACCTTCTGCTTTTGGAACCATGTGAATCCATCATTAAAAATGAAGTAAGAAGTTAAAAAAAACAATTTAGGTGTTACAGAATTGAGTTTATGTAATATACGCAGAGAAAAGTAATAATGTCCAATATGAACTGCCTAAGAATGGAAAACATTTTTAGATCCTTTAATAAAAAAAAAAAATACCAGGGTACATTTTGTTCACTGGAAGAGAAGTCAGCCAGGGTAATTCTAGCTTTAAAGTAGAATGTCTTGGGGCACCTGGCTGGCTCAGTCAGTGGAGCCTGTGACTCTTGATCTCAGGGTTGTGAGTTTGAGCCCCACGTTGGATGTAGAGATTGCTTAAAAATAAAAACTTTTTAAAAAAGGGAGTGAAATGTCTTTTTTTGATATTTATTTCACCTAGCTTCCTTCTCTCCCTCTTCTTCGTCCTGTGGCCCCCTCCCCCCTTTCTCTTTCTTATCTATGTGGAATTATGCAAGTCTCCTTGATTTGAGAACTTCCTAATACATGTAGCATAGAACATAGCTAGACCACAGTCATCAAAACAACATGTTATTTTGACAGGTATTTAATTTTTTTGCCGAACAAAGCAAATTGCCGGCAGTAATCACATTCTGAAAAACTATGAATGAATTCCACGCCATTTGATGATTGAGATATAGCCCCAAACAACCACACCAGGCATTTTTGTCCCATCCAGTCATGACCATAATTCAGGAACAGTATTAGCCCATCTGGATGGCCACTAGAACCCAGGTGCCCCCCTCCCCTGAACGAATATCTAGCGCCAGTGTGTTTTCTCCTAATTCTCCGGAGGCTGTGATGTCGCGTTCTCAATGAGCTGGAGGCAGAGTAAAGGATGCCTGACTTCGTTGCTGCTTCTGTTGCCCCTGGGTCCAGGTGGCCCACGAGTGCTAGTCTGGAGGTACTGGACACACAGGGGTACTGGCTGGACGAGCGGGCTGAGGGGGCTTGTCACGGAAGCCTCATGATTGTGCACAGGACACAGTGAGGACCGTGATGGATGGGGAGGCGCCTGAACTTCACCTGCCCCTGGATTAAACAGGCATCCCCGTTCAATGCAGCGCCGAAGCCAGGTGGAAAGCCAGATGGAACCCTTCCTCTCCGCAGCCCACCCCGCCGTGTGCTCAGATCTCTCCAGCAGCCTTGCGGACACATGAGCCTTCTTTGCTTGGCTGTGAGCTGCCCGAAGAGGAGGAGTCCGTGAGTCTGTCCTCAACCCCAAGCACTGGGCTCGGTGGTCAGCAGGCTCAGCCAGAGTTGGTTAAAGCAAAGAGCAAATGGCTGAATGGATGAGTGAATGATTAAACCCGAGGAACTTTAGGATTAGCTATTCTTGGGAACACCTACATTTTATTTTACTTATTTTTTTTAAAGTTTATTTATTTTTGAGAGAAAGAGAGCATGTATGGGGGAGGGGCAGAAAGAGAGGGAGGGAGAGAGAATCCCAAGCAGGCTCTGAGCTGTCAGTGCAGAGCCTGATGTGGGGCTCCGTCCCACAGTTCATGAGATCATGACATGAGCAGAAATCAAGAGTCAGACCCTTAACCCACTGAGCCACCCGGGCGCCCCTGGAAACCTATTAATTGATCATCTTTATCAGAGTTTTAGAAATATAAAGCCAGTATGTTTTAAGGGAGTTCTACTTCGTTCCAGGACTTTACAACATTTAAATCGTAATGCATTTCAGAAATCCAACCAAACTGTTTTCTCAGGTAGCTGGGATGGAGAGGGGTGGCTCAGGATTACATCCTCTAAGGTTTGCTCAGATTCTCATTTGCAAAATCCAGGGAGGGCAGACAGGGCTCCTCCATGGCTGTATTTCTTACCCTGTATTCTTGCCCTTCTTATTTGTATAAATGGTTTGGCTTTTCTGCTTTGTATCTATCAGGCTATTTTCGTCTCAGAATAATACAGTCATAGTAACAGAGGACCATTTACTGAGCTCCTTCCCTGGGTGATTCTCTGCACTCAGTGGGACCAGCCCCCCCGGGGAGCAGGGCTGTTACCCACACTCACGACGAGCCCCCAGGTTCACAGACCTGCATGATCCGGGGCCTAGCCCAGACCCCCAGAGTCAGACAATTTAACAAGGTCCTTTTCCCGTTGGAGAAGCCCTGCTTACAATAGTTCTCTGACCCCGCAGGAAGGGCGCCAGATAGTTTTCACCTTCCAGCAGAGCCAGTCACGTCTGATTCTGGTTAAGTAGCTGCTCCTGCCCTGCGGGGCAGCCCCTTCCCTGGGGTGTCACCTTGGGCTCCCACCTGTCCTGTAGTGTGCTGTGCGCCTTTCCAGGACAGAGCAGTCTCCCCAGAGTCCCGTGGCGACCACATCTGCTCACCCGCTCCGTGGATCCTCGCGGGCTTCTCCAGTGGTGTTCAGAATCCCGGGTCTGGAAGCCCAGGCCCTCCCAATCTGCCCCCACGCGGTCCAGTCCTTCCTTCTTCCGGTTGCCAAAGCATGAGGCCCCTCCCCTCCGGGAGGACGAGTCTCTGTTCCTCTATCACACCCTGCACACTCCTGCACCCTGCCTTCGAAACGGTGGTGACCCCGCAGAATGTCTATGGAGGAGGGGCTTGGGGAGAGCCGTCCGCTTGGGGTGGGGGTGCAGGAGTCCCGGAGCCATAGGGACTTACTTACTCCAGAGGGAGTTACACGGGCCTTTTCTAGGCTGGGTGAGTTGTCCTAAAGGGTGGGATGAGGGTGGGTCCGTTGAAGGTGCTGGGGTGCAGTCCTATCACCCTCTTGGCCCACTGTGTTGAGATTGAGGCTCAGCCTGGCCACTTGCTTCAGGATGCCTGTCTCACCAGGAGGCCCCACCTGGCCCCCTCTGCAACCCCCAGTGGGCTTCCTCGGCACCCAGCAGCCCACCTGTGCTGCAGCTACTGGGTAGGCAGCGTGGGAAGCATGCCCCGCCCCCGCCCCCCAGGTCTGTCCCAGCAGCACCGCACTGACTCCAACTGGAAAAAATGGAGCCACTGCTTATCCCCAGGGGCTGATCATGATGAGTTCTTGTTTCAAAATCTGGTGTATTGATAAAAAATCTGAGGTCTCTTAAGGCAAACAGATTAGAGGACAACAGCCATTGAAAAGAGTGTTTATTATTCACCATTCCCAAGAGAAGGGACATGGCATGCCATGGTGGGGGCACATGGGGAAGCACCAGCGTTGGCCAGGAGGCTGGGGGAATGGGTGTGGACAAAAGCCTGGATGGTGGTTTCCCTGGAAGAAACAAGCCTGGATGACAGACAGGCTTAGGATCGGCGAGTTTGGACCATTTCAGCAGGCGCTAGGGTATAAGGACTGTCCCTACCTGTCCGGCACCTGGCCCTGGGACTGTTGGGACAGGTGGACAGAAGCCCGGAGCGTGACAGCCCAGTAAAGGAGGTGGGTGGGGGTGAGCGATCTGGACTGGCTGGGTTGCATTTGAAAAGCATGCTCGGGGGTGAACTGTTGGCTGTCGTTAGGAGCTAACCCTGGGAGGGGCAGTCCCTCCAGGGTCGGCGAGGTCCCACTCATCAAAAGCACCAGAATACAGGACATAAGATATGGTCTATACAGTCCTGCCGCTTAGAGCATCTCTGTTTATGTGATGATGAGGCTGATGGCCTGATGGCGGCCTCTACCAACCCGCATCTATTCCTGGCGTCTGGCCTCCTCCAGTTTGCCACAGCTGGATCATCTGGGGTTTGGTGGGGGTGTCAGAAGACTCACACGGGATTAAAGAGTTGGCCTCGCCACCCCTCCGGTGTCTTTTAGGCACTTTGGGACCGTAATGTGCTGGGAAGCACCAGTGGGCTCCAGAAAGGCGCGCTTGTTATGGAAGCAGGTGTCCTCTCTCAATATGTACCCCTCTCACGTGTTGGGCACAGAGCCTTTCCACATGGCCAGGCTCGGGGGGGAGGGGGGCATTTCCTGTGAGGCAGAGGGCCTGACGGCTGAGGGGCATCACGGGTGCTGTTAACCCATTGCAGGCAAGAGACAAACCTTGGGGAAAATACGTGTATCTTTTAGTTCAACTTCTGTTGAGAAGTACTTTCTGATACAAGTACTGTGACAGTCACAATCTTGATCTTCACAAGCAACCCCGAGGAGGCCTTTTATGACCAGCTCCGTTCCAGAGTGGCCGGGAATCTCAGTGAGGGCTGTGCGTCCACCAGCGGCCGTGGCAGCTGCCTCCACCCAGGGTGCGGCCCCTCAGTGCACCGCCTCTCCGGAAAGGCAGCAGTGAGAACCGGAGCCTCAGTCCCAGTGCTCTGGTCTTCAATGCAAAACACCTTCTGGCTCCAAAAGGAGGTAATTTTGCAGGGACTTCGGCAAGGGCAGCAGGGGCACGAGGTGAAAGCACTTCTTGCCAAATAGCTTCCGGATGGCACAACGGCACAGGTGCTGCAGACAGCGTGGGGCGTGGGCCAGAGCGAAGAAAGACTGGTAGAAGGTCTCGTGCATCTGGAAAGAAGGCAGATGGAAGATCAACCGGTGGCCATGGACCTGACGGCCAGAAGACCCCCCCCGCCGGATGCAGCGCCCTCCACCAAGGGGGTGTGAATACTTTTCTGGGGTGCGGTGCCTAGGGGCTCTGAAGGAAGTCCGTTTTGGGTGACAGTACAGATGACACAGGTATTCTCCTCAAATCCCGCCCTGCTCCTCCCCTGCCACTGCACAGTGTACTTGCTCTTGAGCGATGTGCACAGGACTCAAGTCGATGAGACATGTGAGGAGACCTTCTAGAGGTTTCTGGGGCAAAAAAAAGTCCTCACTGTTTCTTAATCGACAGCGACTGTGGACTTTGTTGGGTACACAGGTGATGCCCGCAGCCGCCCTGGCTTCATCGAAGCTCTCCGGGGAACGGAGGGGACACTCGGGAGGGGAGCCTGTGGATTCAGGTTTCGGGCGATTACTCAAGCCCTGACAGGGGCGGGGTGGGTTCCTGCTCCTTGGGGCCAACAGCACCCCAAGCGTGATAACAGCCCTGGCTGCGAGGTCACTCCACAAGAAGCCTGGCGACCCTAGACACGCCTGCGCTTCGCCCTTCTCTGTCCTTCCCTGTGCTTCGTGCCTCCCCGGGTACCATGTGCAGACGCGTACACACGGGTGAGCGGAACCTCCACGGTGCTGTGCTGAGGGGGCAGGGAGGGTGGCTCCCTTACCCGAAACACTTCCTCAGGAATCACTTCCCGCCAGGACTCGGATACGCGGAGCTGGGGGTAGGAGTTGAAGAGAGTCTCGATCACCGTGGGGGCTGGCGCGCAGGTCTTCAGCACCTGGGCAGAAGTGGTGGGAGACAGAGCTTGCGTTGGCTGGGTCTTGGGTCCAGGTGGGCAAAGGGCCAGCAGATGGGGGGGAGGGGTGTCTGGGTCTCACTTCTGCGGCTCCCTGGCTGCGTGACCCCACTCTACCTCAGCCTTAGAGGGAACAACAGCCCTGTACCGTGTCAGGACACCGGGGCCACGGAAGTTCCCAGCCAAGCGCAGGGCAATCGGGCTGCCTTTGACCATGATGGCTGCACACTGGGCCAGGTGCTTACACAGTCCCTTTCCCGGGGCAGGGTGCTGGGGGCGCCGTGGGCTCTCCTGGCCTCTGGGCTGCCACTCAGAGAAAAGGAAGGAGGTTCTGTTGGTGCGGAGTCTGATCCAAGGATGGTGTTTACAACTTCTTATCTCAATTTTCTAACGTGTCAGGACATTGAGGGAGACGAATTGCTTTGCTGTTGAATTTCCTCCCGACTTGGCCTTTCTGTTTTATTTCCAGTCTCCGCTGGCAAAGGAGTCCTGTTTTCTTATTTGCAGATTTTACAACGGAGAGGAGAACACTATTTGCTTTTTTGAAAATCAGCGTTTTCTTGGGATCGGGAGATGTGAATAAACACAAAAGTAGAACCCCCCACCAGCACACGGCCAACCCTGCCCCGTCCACACCCACGTTACCTCCCCCCGATTACTTTAAAGCAAATGCAACATATCCTATCATTTCATCTGTAAATATTTCAGCGTGACTCTTACAGGATGCTTTAGAAGAAACACATCATTATACGACCTGAGAAATTAACGAGGTTCTTAGCATCATCTGATATATGGCCAGTGTTTAAATTCACAAATTTTCTTCGATGCCATTATATAATAAAAAAATTGTTTGTTTTCGTAAGAACTGTAATAAGGGCAACAGGGTTGAGATTGGTTGATGTATTATCAGGTCTCTTATTTTTGTATCATGTTATGTATTTGTTGAAGAAACTGGGTTATTGGTCCAGCAGAGTTTCTCAGTTTTGGGCTTTGGCTCACAGCACTCCTGTAGGGTTTGGGGACACAATACTCCTCCTTTGCTTTTTGCAAATTAGTAGTTGGGTTTGGAAAATTGATCAAATTCAGATTTGATTTTGGGGAGGGGACAGGGCAACGTCATGGTTTTCTGTCATTGGGGTTTAAGATTCACCAAGTGTTGTAAAATTATTCTTAGTATTTCTTCGTCGAGAAAACTGAGGTCAAGCAATTTTCTTAAGATCAGGCACCAAATATCTACAGCAGACAATGAACAAACAGGGCCAAAAGCTGAGCTCACCAGGGCTCTCTGAACTGAGTCAAATAGAAGAAAGTACGCTAATCACCCTGTATGGTTGCTCCCTTCACAACTTGCTGAGCTCCCTCCAGATATGAAACCTTGGTAAATTTTCTTTCTACATTTATTTATTTTTGAGATACAGAGAGATACAGAGCACAAGTGGGGGAGGGTCAGAGAGAGAGGGACACACAGAATCGGAAGCAGCTCCAGGCTCTGAGCTGTCAGCACAGAGCATGATGCGGGGCTCGAACCCACGAATTATGAGATCATGACCTGAGCCAAAGTCGGACGCTAAACCGACTGAGCCACCCAGGCGCCCCAAAACCTTTTTAAAATGTTAAAACAAAACAAGAAATTAACAGATTTTTGTTTAAAGATAAGCACGATTGGCATTTTAAGTATATTAATGTTTTATGCATTTAGACCCAAAATTAATATATACAGTAAAAGTGGGCTAATACTTTTCATATTATTTTGAGACCTGATTTTTGTCCACTCAAAATTTCTGTGAACAATGCAGAAATTATAAGTGAGCACTTCAACATTACTTCAGTGACCGTATATTTTATTTTACGAACATATGAGTATAATGCATTCAACGAAGCGACTATTATAAACTGATATCACAACGAATACTCTTGAATGTAATTCTCTTTCTGCCCCTAACCATTCTTATTTAAATTATTTTTATTTTTTTATTTTTTAGAGAGAGAGAGAGTGAAAGTGGGGGAGAGGGAGAGAGAGAGAGTCCTAAGCAGGCTCCATGCGCAGCACAGAGCCTGACACAGGTCTTGATCCCATGATCCTGGGATCATTACTTGAACTGAAATAAAGAGTCGGGCGCTCAACCAACTGAGCCATCCAGGAGCCCCTTTATTTAAGTAAGATAATTCTGTCTTCTTCTGACACCGAATTCCTGGAAGCAGAAATGTAGGGTTAAGGAGTATGTACATTTTAAAGGTTTTAAAACATACTCTCAAATTGTGAGTGTGCACACTGGCACATTTTTTCAAGAGTGGAGTATGACAGTGTCTCTCTGTATCCAAATCATCTCATTATTTAAACGGGATAGGTAAAATATGGAATATTTACTTTTGTTTTGGTTGGCCATTTGTCTTCTTTTGTGAATTGCTAAATTATGTCTTTTGCTCAATTTTTCTATAGTATGTTTATTTTTTTCATTACTTTGTAAATATATTTTATGAAGGTTATTTCTTCAGTAAGATAGTCATTTTTGCAAATACGGTATTTCTCCTCTCAGTATCAATATTCCCCATTTATTTTTCTTGTCTTATTACATTAGCGAGGGCTTTAAAGTTCCATGTTAAATAACAATATTGATGGCAGGGATCATCATCTTATTCCTGATTTTAATAGGATTGTCTCTAATGTTTCACTAAAACATATAACCTTGGATATTAGTTTCAGATAGATTCTCTGTTCTAAGTTCAGGAAGTGTTTTTCTGTTCCTAGGTTACTATAACTTTTAGGAGTTAATTTTATTTTTTGCCTTTTTCTAACCAAGCTGATGCAAGATTTTCCAATACTGACCCACTTTTGTCTTCACAGAACAGACTCTATTTGACTATTTTAAATAAAATGCCAGATTCAATTTGCTAAGATTTCTGTGTCCCTTATAGGAACTAAATGTGGTTTGTTGTTTCAGTTTTATAAGCTATTTTTGTCAGGTTTTAATATCACTTTATGTCGACTTAGTCAACTTAGAAAATTTCTCTCTTTTTTGCACATTCCCAAGATTTAAAAAATGAATCCCTATTGGAATTAAAAAGGCACGGCAGATCTTGCATTTAACATTGCTAAGCCTGGTCTTACACTTCAGGTAACACTTTAATACTTTCTTCCATGGTTATTGGTATACTTAGAGGGAGACACAGAATCTGAAGCAGCTCCAGGCTCTGAGCTGTCAGCTCAGAGCCCGACGTGGGGCTCGAACTCACGGACTGTGAGATCATGACCTGAGCCGAAGATCAGACGCTTAACTGACTGAGCCACCCAGGCGCCCAAAGCTTCTACTTCTTTTATTTTTTGCCCACTTAATCTATGAAAGACTGAGATATGAATTTAAAATCACCTAGAATTATTATTTTTCAGTTAGTTTCTCCATTTTAACATCATCTTTCTTGGGCAGATAGGTTCCTGATGGTTGCCTCTTCACTACGGACTGTACTCCTTATCACTGTCAGGGACTCTTCTCATCCCTTAAGTGTGTGTATCTCCTGGGAATTCTATGTTGCATGTTAATATCAATCCATCATTTTATTTTTCTTTGTTATTGCTAGAATTATCTCTGCCCACTCTTTAATTTAACCCTCTTATTCCCCATTTTGTTTTAATGTGTTTGAGTGTCTCTGTGTTGGTAATAGGGCAGTTGAAGAAATTTATATTGATTGTTATACATAATCTATTTGGGCTTACTTCTTATTTTATTCTTTATGATTTCTTAAAAGTTTATTTATTTATTTAGTAATTCCTTCCTCCTTCCTTCCTTCCTTCCTTCCTTCCTTCCTTCCTTTCATCTATTTAGTAATCTCCACACCCAATATGGGGCTCTAAACTAACGACCCTGAGATCAAGAGTTTCACCCATCTTTGATGCAGACAGCCAGGTGCCCCTATTCTTTATGATTTTTTTTATGCTTGTTCCTTTGTTGTCTGATTTCTGTTATATACGTTTGTATTTTCCTTGTGTTTATTTTTAGATTTTGGAAGTATGTACCCTATTTAAAATTCTCCTAGTGGTTACCTTCAAGATAAAAAATAATGGCCTATATTTTCTAAACTTCAAAATTGTATCTTTTGTGGGGCTCCTGGGGGGCTCAGTCGCTTAGGCCTCTGACTTCGGCTCAGGTTATGATCTCACAGTTCGTGAGTTTGAGCCCCGCATCGGGCTCTGTGCTGACAGCGCAGAGCCTGGAGCCTGCTTCAGATTCTGTGTCTCCCTCTCTCTCTCTGCCCTTCCCCCTCTCATGCTCTGTCTCTCTCTCTCAAAAATAAACATAAAAAAATTTCTCTAAATGTATCTTTTGTGTTCTAGATGTGCCATTGTCTTCTCCTAACCAATTCTTCTCCTTCTCTAATAACATCTGGAGTTTTAGTTCCAGATTATGATTATTACAAGATCATATTTTATGTTATATATTTCCTTCAGAGACAATTTTTAGTATTAGCATTTAGTTTTACAACCTGCCTCACAATTATTCGAGTTGTCTCTATTTCCCCTGAGTTGCACACTCACCACCTGTCCATTAAGCCATTCGCCCCAGATATTTACCGAGCTCCTAGGAGAAGCTGGGGACTGTGTTTTGTCTGTGTGCTACCGTGGCAAACTCTGCCTTCACAGAATTTTACAGCCCCAAACTATATAGTCCCAAATAAAAGAAACATCAATAATAGACAACAGGTGCCATAGTAACTGGTGTGGGAATCACGAGGCGCTAGGAATGGTATCTAAGTCAGACCTGGATTTGCAATGGGTGGTCAGGGGAAGATTTCTGGAGGAGGTGACACTGGAGCTAAGACCTGGCTAAGGAGTAGGAGGCACAAAAGGTATGCAATGGAGAATTACTTAGCCATCAACAAGACTGGAATCTTGTCATTGCAACAACCCGGATGGAGCTAGGGAGCATCACGCTGAGTAAAACAAGTCAGCCAGAGAAAGCCAAATACCAAACGATTTCACTCATGTGTAGAACTTAAGAAACAAGTGAACAAAGAAGAAAAGAGACAGACAAACCAACCAGACTTAATGACAGAGAATGAAGTGTTGGTTACCAGAGGGCAGGTGGGTGGGCAGGTGGGTGGGGTAGGCGACGGGCACAGAGAGCACACGCATCGTGAGGAGCACCGAGGAGTGTACAGAACTGTGGAATCACCTGAGCCCAACACAACACTGTGTGTCGATTATACTCGACTGAAGAGAAGTAAATAGAATGCACGTGCTGCTGGCGCTCACAAGTGACTCTCCAGGTCAGTCACATCTCCCTCTCAAACTCTGGGCTTGGACAGCCAACCCCAGTTCTATTAACTCTACCTACAACCTTCCGTCTCAGGTGATGGCAAACCCATCTTTTCAGTCTCAGGCTGAATGCCTTGGAGTCCTCTTTGGCTCCTCTCTCTCTCCCCCTCTCATTGCTCATCCAGTCCGTCAACAAGTCCTGGTGGCTCCAACTTCAAAGTATGTTCAGAATCAGAGCGGATCCTGGCAAGAGCCTCCTAACTTGTCCCTCCACTTCTGTGCCCCTCCCCTGATGTGTGTTCTCAGCGTGGAGGCCAGAAGAGTCCTCGTCAAATGCCAGTCAGGTCCTGCCACTCTGCTCAAAGCCCTCTGATGGCCAAAGTCATGAGAGTGTCCTGCAAGACCCCACACCATCTGCGCCCCTCCCCCACCTCTGGTCCCATCTACTGTCACCAGCTCTCTCCACTGTCAGTCACACTGGTCCCCTTGTTCCACACACAGGTCAGGCTCACTCCTGCCTCAGGCCAGACTGGCTGCCGGTCAGCTGGGCTCTTCTCCCCTAAACACCTGCAGAGCTGATGCGCTCACCTCTCAAGTCTTGACTCAAAGCCACCTACTCTAGGGGCGCCTCAGGGGCTCAGTCAGTTAAGTGTCCGACTTCGGCTCAGGTCATGATCTCACGGTTCGTGGGTTCGAGCCCCGCATCGGGCTCTGTGCTGACAGCTCGGAGCCTGGAGCCTGGAGCTGCTTCGGATTCTGCGTCTCTCTCTCCCTCTCTGCCCCTCCCTGGGTTGTCCTCTGTCTCTCTTTCTCTCAAAATTAAATAAACATTAAAAAAAGATTTTAAAAAGCCACCCACCTTAGCTACTGCACTTAAAACTGCAACTGCCCCCCCATAGTTTTTATCATTCTATCGGCCCATTGACAATGCTCTTTGTTTAAAGCTTGTCTTCCTATTTAAATGTAAGCCCCATGAAGGCAGGAAAAAAATTCTTTTTTCCTGAACTGTATCTAAAGCACTTACTATGTTGCTGACACATGGCTGGTGCTCAATAAATATTTGTTGAATAAATAAATAAGTAGAAGTTTCTTTGTCTTTTCTTCTTTCTTCCTTCTTTCCTTCCTTCCTTTCCTAACTTCCTTCCTTTCCTCCCTCCCTCCTTCCTTCTTTCTTTTTTCTTTCAAAAGATTTTAAGTAATCCCTATCCCCAAAGTGGGGCCCAAACTCACAACCCCGAGATCAACAGCATTCTCTAACGACTGAGCCAGCCAGGAATCCCAAATATGTATATATTTTAAATGCATTAGGAAGGCATGGTTCATAAGAAACAAGTGTCTTACTTTTACCATCAAAATGAAAACCACCTTGGCTGAGTCTAAATTTCTAGCATCTAAACTTTCACTTTAAAAATCTGAAGATGAGGAGTTCCTGGCTGGCTCAGTCAGTGGGGCATGTGACTCTTGGTCTTGGGGTTGTGAGTTTGAGCCCCACCGTGGGAGTAGAGATTACTTAAACAAATCTGAGGATGCTATTTCATTGTGTTATGATAATACTGCAGCAGAGAAATTGGAGTCTAGGCTGATTTTTATTCCTTTATGAATAACCTATTTTCTACTCAGATGCTTTGCAAGATTTTTCCATGCTTTTTGAGAATACTTTTGCTAGAATGTCTAGAGGAGTGTGTCTCCCATCACTGATTTGCAGAGTATCCATTCAATTTCTATGAGTTAAGATTTCTAGTGCAGCTAAGTTTTCTTCTATTATGTCTTTCATTACTATTTCTTTTCTCTTCTTTCTTTTTTTTTTTTTTAGAAAGAGAGTGTGTGTGTGAGTGGTAGAGGGAGAGAGAATCTTAAGCAGGCTCCACTCCTGACTCAGTAGGGTTCGATCTTACAAACCTGAGATCATGACCTGAGCTGAAATCAAGAGTTGGATGCTTAACCGACTGAGCCACCCAGGTGCCCCTGATTACTACTTCTGATCCATTTGTTCTAGACTCCTCTTCAGCAATATTACTTATCTGTGGGTTGGCTTTCTACCCTCTGTCCTTCACGATCACCGCTTTCTCTTCTAGTTTCTTGGTTTCGTTTTTTTCTTTTGCACTCAGGGAGAGCTTTTGGTTTTTTAAATTTTTAAATGTTTATTTATTTTTTGAGAGAGAGAGAAAGAGAGAGAGTGGGGCAGGGGCAGAGAGAGAGGGAGACACAGAATCCGAAGCAGGCTCCAGGCTCTGAGCTGTCAGCACAGAGCCCAAAATGGGGCTGAAACTCACGAACCACAAGATCATGACCTGAGCCAAAGTCGGACGCTTAACCGACTGAGCCCCCCAGGCGCCCCAGGAAGAGCTTTGAACGGTAGTTCTTCTTTGTAGCGAATACACTGTGGTTGACTTTCCAGCACTCCAAAGGATTACTTTAATTCAGTCACTATTAACTCCATTCCCCTTACCATCACTGGTTTGGGGAAGTGGAGGTTTAAGTCAACTGGGGCCCGTGAAACATAAGGGGAACCTCCTCAGGGTTTCCAGAGAAAAGCAACTGGATGCGAACGAGGAAGCTGGCTGGCCCAGTTGTTGCTGGGAGCCATTTTATGACCAAGAGATGAGCCACCCTGAGGGCAAAGCTGACTCACTGAGGTTGGAAAACATCTGGTTCCTTGAGGACCTCCGGGGGACACAGAAACAATCCATCCCGAAGCCTGGCTTTGCTTCTCCAGTTCTTGTTATATGAGATTCAATGGAGGCCAGGACCAAGTCTGCCCAGTGGGGGCTGTGAGTACGGGGAGGGGCCGTCAGGGGTGCTGGAGCCTTGGAAATGCAGGTGCTGCTGGCGAAGCTGCCAAGGCAGAGGAAGAGGAGGAGAAACATCCTGGCTTCTTCTTCCCTCCACATCTAGATGCTCCTGGGGTCTCCTCTCTCTGAAGCCAGCCAGCAGCCGGCTGGTGTGGGACTCCAAGTTCAGCTCGAAGGGTTGACCTGCACCGCCCCCACCCCTCAACATGCAGAGAAGAAGGCAGGGTCACCAAGGAGTGGAGCTGAGGGCACACGTGCCAACAGCACAGCTCCGTCACTTACGTCACTGACTTGGTTCCTTTTTCGCTGCCCTTCAGGTGCGGTCCAGCCCACCACTGTGTAACCTTGTCTCCCCTGCCCCCCTTTTCCCTTTTCCTTGTCCCCCTCAACCGACTCTGTTTTAGGGACGTAAAGGCTGTGTCCTCTTGCGCTCTGTAGGCGACGGCACGCGTGGCACAGGGCTTCTCAGATTTTCTCCTGGATCTTTTGATGGGACGTACGGATTTCCTTTCTATTCCCTGGATGCTGTCTTTTTCTGCCCCCTTTCCCCCTTGTGAATCCATTTATGTGTCTCCCTGTTCATCACTGATCAAGGCAAGACCCAGACATGAGGTCTGTCAAGATGCGGGGGAGGTGGGGGAGGCTGTATTCCCGGGTGGGAGACTGGAGGAAGGCTCCCGAGGACCATGCCCAGCCCTGTGCCTCTTGCATACTCACCTAGTGACTGCGCCCCTGGGGGCCCTATTCTCCTACCCTATTCCCTGCACGGTTAGCAGGTTGCTATGCAACCCGGCTCCCCAGGTCTCCACCTCTGCACTTTGCTGCATCTCCTAGGACGCACTGCACCTCCGAAGGCATCCCTGCTGCATGGTCGATTTTGTCACGTTTGCCTGGGGACTTAGGGCAGTGCTGCAGAGGGACACGAGCTTCCTGACTCGGACACGAGGCTGTCTTTGGGTGCTGAGGACTTGCTTTCTCTCCCGGCTCCCTTCCCTCCTCTCGTCCACCTTGGCAAATATTCCAGCACGAAGACAAGAGCAGCTGCACTTTAAAGGCTGGAAATCGTGTTGCCATTGTGAGAAGGATCATCTCTGGGCCCCGCCCTATGCGAAAGTTGTTTTTTGTCCGGGTTCACCACCGTTACGAAGTCAGGCGTAAGAGGGCGTTAGAGAAGGAGAGAGACGGTGAATGCAGAGACAGAGAGGTAGGGAGAGAGCCGGGCAGGCAAACGTCTTCCCGCCCACATCTCTGCACCCGACTATCCCCTCACGGGCGCACGGTGGGCCCCTGATGTGCGGGTATTTCTGGCTTCCACAAGCCACCCCTAACGTGCCGTTTCCTGGAGCATCGAGGTCTCTGATTTCAATCGTCCCCCTTTTGCGCTGGGAGAAAACCAGGCCATTAAGCTGAGCGGTTCGCCCCAGACCCTCCAGATCTAGTCTGGTTATATTTACATGGTGTCCTAAGCAATCCCTGCTTCTTCAGACCGTCCCCGGGCTAACCTGTGACCCTGTGAGTGGCCCTCAAACTTCTCTCTGCAAAACGTTAAATGGTTCCCAGCGACTGCATGTGCCGCGGAGACCTCCCCGAACTCCCTGCCCCCCCCAGGACGAGCTTCCCTCCCTCTGCAGAAGCGCCCCCTCCTCTGGGCCCCTCCTTCCCTGGGTCACAGACTGTGACCGAGTCTTATTGCCTGTCTCTGGGAATTCATTTCCTGTCTCTCCTCTGTTCCACCTCTCTGGGGCTCCCCGGCCCGCCCCAGTCCCCCAGCAGTGTGCCCCTCACGTTCGCCAGGCAGCTGGCTGCCTTCATTATTTTTACGCCAACACAGTTTAAAAATCTCCGCTGCTTCCTTGCTGTCTGCGGAGACGCGGCTGCCACGCTGCTCTGACATCCCGGTGTCATTAGGGCCTACGCGCACTCTCCTCGGCTAATGAGGCGGCAGAAAGAAAATTAAGGGGGAAAATCACACAGGCACATTGCTCTATATGTAGATGGAGAAATAAAACAAGAGCAAGGAAAACAGAGGTGCGCCCTCTGCGACGGCTTCCTCCCTCCTCCCGGGACGCAGCTCTGTGAAGACACGAAACGGGGTCTGGTTTTTGGCTACTGCTACCCCGGGATTCTCCCACTAAACCTCTGGTGCAGCTGGGAGGCCGGTGAGGCCACGTTACCTCATTCTGTAATTAGGTAAAAAGGAAACACAAAAGCGGGCTCCCGGGGGGCTCAGTCGGTTGAGCGTCCGACTTCGGCTCAGGTCACGATCTCACGGTTTGTGGGTTCGAGCCCCGCGTCGGGCTCTGTGCGGACAGTGAGGAGCCTGGAGCTGCTTCCGGTTCTGTGTCTCCCCCCCGCTTCTGCGCCACTCATGATCATGCTCTGTCTCTGTCTCTCAATGATAAATAAATGTTTAAAAAAAAAAAAAAGAAAACGTAAAATCTTTAGGTCTGTGCTTTCAGCGTGGTCAGTGCCCAGAAGGTGAGGCAAGGCCAGAGATTAGCAGATGTTTCTAGAACCTGCCATCTCACCACCAACCTTCTCTCCCCTTGTTCAAGTTACCTGCATGCCTCATGTGGATTATCCACCAGTCCCCTACCTTGGCATGTTCTCTACCCTCGAGCTGAAAAAGCATCCCCAATACTCCTTTGGTCTTGTCACTTCTCCTGCTTAACAGGATGCAATACATCCCCATTGTTCTCAAGGCAAAGGCGAAAACTCTTAACCCTTAGAGCCCCTGCCTCTTGCTCCCTCTTGCCGGTTCCTCCTAGCTGCTGGGTCATTTTTCAACTGTACACACTGCAGTGCTCTGTCTGCCCCAGGACATTTGCCCGTGCTGTTCCCTCTGCCTGGAACGGTCCTTCCTTTATCCTTTACATGGCAGAGTCTTCAGCCTTCAGGTCCAGGCTCACTCTGCACCTGCTTGGGGAGCCTCTCACCCCACCCCCCACCCCAGCCAGGCCAGGCCCCCTATTTGGCGCTTTCAAGGCACCGCGGGGCCTTGGTTTAGCAGCTCTTTGACCACAGCGACTTCACCTTGAGTGCGTAGTTGTCTGAGTCAAGGCTGTGCACTCCTGTGACGGGCAGCTCAGTGAGGGCAGGAAACGTACACACCACGGTTCAACATTAACTCCAACACGGAGCACAGCAGTTCCCTGAAAAGCTTGTTGAGTGAATAAGTAAGTGCTTAAGGGTTGCCTGTGGGAATCACAGCCTATGTCTGGGGTTCTGGGGGAGCGGGGGGGACCGCTCATGGCCAGTGCTGTCCCTGTGCCTCCTCGGCTTCTGGGCTGAGTCTGAATGGTTGAGCCGGCCCGGCCCGGGGGCACAAGGAGAGAGACGTGAGCCAAGCCCTTTACCGCAGACCAGGCCTCATGCAGCTGACAGTCACCTAGCGACGGCTGCAAAACAAGTTGGGGTCCACACGCGTGTGTTTCTCTGCCCTCCTGCCTTGCTCTCCGGCAGGCCGGGCCCCACCTATCCTGACGCCTTCCAGAATCCAAACCTGCCTGCAGCCCCGACGTCTGACTCTGGTGTTAACTAGCGGGCAGCCGGGCAGAAAGGCCTGGCACTGTCAACATGCTTGCTTCCTAAGCTGTGACACCACTTTGATTTTCGGGGCAGAGCACTGCGCACGGCTCGGATGGATGCTTCGAGTCCGCCTGCCGCGGTGCCGGCGCCTTTGTCTGGGCACGGGGGAGCTGTGATTTATGTCATAAGCTCGCTGTGAAACCTTTGCCTCAGTAATTCTGAGCTCCGTGGGTGTCTCTTCACATCTATTTAAAGCACGGCTGCTGCCCACGGACGGCGTGCTCTGTGACATTCCCAGGTGCCTCTGTGTCCGCCCCGCCGTGGCGCGGAGTCTTGCCTGCAGAGTCCTTTCAGCGTTTGCCGCGCACTCCACGAGTCTGCTGAGCGGAGTCGCGTCTGTCCCTTTGATGTCCTGCGTGGTGATTAGACCCTTTCCCTGGCCGACCACTGGCAGGGGCCTGGCTGCAGGCGCCTGCTGCTTCCGGAGTTTGCCCGGTTTGTCCCGGGGCACGGCCACAACAACACAGGCGCGCCTGTATCCTTGCTTAGAGGTCTCTCAGCGGGGTGGTAAATGCGTTTTCCCCTTTGAAACCTGTCCCTACTGCGGCGCCAGGGGCTGGTGGCTGTGGACTCCGTCAGCGCTCCTTCATGGGGCGTCCCCTCGAGGTGTGGGGAACCTCAGCGCACAAGAGTCAGATCCCCATTTCCCAAGATTGACCCCGCGGGCCGCTGTGCCCTGGAGTTGCCGGCAATGTTTGCCTTCATTCATTCGGCAAACACGGACTGAAGACTTGCAGGTGCAGTGCTCCATGCAGGGGAGGCGATGGTGGGGAGGCTTTTTTTGTGAATGCCTCCGACTATTAAGATTTCTCAAGGAAGCTCCAATTCCTTTGCAAATGGAGTGAAATTGCAGACAGACTGTCTCTTCTAGAAGCCAAGCACTTCCCAGGGCCTCTTGGTCCCTGCCATAACACGGGCTGATGGAGTCGGGGGAGGATCCCAGGAGAGGGCCCCTCGAGTCCCAGAGGGGAGGCACTGTGCCTCGTTCTGCATCTCAAGGTCAAGGTAGGGTACTTCTGACAGCTCTGAAGACAGTTCAGGTGCTAGAGGCCCTGCTCCCAGGGATGAGGTCGGTGGGGTTGTGCCTAGGACTTGGAAACCTGCAAAGATTGCCTGATTCCAACGCTACCAAAGGATTATTACTGGTCACTACTGAAACGTACGAACCTTTTTTCCTTTTAAAGAATCTGCGGCAAATATTTTTCACTGTTGGCCCGTCACGGAAAGTCACTTCTGTCTTGTTTCTTGCTCCTTCTTTATGCAGTTTCATGCCACGAGGGCTGAGGTATCTTGCTTTAATGCAAACGCAGTGTGAACTGGAAGGGCAGCAAATGGGTCTTGTTTCCAAGTTATTGGTCAATAAACTAAGACCAACGTTACAATGTAAATGATGACTCTGAAAGGTAAGTGTTCTAGAACATAAAAGTGCGGGTGTTCCTTCGCTTTCAAAAGCCTGTTGTACTGAAATCCTGCAACAGGGGGCTGCCGGAGAGAATGACTGGTCACCGCAATGGTGAGGGACGGAAACACTCGGTGGGGGGGGGTCGAGTGGGTGGGTGTTCCACGTTTCACCTACGTTGTAACAGACACACCTTCTTCTGGGTGCATCTACAATGCAAAGTTGGCATTTGAGAGAAATGTGTGAACTTCACCATTCCAGCCCACCTAGAGGACTGTCCTTTAAAAGTAGTAGCTTCTCAGCTATTTGTTCAAAAGTTACCAGGCCAAAGTATGTCTCCTGGTTATGACTGGCAGGTCTGGGGATAATTTTTAAATCGAGCACACTCAATTTGACATCTAATGTGGCATAACTTCCCTTCAGGGAAGTGTTTTTTGGGGAGGGCAATATCTTCTTATTCCAACCAATTTCTGGGAAACTTTTATTTTTTGGAAACATTTTCTATCTTCTAAGTATTTTCTCTGATGGGAAATCTTTACTCTTCAGCTTTATCATTTCAGGGTGGATCTGACACGTGGGAAGAGTGACACGCTGCTCAGAGTCAAGTCTGCAAAGTGGGGTTGAGGTCCCAACAGAGCCCTGACCCTGCGCGGGGCATTTCACCTGGTTGAAACCTAGGTGGGAGACCGTCATGAGCCTGGCATATTTCCCAGGGGGTTAGACGGAATGACAGAGATCTGCAAACCTGTGAAGTGCTTTCATTAACCTCATTAGTAAGGCAGGTGGTCAGACTGGGTATTTCAGATCCAACAGGAGACTGACACGCATTGTTTACCAATTACACCATGACCTAAGCTGCCAAAATATTTTGGGCCATGACGTCCACCGCGAACTTAGTGCCTGGCATCGCCAGGTTACTATGGGAGGATATAGTCAGGTAGGCAACTTAATTTTCTTTTTTCTTTTTAAAGTTATTAAATGTTTATTTTTGAGAGAGAGTGCGGCTTCGGAAGGGGCAGAGAGAGAGAGAGCAGAAGACACAGAATCTGAAGCAGCTCCAGGCTCTGAGCTGTCAGCACAGATCCCAACGCAGGGCTCGAACCCATGAGATCGTGACCTGAGCTGAAGTCGGACGCTTAACTGAGTCACCCGGGCACCCCTCTGTTTTCTTTAAGCAGGCTCCCCCAGTGTGGTGGGGCTTGAACTCACGACCCTGGGATTAAATCCCATGCTCTACCCACTGAGCCAGCCAGCATTCCCCCCCCTCCGCCGTGTGGGACTTGAACTCACAACCCTGGGATTAAATCCCATGCTCTACCCACTAAGCCAGCCAGGTGTGGGGCCTGAACTCAAGACCTTGGGACTGAATCCCATGCTCTACAGACTGAGCCAGCCAGGCGCCCCAGGCAACCTAATTTTCTAGTGACTCCGGCCAGGAGGCTTCTGGGCCCTGCCCTTCCAAGTGTGGTCCCAAGACCGGCACCCTGGGGCTCACCGGGGTGCTTGTCAGACATGCACACCCCCCGCTCCACCCCGGAATCAGAAGCTGCAAGTGGACAGGGGAGAGGAGGGGAGGGTTGCGGGGGCGAGGGGGGGGGCAGCGGAGCGAGCCCCGCCGCAGGCCCGTCCCCGGGGAGGGGGCCCCCTTACCTTGGGGAAGGCGTCGGGCCACACGCTGGGGGAGCCGTGGTTGAGCAGCGCCTGCACGGTGCGCCGCGGCGCCGCCTCGGGCGCGAAGGCCGCCGTCTGCAGCGCGCGGGCCAGCGGCGACGCCCCGCCGTAGTCGAGCGCGCCCGCGTCGGCGCCGTGCCGCAGCAGGAGGCGCGCCAGGCCCGCGCGCGCGTGGCCGCAGGCCTTGTGCAGCGGGCTGCGCTCGTCCTCGTCGCGCGCGTCCGCCGCCGCCCCGCGCCGCAGCAGCAGCGCGCACAGGCGCAGGCGGCGCGCGTGCTCGTCGGGCCGCCGCGCCGCGCCGCACGCCGCGCTCAGGGCCGTCTCGCCGCGGCCGTTCCTCGCGTCCACGCGCGCGCCGCGGCCCAGGTAGAGGCGCGCGTGCTCGTCCAGGCCGCGCTGGGCCGCCACGTGCAGCGGCGTGTCCCGGGCCGCGCCGCCCGCGCGCTGCACCGAGGCGCCGTGCTCCAGCAGCGCCTGCGCGCACCTGCGGGGGAGGCCAGGGCGGGTCAGCGCGGGGACCCCCGCCCGCCGCGCCCCCCCCCCCCCCGGCCCCGCCGGCCCGGGCCGCCGCCGCCGCCCCCAGCGCCGGTTGGCGGCGTGGAAGGCGGGGGCGGCCCTGAGAGGAAGGACGCGGGTCGGGCCGTCCCGTGCCCAGGCTACGGGAGTGGAGACTGCGCAGGGGAGGAAAAAAACGAGGCCGTGGCAGACCCGGGGAGGGGTGGGGCGAGGTTTGAGGCCGTCCGGGCACAAATGGTGGAAATCGGCAGCAAGGGTTCCTAAGAATCCACGCGCAGGGTTGGAATTTAGGAGGAGCTTGGACCTGCGGGGTGCTACTCTGGAAGGTAATGTGCTTCAAACGACAGCGCCCGAAAGCACGAATTACCTGGGCCCTCTGTCGTGGCTGGCAGTCACAGAGGGCTTGGGAGGCCTGGTTCTAAGGCGGGTCCCCTAGACCGTCAGGCTCTTCCTCGGCCGGCAGGTAACTGTGCTGTAAACCGCTCAGCTTTGGTGACGGCGTGAGGCAAGACTCGCCGCGCTCCCGCGGAGGGAGTCCGTCCGTCCTTCAAGGCACTGACACAGTCCGGCCCTGGGGCGGCCTCATACAGGGCTGCAGGCGTAGGTGGGACACGTCTAATGGTGGGGCTACCTCTGTTTCCATCAGACTTGCCTTGGAGACTGTGACTCTTGGCTGTACCCGTGTGAGTACAGATGCCAGTGATCCCCCGGGGGGCCTAGATCCGTAGGACCCTGGTGTCCCCCAGAGGTGAGTGTCTGCTGCTGCCTCCAGGTTCATGGGCTGGATCCCCAGAGTGTCCTGCTACCCACGCACCAGTGCCTCTCCCAGGAGAGCGCCTTCCCCAGCGCCCCCTGGGCACCTGGGAGAACCCCGGACTCCTACCTAGGTGCCGCCCGCAGGCTGATGACCAGGCAAGGCTCACACTGGACCTTGGGCCTCGGACGCGAGTGGGAAACTCTCCCCGAAAGCAGGAGGCCGGGGGCACAGACCCTCCTGCTTTGTGCTGACCTTGTCGCTCGTGGACACTGCCAAAACACCAGCCCCGCTTGCGACACCGGCCGCGGCCATCAAGGTGCTTGCCTCGTCTTGGGAGTCTGACACTCCAGCGCGCCGGCCTCAGGCCAAGCCTCGGTCCCGCTGGCTGGGCCATGCCTGTGGGCCCCTTGTCATCTCTGCTCTGCCGAGGCCCCTCATCTCTCAGCCCTGCCTGGCTTCCTTCCTTCCCGGGTGGTGCTGTGGTCACTCACTCGGCATCCTGGCTCCCTGGAACCGAGGGGACCCAAGTGGCCATGTCTTCCATGTTGAGCCCCATGGTCATCCACCCGCTCTTCCCCATTTGGCTGCTGTGTGGAGGAGACCCGGTTCTCAGAATCAGGCCCCCAGGCCAGATACACAACCAGCTGTGTTGGCTCGTGGTCACCAACAGTTCAGTGTTGGAGGCGCTCTTTCTCCTCTCCTCCCTGTCAGCCATCTAGTCCTGCTTCATTCAGAGCTCGCGCTCTCTGCCCAGGAGTCCACCGTGACAGACATTTACTAGAATCGGTTTCTGCAACGATCTTTCTGCCCTTCTTCTGTGTGTCCGGGGAAGGGAGTCCCTCTCGATCATCTGGCCCCAGATGTAGTCCTCTTCTGCCTCCGTGGGGGTCTTGCTCTGTAAGTGACGTGTTCTTTTCCTTTTCCTTGTCACCCGGCTGCCCCACATTTCCACTGGTCACTCGGCCCCGCGGACTTTACCTCTGTCCTCATCCCTGGAACTGCTTCCTCTCTCCGTTCCCAGTCTCGCTGCCCTTTGTGGAGGACCGTGTCATTTCTTGCCTGAGCCTTCGCCACAGACTCTAAATTTGCCCCCCGCTCCAGCCTAACTACCCGGAAAGAGCCTTTCCGGTGCGAACCAGGTGATACGTGCCTGCTGAAAACCCGACGGCTCCTCCCACCTGCTGCACACAGCCTGGGCTCCTCTGCCCCCCACTCCCCCCCCTCCCGCCCCGGCACAGGACGTGGCCCGACCCAGCTCCCGTGGACCTCACCAGCTTTACTTTCTGGTGCTCCATCCTGTGCCGACCTGGTGTGGTTCTTAGATCACAACTGCTATGTCATGCCCCCATGCCTTTTGCGTCCCCGGGTGCTGTGCCTCCCCGGATGGCCCCCACACTCCTCTCTTCCCTCCTCTTCCTCTCTGACGCCTTCCCAGTGCTGCCAGCGGAGGGTCATACCTCTGTGTTGTCATTGACCTTGGGGCAAAGCATGTATCACACCATGTTTCCAGTGTTCACTGCACGTTTGACTTCTCTCTTGAGACTGTAGGCTCCTTGAGTGTAGACATGGGGGTTTTATTTGTCTCCGCTCCTCAGTGCCTGTTGCAGACCTAGCCCACAATGGGTTTTCCCTAAAGGCACGTTGGACTAACGCATCTCGTTAATGAACCTCTCCCAGCTTTCCTTCAAGCCGCTGCTCTCTTTCCTGTTATTTACCTTGCTGGGGCTCTGAAACGCGATCGTCCGTCGAGGGTTTCCCAGCTTGGAAGTGGCTGCCCTTAAATCCGTTTATATTTCTACCCCGGGACTCTCAGCATTCCTAATTCCTTCTATTTCTCTAGCCTCCGTATCAGCAGTTATCTTGAGAGGTGGCCTGTCTTGGGTGAAAAATCTTTACAAACAAGTACAATTTGATGTGAAATGTCCTTTGGGACAATAACCAGCTAAGAGAGGATGCAAATTTTACAATCAGAGTGCTTCAGATCTGCTTCCTGTCTGCCGCTCTGGGAGGCATTTTGAACAGTGCAGCAGGGGTTAGAAATCAAGGGTTCCGTCTCATTTTGCCGCTGAGCCTGTGTGTGCTCCCAAACAGTCGCGAAAGCATTTCCTTCTACTGTTGTGCGTGTGTGTGTGTGTGTGTGTGTGTGTTTTAAAGCAGCCCAGCTTCTCCAAAGATGTCCACCGGGAAACACAACCGGGCCTCTCTTCCACGTCCAGAGCCTAACTGGCTGCTGGTCAAGTTGCTATTTGCAAGGAAGATCCCTTTCAGGAGCACGAAGGCACCAGCCCACCCTCTGGAGGGCTGCGGGCGCCCTTGTCATTTTTAACGAAGAGCCTCTAATTGGCTAAATCTGGGCACTTCCTTCGAGCAGGTGGCAGGTTGCAGACCACACGCACGAGAGAAAACAACACAATTGACGGAGGCACATCTCTGCAGGCGCTCACTGGGCAGTCATCAAAAATGAAGGTGTGGGAGCCTGTGTAATGACACGGAAAGCTATTCGCAGTGGTGATGTGAAAAGATTAGGTTACAACACAGCACGGAACAGGCTTGTTTTTTTAAAAACCCAGAGACGTACAGGCATCGAGCGAAACAAGCCTAGAAACGTATAGGCCAGTGTGTGTTTACCTACGGATGATGGGGGCGAGGGATGCTTTTATTTCCTTTCTGCCTGCCCGTATTTTCAAAATTTCCGTAATGAATCAGAGCTACAGTTCGAAAGAGGAACAACGGAGGTCGATGATGGCAAACCCACCCCCACCAGCCACCACAGCTGTTCATGGAGTGTCAGAATTGACTAGCTTTCTGGGTGCCCAGAACGCGCTCAAATTTTCCATTGCCCTGTCTGGGTAAAAGCAGCGATCTCAGGAAGTATGGATGGAGTACCTCCGAGAAGGCGAGTCTGAAGGAGAGAGGGTTGGGGGGGGGGATAGGAAGCGTGATAAGTGAGAGCAGTCTTGGGGACCTGCTAGACCTGACCTTGTGTGTGTCAGTGTCACTGGTGAAGAAGAAATGGCTTATGAGGACAGCGCCACCCAAGCTTGTGGTGTGGGCAGTCCAGCTTCGGCTGAGTCCTTGCCTCTGGGGGCAGATCTCATGAGCAGGTTTCTTGCCGTCCTGACAGGCGAATCACGAAGGCCTGGGGCCGGTGGCGAACGGCCCCCCGTCAGGAACCAAGGGTGCGTCCCCATCTAGGCATGCCAGAACGACTTGTCTCTGTCTTCCAGGGATTGAGGAGACCGTGTTGTCCGAACGGCCTCTGATACAAAGCAGCTCGGGCACACGCTAACACCCCCCCATCCCTTGTCGCCGTCCTTGATAATGATTGTGGTGACAGGCTGTTACAGGGGCCTCAGGTTGACAGTACACAGAGAAAGAAGCTTGAGCCACGAGGCAGGAGTTAATAAAGATGAGCCCATCAAGGGCCGTTGAATTAATGTCATTTTAACTTACTTCTAAGTGGGGAAGCAGGACTCTGAGCCCGCGTCCGACACACGGCTCCCGTCCACCTTCCAGCGTCTTCCGGGGACACTGCCTGGGAACCTCCCAGGTGCAGAAGTCCACATGAATACTTCAGCCTGGGCTTTTCTGCTCTTTACTTGCTCTCTTCCCCTTTTGCACCACCTGCCAAGCCTCCCTGCATCTCGCGAGGTTGGGTCTGCTCAATGCTTGAATTCATCTGTCCCCCCTCCTCCCCATTACCTGTTTTATTCTTGAGAGAGCAAGCGCGTACATGAGCAAGCACGGGAGGGTCAGAGAGAGAAGGAGAGGGAGAGAGAATCTCAAGCGGGCTCTGCGCTGCCAGCGCGGACCCCACCTTGGGGCTGGAACTCGTGAACCATGAGATCATGACCTGAGCCGAAATCAAGAGTCAGACACTTAACTGACTGAGCCCCCCAGGCGCCCCCCCCAATACTTGGTTTATACAAAGCCTTCAAAAGAGGTATTTCACAGCCTCTGGATCTGAGCTGAGAGGTCTCTTGCACTTGATCTTTTAAGTTATTTTTAAAAAAAGGTTATCTGTAGTTGTTGCGACAAATCTGCATCGTAGCTGGAAACTTGAGGCTTAAAAGACTGGCGACTTGCAGAAGGGCCATGCAGGCAGGAAGCGGCAACGTGGAGATCTCAGCGACTCTGGCTTCAGAGCTCTCAGTCATTTGTGCCTGCTGCTATGTCATTTGTGAAGCTCTCTCTCTGAGCCAGGCACCGTGCTAGGCATTTTCCAGAAGTTACTTCTGAACTTTTCATTCAGTCCTTGATCCCTTCATTCCCTCATTCAGGGAATAGAGAGCAGCCCCTCAAGGCGAGGAGAAGCGTGTCTTCTCTGAGCGCTTCACACGAATTTCTGGATGGACTTGCTGCAGAACCCGGAAGGCAGGGCAAGGCAGGGGAGGTCACCAGGCTCGTGGACTTGGTGCCGTGGGGCAGGTAGCAGCAGGCTGTTTCTCACCCAGTCACGCCAGCAGCTCCGCACATGAGATCCCATTTCCCCCAGCTGCGTTCAGTTTTTGAGGTCTGGGCAATGATCTCAAGGTTAGGAACGTGGGACATGACGTTGACCCCACAGCCAGCACATCCTGCTTGGGATGGGAGCCCCAGCTACCATTGGATAGCCGCATGATTCAGCAACCACCGAAACATGGGACGGTGTTTCCTGTCGCCGGAGGTTGCTGGAGTCCTTGGACAGTCCTGACTGCCCTTTGCCATCTCCTTCCGTGATTGCCGTCCAGTCCCTCTGACAGGCAGAAGGCGTTTCACACTAGACGATGTGCGCAGTGAGTGTCATGAACCAGTCTTGTTGGATCATTGTTGCCACTATGTTTCTTCCTCTGAGTTGACATGCAGGCTGATGGGCTGGAGACATGTCCCCCAGGCAGGGTGACTGGAGCCCCAGGACTCGGTCCATGGGTGGGGGTGGAAGTGACAGTCCGAGCGCTGGGCAAGTGCCAGCCTGTGGGGGACAGGGAATGTGGGGGGAGAGACTGGGGAGGAAAATACAGCCGTGTTTTCTAATGAAGCCATTGCAAGAAGTTTCCCTCCTGTGGATAGACTCCCCAGCTGGCTCCGAATGAAGGACGGGGAAGCCACCGCCCCAAGACTTTGATGGAGGAGCTGTTCCACTTTAGTTCCCTGGACCTTCTGCTGAGGCTCTCCTTTGGGGACCTGCCACCCGCCCCTTTCTGTTCTGTATTTTCTTCTCTTTCCGTTTCTTCAGGGATGCTCAGCTTCGAGACTATCAGGCATGAATGTTTACAATTGAAATGGTTGATGTGAATGGACAAATCCTTAAGGGTACGGGAAGATTGAGAGAGAAACCAGCCAGCCATTTCTATCCTTATGCTTTCTCTCTGAGCAATGGCCACCACTTAAATGTTTTTCTGAAGGGATGATATTTTGGGCAAATTCTCCCCAGACCGCAAGTGAAGCCCTGCATTTGAGAAATGATTTAAGGAACAAACTTTGCGAAGTCATCTCCATCGTTTGCCTCACTGGCCCCTGAAGTAGTATCTGACTTTCTAGAAGCTTCACCAGTGTCCCTTCATCAACAAGAAATGGGCAGCCCCTCTCTCCTCCCCTGGTCTCGATATAATGGATGAAGAGGAAGACCCAGAGGCATCAGAAAGATGAGCAAAATGAAGAATGAGCAAAAGTAAAAGGACTCTACTCCCTTTTTAAGTGGGGGTAGGGTAAGGTGGGGGAGCTTGGAATTGGATGAGAGAAGAGTTTTATGTATGTGGGTACGTATGAAGTTTTAAAGTGAGGTAAACTTTGCATACAGAGGAATGCACAGGTCTTCAGACTACAGTTGTATACATTTTGACAAAGGAATACACGTGTGTAAATGACATTCTAGTCAAAATGTAGAATATTTCACTCTCTCCCAGAAGTTTCTTTGTGTTTGCCACCAGTCATCACCCACAGGCGACCACGGTTCTGATTTCTCTCATGGTTTAATTTTCTAGTATTTTCTCCTTTTTGGTGTCTGGCTTCTTTTGCTCAGCACAGCGTCTTTGACATTCATCGTACTGTCGTGTGCATGAGTAACTCGTTCATTTTTATTTCTGAGTCATATTTAATTGTTTGGATATATCACAGTTTCCAAATGCCCTCTTCTACTGATATTGTTGGACATTTGGGTACCTCTGTTTTTTTGGCTATCATGAATAAAGCTGCTATGAACATCTTTGTGTAAGTCTTCTTGTGGACATATGTTCTCATTTCTCTTGGGTAAATATGTAGAAGTTGGAATAGCTGGCAGGTGTATATTTAACTTTAAAAGACATTGCCAAACATGTTATTGAAGTGATTATCTTATTATGCAGCGTTCAAGAATTCTGGTTGCTTTGCATTCTTGGTGATGTTCAGTATTTGTCAGTGTTTTTGACTTCAGCCACTCTAATGGGTGTGAAACAGTAAATTTTTCCTTGTGGTTTTAATTTGCATTTCCCTGATGATTAGTGATGTTGAGCACCTTTTTGTTTGCATATTGGCCATTTGTATATCTTTCCTGAAGTGTCCGATCAAGGCTTTTGCCCAGAGGGTAAAGGTTTGATTTGGCCTCCATTACCTCTTTTAATTACTGACATTGAGTTGTAGGTGTTCGAATGAGACTCGGCAAGTGAACAGAGAGCTGATGAATCTACCTGAGAGGCCATCAAGGGTCAGGGAAGGGGCATAGACATCTGTGATTGGAACATGTCTGGAAGGTGTGGCTAGAGATGAGCAGAGCGACTTCCTGACTGTACAGGGTGTTTGAAAAGAACTTAGGTGAACAGGGGAGAGGTTATCGTTCAGCATTGGTCTCTCTTACAACACTTGGCTTTTGCCAGTTTCCACTGTGTGCCACCTTACTGGCAAACCACGGGCCCTTGATGAGGCTCAGTTTCCTAGTCTGTAGACTGGGGATAACCGTGCCTTGTGGGCCTGCTGGAGGACCATAGGAAGTAAGACAGTTGGGAGTGCTCAGGAAGGCGTGAAGTTCTACAAATACCAAATCATCCAATGGGGGTGGCCCCTCCCTGACACCTGTTCTTTAGTATCCTTCTGACACCTCAGATCTCTGTTAAATCAGACCATGTTTTCTCCTCTCAATAAATCAATCACTCATCTGGGGTGTGGAAAGAGCAGACAGTTTTCTGGATTATGTACCAATGCCCATGAAGCTGGTACCTTGTGCAGGTAAAACCTCCTATTATCCGGTGGAGACTGTTAGGGTTGGTGTGAGGACTTTGAGCAGTTATCTGTGCTTGAACCTGACCAGAGAGTGCCTTTCTTGCCTTAGGAAAAGGAATACTTTCTTTCTCTCTGCCTGGATTTCAGCCTGCCTGGTCTGAACTAGAAAAGCACTGTCCACTGATTCTCTTCAGTGATTGTTAAGGAAATTAGCTGCTTCCACAGCTCCAACGCTGGCTTCCAAATGACTTTTTATCAAGTTAAATTAATCCAACTGGGACAAGAAAAGTAAACATGCATGCTTTTTACTAATATGCTCATGAAGGAAGGAAGTCTTCCTCGCTTCTGTTTAAATTAAGATAACTTTCGATGAAAAAAAGAATCAGGATTCTACAAATCCTTTTCTCATTTTAATTATCTCAGATTAAAAAAAAGGGGTCAAGGAGAGGAGTCTGGTAATAAATAGGGCGAGGCTGACATGCAGGCGACTAACGTGAAGAGAGTAACTTTCCCGGAACTTTTCTTTTTGGGAAAATCTCTTCAAAAGGCTCCTAGATTAAAGCTCTGATATCCCTTTTTGTGTGTTGAATTCTGAATTCTGAAGCTTGCTGGTTGGAAGGAAGCACAGATAATTTTTCTTTTTTAATCCCAGGAACTCAGAGACTCAAAGGTTTTCAAGTCCTGCACCCACGGTGAATTGCTGACTAAAAGGGGCTGGAGCAGAAGTGGGTCCCTAGGTGTGGAGACCATTGTCATCAAGAGTAAGGAAATGAAATGGCTTTGTACGTAGGTCAACGACCCCCTCTCTACTGTAAGGTAAAAAAATTAAGGATGACCTAAAATCTACTATGTATAAAAAGATTCTGGAGAAGGTAGCTCTTTCTTGTCAAAGTGATAATATGTTTATACTACCCGAAGCCAGACCTCCTCGGAGTCTAACTTTAGGGGGACTCTTTAGAGCTGAAAAGCTGTGGTCGAAACCCCAAGCCCTTTCTGACATCTGTTACCTTTTTATCCTTCAAGGTAGTTGGCTATGTTATTGTAGAGGTGTTCAATGGAATCCGCCAGCATTTTCCATTATAATCATTGGTATCGAAAGGATTCTAAGTCAGCTGTTGCATAGTTCTGCCTGAACTTCTGGTATATTCATCACTTATCTCAAACTTTCCCCCAATAACCAGGATTTAAATAAGTCAAGACTGTCAAATTAAATCACCAGGGAGAAAGATTCATACAGAGAGACACATGGAGGCAGGCAAGGAATGAGAAGAAGAGGAAGAGCAGAAAGAGGAAGACAAAAGAAAAGAAATTTAAAAAGCTCCATGTTAATACAAAGGCATTTTAAAAGTCCTTATTAAACAATGTCCTGGATCTGTATGATTTCTGAAAAACCAACTGAAGTCAGGAAATTAGTTTCTATCACACAGTGTATAAGCTGTAGTGCTAATGGTCTGCACACATCTCAGGTCTTTATGACACTGAATGTGAGCGTGTTGGCTTGTCAGAAGAGCTATTGATAGAATTCACAGTATTTGTGTTCTGGGTAGGTGTTTCTTTCTCACTTCTCAGTAAAAAGCAATATTTTCCTGATATTGTAAAGTGGGAGGCTGGAGCCTAAGGTATCAAGCAAACTTGGTTTTCAAAACTCTTTTTATTTTTAAATTATTTTAGATTTATGGAAAGAGTTGCAAAGGTAGCACAGAGAATTTCCAAATGCCTTTTACCCAGCTTTCACTAAAGTTAAGCTAGAAAGTAAGAATGCCTGCAACTGAGGACAGAAATGGATCACAAGGTTTGAATTTACCAACATCATTGGCAAACACTGAATTTCTTGACCTCCCAAAGGGCCTCTGGGCTCCCAGCCTGGGATGCAGTGAAGAGGTCCCAGGCAGAGTCCAGTGGGATCTCAGAGTTGAGGAGATGGATCTAGGGGTCTGAGGAAGCCAAGGCAGTTAGATTTTGCAAGGCAGAGTACTGGGCAGGGGGTGTCTTCACAGAGAAAGAACTTTGCAGAATATCCCCTTGGGTATTCAGTTGAGTACTGATTAGTGTATGTGTGTGAGGGAACTGTTCAAGACTGGAGAAATGGCACCCCAAAAGAGAGGGAATCATACCCATAATATGTACAAGTTCAGGAATAGTGTCTGTTCTCAACAACCAGCGTGTAAAACCTCATATATAATGGGGCATGGGTTAGAGTACCAGGAAGGGAATGGTCTCAGTAGTAGGAAAAAATTAACTTTAGACTACACACTGCTCTGATCCTTCCTAACGAAGCTTAAAAGCAAGACCCAAAAGGATCAAAGTATTTCCAAGTAACTTTACATTCCAGAGCAGAGATCAAGAATATTGATAGGGAAAGAAAAATATCCAGCACCCAATAAGATAAAGAGAAAAAAAAAAAACTTCAATTAAAATGGACCCAGATGATAGAATTAGTAGACAGGGACTTTAAAATAGTTAAGACTATTTCTGTATGTTTGAGAAGCTAGAGGAAAGGCTGAACGTATTAAGTAAAGTTGTGGAAGATACGAAAAAGACCTAAGATTGGACTTTTAAAGTTGAAAACCATAATATCTGAGATTAAAAATACATTATATGGGATTAATGGCAGATCAGGTATTTTAGAACAAAAGATAAACCAATTACGGAAGAAAAAACATAACAGCATCAGTGAGCTGTGGAACAATGTAAAATGGTGTCATATACATGTAACTGGAGTCCCCGAAAGAGAGGAGGGGATCATACAGAAGAAATGTGAAGGAAAAAACTTCCAGAATTTTTCCAAATATGATGAAAATTATAAGCCCTCAGGTCCAAACTCAATGAATCTCAAGGACAAGAAACATGAACAAAACCACATCAAAACATATTATTACCAAGCTGCTTATGATCAGTGATAAGGAGAAACTTTTTAAGCTGGGAAAAGGACATTATTACAAAAGAACAAAAATAAAGAAGACAATGACTTTTCATTAAAAAAAAGTTAAAAGACAATGGAGTTAGGTATTTAAAACAGTGAAATTAAAAAAAAAAAAACCCTGTCCACCTAGAATTCTTTACCTAAAAAAGCACTCTTCAAACACTCAGGTGAAATAAAGACTTTTTCAAACATACAGATACTGAAAGGATTCATCACTACAAGAAATGTTAAAGAAAGCCTTTCAAGCAGAAGGAAAATGATACGAGGTGAAATTTTTGATCTATACAAAGGGATGAAGGAAACTGGAAATAAGAACTACCTGGGTAAACATACAAACTTTTTTCTTATTATTTCAATATATGTAAAACAGTATGGACTATTAGAACAAAACAAAATCAATTTATTACAGGACTTATATGTAGAAGTACAATATATGATACTGTTAACACAAAGGCTAGGAGGAGAGAAATGGAAGTATACTGTTGTACTATAGGTGAAGTAGTATAGTATTTCTCGAGAGCAGATCGATAAAGTGAAGATGTATATACTATGAACCCCAAAGCAGCTACTAAAATAACAAAACAAAATGTTGTGTAGAGTAAGTCAAAAAAGGAGATTAATGGAATCATAAAAATTCCTCAATTAATACAGAAGAAGGTAGAAAAAATAAAATAAAGGAAACAAAAAATGGATTGAAAAAAACAGCAAGATATTTGATTTGAACCTTGCCATTGCAAAATCACATTAAATGTAAATGATGTAAACATCCAGTTAAAAGGCAGAGACTATCAGATTGGATTAAAAAAAAGATCCAATTATAGGCTGCCAATAAGAAATCTACTTTAAAAATAAAGGCAAAAGGGGCACCTGGGTGGCTCAGTCGGTTAAGTGTCTTACTTTGGCTCAGGTCATGATCTCATGGTTTGTGGGTTTGAGCCCCGCATTGGGCTCTGTGCAAACAGCTCAGAGCCTGGAGCCTGCCTCGGATTCTGCGTCTCCCTCTCTCTCTTTCCCTCCCCCACTCACACTCTGTGTCTCTCTCAAGAAAAAATAAACATTAAAAAAAATAAAGGCAAAAACTGAGGTTGGCCTTCAATCAATTGTCAGCAAGAAACTGAGGCCTTCAGTCCACAGTCCCTGAGGAACTGAATTCTGCTGATGACCATATGAGTTTGGCAGCAGATTCTTTTCCAGTTGATCCTTCAGATAAGCCCCTGGCCCTGTTGACATCTTGATTGCAGTCTTATGAGTGACTCTGAAGTAGAGAACCTAGCTAAGCCGTTTCCAAACTTTCACCCACAGAAACTTTGAGATAAGAAATGTGTGTTGTTTTAGGTCTCTAAGTTTATGGTGATTTATTATGCAGCAATAGATAACTAGTGCAGATGGAAAATATATATACTATGATAACACTGTTCAAGAGAAATCTGTATTAACATCAGACTAGATATATTAATAGGGGACTTAGTAGATTTTAGAGCAAAGAATATTACCAGAGATAAAGAATATCTTTTCATAATGATAGAGGTCAGTTCTTCAAGAGGACATAATAATGCTAAACATCTATGTACTTAATAACAAGTCTTCAAAATATTTGAAGCAAGAACTGATAGAACTATATAGAGAAATAGGCAAAATGATTATAGTCAGAGATTTCAACACTTCTCTTTCAACAACTTGTAAAACAAGCAGGCAGACAACAGTAAGGTATAAAAGTCTTAAACAACAGTATTAGGCAACTTGACTCAATCAACATTTATAGAACACTCCTCTCAATAAAAGTGGAATACAAGTTCCTGGTTAGTGTACATGGAATATTTGTTAAGAGAGAATATATTTTGGATAATAAAAGAAGACTCAAATTTAAAAGGAGTAAAGTGATACAGACTAAGTTCTCCTACCACATGGAAATAAATTAGAAATCAATACTAGAAAGATAGCTAGAAAATACTCAAATATTTGAAAACTAAATAACACACTTCTATGTAACTGTGGTTCAAAGAAAAAAAATCAAAAGACAAATTAGAATTTAAAACTGATTGGAAGTGAAAATATAACATTATAAGTTGTGGGATTTAGCTAAAGTAATACATCCAGGGACATGTATAGCATCAAAAGGAAGCCTATATTAGAAAATAAAAAAATCATCAAATCAATGACATTAGTTTCTATCTTCAGAAACTGGAAGAAGAGCAAATGAAATTCAAGATAATCAAAGAGGGGAGAATAATAAAGACCATAGTGGAAGTTAGTGAAATAGAAAACAGTGAAACAAACAAACAAACAAAAATCAATGAAATCAAAAGCAAGACTGATCAGGGAAGAAAATAAAAGAAACAATGTGATTAATTCCAATATCATGAGTGAGAGTGTGATAAAACTATAGATTTTACAGGTTAAAAGGCTAATAAAGAGCAACTTATGCCAATAAATTCAACAACATAGCTGAAAGAGATAAATCTCTTGAAAGATGTGAGCTATCAAAGCTCACTCAAGAAGAAATATTTTGAGTAGTACTATAGCTATTAAAAAAATTGAATTAATAGTTAAAAACCTTCTCACAAAGAAAACTTCAGGCCCAGCTAGCTTCATTGATAAATTCTACCAAATACATTTTTTATTTTTTTTACAGAGAGAGTGTGTGAGTGCAGGAGAGGGGCAGAGGGCAGGGCGGCGGGGGGGGGGGGGAGAGAGAGAGAGAGAGAGAGAGAGAGGATCCTAAGCAGGCTCCATGTTGAGCATGGAGCCCAATATGGGTCTCAATCCCATGACCCTGGGATCATGACCCAAGTTGAAATCAAGAGTTGGATGCTCAGCCAACTGAGCCACCCAAGTGCCCCACTACTAAACATTTAAAAAAGAAATAACAATTTGATACTAGCTCTTCACCAAAATGCATGAGGAAGAGACACTTTCCAACTCATTTTTGAGGCTAGTGTTACTCTGAGACCAAGATCAGATAAAGACATTACAAGAAAAGAAAATTACAGACCAGTATCTCTTGTGAACATAGATACAGATTAAATTTTTTCCCAGCTAATCAAACCCAATAATTTATTAAAATGGATAATACTCATGATCAAGTGTAGTTTATCTCAAGATGGCAAGGTTGGTTTAACATTTGAAAAACAATGTAAATCATTATACTAACAGACTAAAAAAAACACACTGTATGATCATCTCTAAATATGCAGAAAAGGCATTTGAGAAAATTTGATATCGATTCATAATGAAAACTCTCAGCAAGCTAGAAATAGAGGGGAGCTCTCTCAATCTGAAAAAGTTCATCTACAAAAATCCAATATCTAATGTCTTAATAGTGAAAGACTTAGGCTTTCCTCTAAGATCGGGAGTAAGGAAAGTTGTCTGTTCTACTACTTCTCTTCATCATTGCATTGGAGATTCTAGCCAGTGCAATAAAGTAAGGTAAAGGAATAAAATGCATCAGTTGAAGAAGTAAAACTGTGCTTTTTCAAAGATCACATGGCTGCCTGCATGGCAATCTTATGGAATTTACAATGAGTTATGAGAACAATTAGTGAGTTTAACACCGTTGCAAGATACAATATCAATATGAAAAAATAAATTATTAATTTTATATAACAGCTACATGCGATCAAAAATTTAAATTAAAAAATACCATTTACAAAGCACCAAAAAAACTTTAGAGAGAAATCTGACAAATATGTCCCAGCCCTGTATGCTGAAAACTAAGAAACACAGCAGAGAGAAATTTAAGACCTAAAGAAATGGAGAACTTTCTTGTGTTTATTATGTCAATTCTCCCCAAATCTATAGATTGATCTATAGGTCAAGTGAGGAGATTCAAGGATGATTCTGACCCCAGTTAGAACCCTGCAGCTTTTTTTTAAAAAAATAGAAATTGACAAACTGGTTTTAAAACTTACATAGAAATGCAAAGAAGCTCGAATAGCCAGAACATCTTTGACAAAGAATGACAGCTGAGAACTTACACTACCTAGCTTCGAGATTTCTTATAGAGCCGCAGTATTGAAGACAATGTGGTACTGGTGTCAAAATGGACAAATAGGCCAATAAAATAGAATACAAGTATAGAGGAATGGCTCTGCCGTGGAGCCCTGGTGACCTTGCATGTATCCACACAGGCTATGTAAGCAAAGGTCTTGAACCACTGCTGATGTAAGTCTTGGCAGGAGTTGCCCTTCTTGGTGTGTGGGATGAAGCATTGGCACCTTTGGCTACTCCGCTCTTCACGGTTTATATAAGTGGTAAATGGTCTAAGTGTAAGAGTGGCTCTTTATCAATTGAATCAGTCAGGTTTCGTCCTGTGTGTACCCTTAAGAGAGTCCAGAAAGAAACCCGCTCATATGTAGTCAGTTGATTTTAGACAACAGTGCAAAGGCAGTTCAGTGGAGAAAGGAAAGAGTCGTTGACAAGCGGTGCTGGACGCTCGGACGTCTGCAGGCAAAGAACCGCTCCAGCGTATACGTCATATCATGTGCAGAAAGTAAACAAACGGTGGGCCACGGACTTAAATGCAAAATGTAAAATTATTAAATTTGTAAAGGAAAATTCAGGAGGAAATGTTTGTGACTCTGGGTTTGGCAAAGATCTTTTTTCTTAGATATTATAACCCAAGGTAATTTCTAAAGAAAAAAATTGATAAGCTGATTCCACCAAAATTAAGAATTGCTGTTCTTCAAAAGGCATTTAAAAAAATGTTTATTCATTTTGAGAGAGAGAGAGAGAGAGAGAGAGAGAGAGAGAGGAGAATCCCAAGCAGGCTCCATGCTCAGTGTGGACCTTAAGGTGAAGGCGGGGGGGTTCAATCTCACGACTGTGAGATCATGACTTGAGCTGAAATCGAGAAGATGCTTAACCCCCTGAGCCACCCAGGTGCCCCTAAAGGGCACTTATTTTCCTAAAAGGCATTTTTAAGAGAAGAAAAATATAACCCATAGATTGGGAGATGATATTTTCAAATTATATGTCTGACGAGGGACCTGAATTCAGAATATATAAAGGAATATCAAATTTTAAGAAGAAAACAACCCAATGTAAAAAAAAAAAGGGGGTGGGCACAAGATTTGAACAGACACTTCACTTAAGAAGACCTATGGATGTCAAACAGGTCCAGGAAAAGATGCTCAACATCACTTGTCATTAGGGAATCACAAATCAAAACTACACTAGTATATTTCTACACACCAATTAGAATGTCTACAATTAAAGAGTGACCAAAACCAACCACTAGCCAGGATGTGAAACAACTAGAACATTCATACACTGGTGGTGGGAATGCAACGTGGAACGACGACTTCGGAAACGGTTTGGCAGTTTCTTAAAAGGTTATCTTTTAATCCTATGCAAGCCAGCCATTCCAATCCTAGGCACACGTCCGGGAGAAAGGCCAGCACACACCCATACAAAGGCTGGTACACAACTGCTCACAGCCGCTTTATTTGTAGTCACCCCAAACTGGGAACAATCAAACGTCATTCAACATAGGAACAATAAACACATTGTGGTAGTCCCATACCGGGAATACCGCTCGGCAATGGAAAAGAGTGAATTATGGATGCACGAAACAATGTGATGAATCTCAAAGTAATTATGTTGCATGACAGAAGCCAGACACAATGTGAAATACTGGCAAATTCGGACCAAATTATAGTGATGAAAAGCAGATTAGTGGGATAATCATGGAGGAGGGGAGGGGGCATAACAGTGGGGCGGGGAAACGATTGCCGGTGCTGGGTGTGTTCACTAGCTTGATTGTGGGGATGATTTCGTGAATGCATAGGTAGGTCCAGATTTAGCAAATTGCACACTTAAAACAAGTGCAATCTACTGTACGCCAGTGACACTGGGTGAAGCTGCTTTAAAAGGTATACTTTCAAGGGGCACCTGGGTGGCTCAGGGGGGTTAGCATGGAACTCCACCATGGCTCAGGTCATGATGTCACCGTTGGTGAGATCGAGTCCCCCCTTGGGCTCTACCCCCGACAGTGCTGAACCGGCTTGGGACCCTCTCTCCTCTCTCGCTCTTTCTGCCCCTCCCCCGCTCCTGCAGGTGCACGCTCTCTCAAAATAAAAAACTTAAAGAAATATGTGTATAGTTAGAATGTTTGTTCCTTCAGTCACTCTCAGGACCCGGTAGTCCTCAAGCCTTTCGCAGTCCCTGTTCTCATCTCGAGTGACACTGGTGGGTGGTGCCCCCCCCGGCACCGAAAGCCCAGTAGCCCTGCCTGTTCTTAACAGGGCGATTTTATTTTTATTTAGTCCCTACCGCAGTGAAAGAAGGCCAAGGAATTATAGCCCCAAGGGCAGGGACTAAAGAAGTGTCGCGATGAAAACATGCCAGCCGAGACACCCAAGCATACAGCGCGTGCAACGACGCGGCGGCCGCGCCGCCCGCCTCCCCCGGGCCTCCGAGGGCCCCGCGGGGGCGGAGCGGCAGCTGCGGGACTTCCGGAACCCGGCGCCCGGGCGCAGCGCGGCTTCCCGTGGGACTCCGAGGCCCCGCCCGAGGCGCTAACCGTTTATGTCACACTGTGACAATTATTCTGCATAAAATTATCATTAAAAACCCTAATTTTTCAGCCTCCAACTCCGCCAGTGGCCTTTTAGCATTCGTCAGCGCCGGCGTCTGCGGGCCTGTGATCACGCCGCTCATTACCTCGGTGTGGCGCCTCCCGCCTCGCGCTCGCAATCAAGCGCTAATTACACCCGCCCGGGGGCCGGGGGCCGGGGGAGTCGGGGGAGTCGGGGTCCGGGGACTAAGACCTGGGGTCCGGGGGAGGCGGGGTCCGGGAGGCCGGGGGAGTCGGGGTCCGGGGACTAAGACCTGGGGTCCGGGGGAGTCGGGGTCCGGGAGTCTGGGGGAGTCGGGGTCCGGGGTCCGGGGCTGCGACCTGGGGGCCGGAGGCCCGAGGGACCTGGGGAGTCGGGGTCTGGGGGTCCGGGGGTCCGGGGCCTGGGCCGCGAGGAGGATCCAGTACTCTCCCCGGGCGCGGTGGGGTCCGGGTCTGGGGTCCTAGGGGCTCCGGGTGTGAGTCGCGAGGCAGGGGACGGGGAAGGGGCTCAGGCCGGTCCGGGGTCCCGGGCCCGAGGTCAGGGATTTAGGGTTTGGGGCGGTTGGCAGGGGCAGGAGTCTGGCGCGGGGGGTGGGGAGTGGGGACCGAGCGCAGGTCGCGGTCCGGGGTCGGGGGAGGGGACCAGGGGGACGAGTGGGAGGGCCCCGGCGGTGGCCGAGGCCTGTGCGCGCGTCTGGGTGGGGTCAGGGCGCACGCGATGTTTGAGATCCGCGGGAAGGGCCAGGGACCGGTTGGGTCCTGCTGCTGCGTGGGGGACCACAGGGCCCGGGGGCGGAGTCTGGAGGGGGCGTGGGGCTGGCTGGGTCCCGGGGCGGTGACCCCGGCGGGGTCCGGGATAATGGGTGGGGTAAGGGCGCGGGCTGTGTCCCGGATTCTGGGACACAGGCCGAGGCTGGGCGCAGGGTCCAAGGATGGGGCCGGGGACCCGTTGGGTCCTGAGGAGCCGCGGAGGCCGCGGGGGTCTGGGGGCGGGGCCAGGAGCGGAGGCCTCAGTCTCTGGGGGCGGAGGCTGGAGGTGGGGCCAGGGGCGGAGGGCGTGGCCGGCCCCTGGAGCCTTGGCCCCGGAGGGGTCAAGGTCTTTGTCCCCGGCCCGGGCCGCGTGTCCTTACCCGAGCGAGGCGACCGTTCGGCAGAGGTGCAGGGGCGCCAGGCCCTCGGCGTTGAGCAGGTCGGGGTCGGCACCGTGCTGCAGCAGCAGCTGGGCGCAGGCCGTGTGGTCCCCCAGGCAGGCCTCGTGCAGGGCTCCCTGGCCGCCGGGGCAGGCGTCGGGGTCCGCGCCGCGCCCGAGCAGGTGGCGCACGCAGGCCGTGTGGCCGCGCGCCGCGGCGATGCACAGAGGCGTGGTGAGCTCACGCTTGTACTCCAGGGTCCAGAGGCCTGGGGGAGAGGAGGGTACAGTGAGTCGGGGGACCCGTGGGGGACCGTGTCCATTAAGGCCCAAATAGGGTGAAACCATCTCTTAGAAGTAGCTACCACTAGCCATGTAGATATAGAAAGATGTATGGACGATCTAGAGGTAAATAATGACGCACAGCGTTGGGACCAAGAATCCCAGTGAGTTCCAGCTAGACGCACAGAGAGAGAAGAGAAGAGAAGAGAAGAGAAGAGAAGAGAAGAGAAGAGAAAAGAGAAGAGAAAAGAGGAGAGGAGAGGAGGAGGAGAAAGGCTATCTCCCATCCTAGGGAGACAGGTGCAAAGACAAAGGCAGAGAGGGGCAGAGAGCTCTCCAGGAAAACGCAAGTGTAGGAAGTAGAAAGTAGAGTCTCACAGGCAGAGGAGAGGGAGATGGAGGTGCAAGAGGGAGAAAAGGAATAAAAAGAAGACTAACAGGGCCAACACAGAGCCAGAGGAAATGGAGGATATTGAGAAGCAAGAGGGTCTTGCCAAATATGGGGGGGGGGTGTGTGCTGAGGACTCGGCTAGGATGTGAGGAGTGAAAAGCTGGCCAAGTGCGTAGACAGTGGGAGACTGTAAGCCAGGAATTCACATTTTCAGGCTCTGAAATAGGGACGGCCTGAGGGAGGACAGTGCGCTGTGGGTTTTTCTGGAATCCAGCTCTCTCTCTCTCTCATTGAACCCCAAACTTATCCCTTTATCATTAATGGGAGAAGACAGCCGGCGAAACAAACTGACTGACCCCCTGCACCAAGGTTACTCAAGGAAAGGCCTTAGAAAGTTTAGTACTCTTGGAAGCCGCTGGGTTTCAGAAGCCCCTTTGATGTGATGTCCACATTCAGCACAATTCTGGTTTGTTTCTTTGCGCTTTTTAGGGTTGTGTGTGTGCGTGTGCGCGTGTGTATAGGGTTGCTCTTTCTTGACGGATGAATGGAGCAGGTGCTATACATTGTACTTCTCTGAAAACTTTGGGCTTTCAAAAGGCCCATGGAAGGTTGTTAGCGGCCAGGAGCGCTCGTGGAAATGGGGGAAGCGGTCCCTGGTGAATACACTTCAAGGGACAGGATTTCACATGGCAGGAATGCCTTCTGATAATGATGGAAGAATCGATACCATGGCTGTAATGAGCTGCAGAGGAGACCCTTTTCACAGGCCACCTCCTTCCTGGGACCCATGCTGAGCAGGTTTTGAAAGACCACTCATAATTACCTACCTGCATGTGGTGCAGGGTTCCAGCCTGCCCTGTGTCCCCGAGGCCCAGCCCCAAGGTTGTTGCACACTTAGGTGGGGGGGGGGTGTGGGGCCTGTCCCCCTGGCGGTGGATGGTGGTGGCCAGGGCCCTGGCAAGTGGGCTTGCACGGGTTTGGTCTGCCCTTCCCAGTGAAGACCGGGTGTGATTTGGAGGGGGATGGATGCTTGATGATAATAGTGGTCTACATTCCTGCAGGGGCCAGCGCCTGGTTCTGACTGTACTCGTTTTCCTGAGCTGGGAAGTCTACTTACTGGGTTGGCAAGGGCAAAGAAGGGGGTGCTCCATCCTCTCGGGCACGCCAAGCTCCCAACTCAACGCCATCCACCTCCAGCAGCTCTGTTCACCCACCCCTGGATTCCTGAGTCTTCCTAAGGACCGAAGGAAGGAGTCTGGGGTGGGCGTTTAGCTCAGCCACAGCTTAGGGCCAACACCTCTGTCCAGGTCTTGGGAGATGGTGGTAAGCTTCCATTAGGTCTTCAAGAAAACCCAAGTTCTGAGGCAGCTATGTGGATCAGAAAGCCTGAATCAGCCACCTATAAACCCCACTCCCCGGTCCAGGTTCTGCCAACAGGAGGAACATAGACATAGGCTTCTCCCCATGTGGCACATCCTTCCAAACGTCAGCTCTTCATGCCAACGCTGTCCTTGGACTGCGAGCTGGATGGGGCTGGCGTTTCCTCCTGGATGCACTGAGGTACTGGGGGGCTGGCACTGTGACCCTGCTAGTGTACTTGCAGGGGGACTCCCTCCAGGGGGAGCTGGGATTGGCCACCAGGAAGTTCTCGTATGAGAGAGGGTGCTGTTTGCAATCTGTGTTTGGTCGTTTCTGCTGCTGGGGTCAGCTGCAAGAAAAGTCGAGTGGCTGAGCCCAGGGAGCACGGACAGTCGCAGCCCTGAGCGCCACCCACCCTCTCTTCCCAGTCCACACGGAGGCCAACGCTGGCGCTCAGAGCCGCCCCTTCCGAGGGAGCAGCTCTCCACCTTCACGGCCGACGTGCCCCTTCTCTTGTTTGGGTGTGCCACGCCATAGACGACCAGCAAAAATCAGGGGTGGAAAGATTAAGGCAGAAAAAATGAAGAAGCCTTGGATTCGGATCATGGGTTAACATTAACACCTATTTGAAACAGCAACAGTTGAGTGTGGTTGAGTGTGTCCAGGGCTGGGAGGTATGTGATTTAAACAAACTAGCATTAATCGAGTGTTCAACAATGAATCGAGCCCTCCCCAACCCCGTAAGTAGACTTCTTAGCTCAGGAAAACGAGTATAGCCTTTGACGGTGTTTTAGGTTTATTTCCCTCTCCCCGTGTGAGGTATAAACAGGACTGTGTCAGTTCTTTGGAAACTGACCTTCCGAATTCTTTGCCTGCCACAGCCCACAAGTCAGGCACATGGGACAAGGGACACTGGCTGTTGGCCCGCTGACCACAGCGTCTCAAATCCTCTTAGTCTGGCAGAGCTGTTGTGGATGCCAACACACGAACCCTCGTGATAAATGTGTTGCATCTAGACACTCTGGGGGAAGGGTGCCCAATGCAGAGTGCCAGCCGAGAAAGCGCCGGTAACAGCCTGGTGGTCAGCAAGTCTCTTCATCCCAAGTGGGGTGAAGGGGTGTCTTTCTACTTGGAGGGGGGCTGTCTCTTGCCAGCCCAGCACATAGCAGTATTCAGGCTACAAGAATACACTCAGACATATGACTTAGGGACCTCTGATTTCTTCCCCTCCCTCCCCCATTCTCGGGCTCCCCTGGGTTCCAGGAGGAGCACCTGCTAAGGGCTCTCCCTCTGCAGATGCTGGCTGGGCCCCAGCCCCCCTGTTGTAGCTGTGGTGCTCACAGGTCCCTAGAAGACTCTTGAGCAGAGCTGTGTGCCAGGGGACAGTTCCGGGAGCACTCCGTCTCCTGCCTCCCCGGCTGCCAGGTGCAGGCACTGGGAGATCATCACCCAAACTGATGCCCTCTTTTAAAGACAAGAGACACTTCCAGCATCAGATGGGCGCTTCTTACCATCATTTTGACCTTTCTAACTTGATTTCTCAAATGCCATCACTTAAAACATCGTGAAACCAGATTTCGTTTATAGACATCCTTTGGTCGAGTGTGTTAAATGCAGCACCTCTGTGAGCAGTCTACACCCTGGACTTAACATGTCCAGAGGACTGTTAGTAGCTCCTTAAACATAAACAGCCGAGCTTTAAAGGAAAAGGGGGTACCTGACAGTCCAAACGTGGCTGGGGATTTCACCTGCCACTCCATCTCATCCTTCTTGATCTCAAACACCACATTGGCATCCTGGAAGAACTGGTTCATGAGCAGCTCAAGACGGCTCAGGTCGCCCGTGACCAAGGCAGCATGGTACTCGAGCACTGGGGACCCAGCTCTAGCTTGAAGCCCTTTTTCCATCTTCTGAAAGATTTGAAGTTCTCCTCTAATGGGCTCTGGCCATCTCTCCATTGCAATGCTGCTGATTTCAGAAGAGTTCTTCAGGAAGGGGAAAGATGGTCTTACGGAGTGTGAGCTATTTCTATTGTCATTACTCAATTGTTATCCAGCTGGGGCTCGGTGGTGGTGTATTTATAACTCCTGAGGGCTCCGATGTGATGATCATGGTTACTTGATATGACCAGCATCGTGTGGCCACTGGGATGCCAGAGTGTTCAGCCTTGTGATTATATAGATTCGACTTCCAGAGACAGACCCATCTAATTATCTCCAAGACAGCTCTGCACCCAAGGGCAGACACCCTAAAATGGGCAGGGCTTCTCTCTCCTGCTCTTTAGGATGCCTCCTTCCTTTTGGTCCATCACTTTCATTGTTGCTGCTGTGAGCAAGGGTGGGTGGATGTGTATTCCGAGGGCTGTGTCAGCCCTGAGCATGTATGAAGGAGGCCCAGCTGCAGCTACAAACGACCAGGCTCTATGCAAGTGTCTCTGCGCAGGAGGCTTCACAGGGAGGGCCGGAGATCCCCAAAGGCATCATCTGGGACCCCTGGTAGCCTGCGAGTTTCTTCCAATTGTTCAGAACGGATCCCCAAATGCACATCCCTTGCTGAAGATGGGAAATGCCACAATTTCTGGTTTTTAAATGAATAGTAATAGCTTTTTGTTAGTAACTAAGTAATTATTTGTTACAGATAGTGCAGGGCTTTATTTTATTGTCTAAACATTAATGAAACCATTTTTTCTTATAATGTAGGTAATACGCAATTCTTACATCCTTTTTTATTATTCTTATTTTTTCTCCTATTAGGAAGTTGGAATGGGCTACTGTCATTGAGCGACAACACCCTTTGCCGTGTTCGTGTGAGGTATGTTAAAAACATGTGACCAGAGGCTCAAGGGAGGACGGAGGCTTGGGAGGGTGCTGTGTGGATGGCAAAGCGGAAGCAGCGGAACACATGTCCAGGATGGTTACACACACAGGGGTCCTGAGGGAGGGGTAATAACAGCAGCCACCATCCCCGAGGCGTCAGCGTCAGACACACACCTGTGGGATCCTGTCGCTACCTGGATTTTGTAGCCACAACCAACACAGAGACAACAAGAGCTCCTCTGCACTGTTTTCCACAGTGGCTGCACCAATTAACATTCCTACCAACAGTGCACAAAGTTTGCTTTTCCTTCGCATCCTCACCAACACTTGTTATTTCCTGTGTTTTTGATTTTAGCCATTCTGACAAATGCGAAGTGATATCTCTTTGTGGTTCTCATTTGCGTTTCCCAATGATTAGTGATGTTGAACACTTTTTTCATATGTCTGTTGGCCACCTGAATGTCTTCTTTGAGAAAATATCTATTCAGGTCCTCTACTCATTTTTTTTTTAATGTTTATTTTTGAGAAAGAGAGAAAGAGAGACAGAGTGTGAGTGGGGCAGGGCCAGAAAGAGAGGGAGACACAGAATCCGAAGCAGGCTCCAGGCTCTGAGCTGTCAGCGCACAGCCCGACTTGGGCTCAAACTCACAGACCGTGAGATCACGACCTGAGTTGAAGTCGGACGCTTAACCAGCTGAGCCACCCAGGCTCCCCTCTGCTCATTTTTAATTGGATTATTATTACTGTTTATTTGGTGTTGAGTTATATAAGTTCTTTATATATTTTAGATATTAACCCCTTATTGGATATGTCATTTGCAAATATCTTTTTCCATTCAGTATGTTGCCCTTTTGTTTGTTGATGGTTTCTTTTGTCGAGCAGATTTGTATTTTGGTGTAATCCCAGTAGTTTAATTTTGTTTCCCTTGCCAAAGGAGACATATCTAGAAAAATGTTTCTATGATTGATATCAAAGAAATTAGTGCCTGCGTCTTCTTCTAGGAATTTTATGGTTTCAGGTTTCACATTTAGGTTTTAATTCATTATGAGTTTATTTTTGTGTATGGTATAAGACAGTGGTTCAGTTTTCCCAATACCATTTGTTGGAGACTGTCTTTTTCTCACTGGGTGTTCTTGCTTCCTTTGTTGAAGATTAATATGCTGTATAAGCATGAATTTATTTCTGCACTCTTTATTCAGTTCTATTGATCTATGTGTCTGTTTTTGTGCCACTACTGTACTGTTTGGGTTACTACGGTTTTCTAGTATATCTTGAAGTCTGGGAGTGTGATATATCCACTCCAGCTTTGTTCTTTTTCAAGACTCGTTTGGCTATTTAGGTTTTTTTTTTCTTTCTTTTTTTTTTTGTGATTCTCTCTATATTTTACGATTATTTGTTCTAGTTCTGTAAAAAATGTTGTTGGTATAGGGATTGCATTAAATCTGTAGACTGCTTTGGGTGGTATGGACATTTTAGCAGTATTGGTTCTTCCACTCCATGAGAATGGATACATGAGGGCTCTTTAAAGCCTCATGTCACATGTTTTAAAGTTTACTTCCCTTGTATCCAGCAGCAGCAGCAACAACGATAGAATCAATGTCATCAGTGGAGCGGCAGAGATTTTTTTTCAAGGGGCCCCTCTGTGCCTAAAACACTGCTGCGTGCTATGGACAATGCCGTGGTGGAGAATAGATAGACCATGTTTGCAAGGAATGCAGAGCCTCCCATGGACATAAGAGGCAGTGCATGCAGGAAATGATGAAAGGCAACACTGGTGTAGACAATTTCCCTTATCAACTGTGCACGGGAATCAAGCCAGTCACTCTCCCCACTTCGTCTACATCCCAGGCAGTTGCTCTGTCAATTTCAGTAGCAGTATTCGTTCTTCAGATTTTTCATTTCTTTAAGCTTAGTCATTTTGCCCTGTTATTTTTCTCAGACTGATTGTGATTAAGTTCATTTCTGAAGGACTTACTCATACACAACTATAATATGACCCAACTTGCACTTCACTTTAGACTGAAGAATTCCTTTGTTCCTGATATATTTTGTCATGGGTTATTTTTAAAAGGGGTGGGAAAACTGGAGGTGAGTGCAGGGATAAGGGCCATTCTGGCATGTGTCCTATGCTAAATTTAGCTTTCCATGCATTATATTTGTCAACAGTGCCCTAAATGTCCAAACTTGATTTCAGTGGCTAGGGAGTAGTGGTCCAGAAACAGACATGGTTCTTTATGAGAGCTTCAAAAATAGCTTGTGGGAGACAGCATTGGTTTTACAAGTAGGACACGTAGATCATTTCAGGAGAATGGCAGAGGTGCCTTAAAAAAATAGCCATATGTGTGATTATTACATTAAAAAACAAAATAAGACAGAGTAAAAAACAAAAGACCCCATAAACACCTGTAAACAAATCCATTCGTTCATCTATTCATTCAACGAGCATTTGTGGAATATTATGCTCTAGGGTGTGTCGTTTGGTTTTGGGATACAGAGACAAAAAAATACACTAATCCTGCCTCCACGAATCACACAGGATAAAGCAGTGACCACAGGACCCCAATCCACAGGAGTTCTTTAGTCTTTCTTTTCCACCAGCTGAACAATGTCCTTTAGTTACAGGTGAACAGCACTGTTTCCTGACCCAGTGTTGGGCTCCTTCTTGCCCAGTGTACAGTTCTCTCCGTCCATACCTTGCTCAGGTCAGGCCATTTTAATTTTTTTTAAAGTTTAATTTATATTTGAGAGAGAGAGAGACAGAGTGAAAGTGGGGGAGGGGCAGAGAGAGAGAGAGGGAGACACAGCATCCGAAGCAGGCTCCAGGCTCTGAGCTGTCAGCACAGAGACCGACATGGGACTTGAACTCACAAACCGCCAGATCATGACCTGAGGTAAAGTCAGACACTTAACTGACCGAGCCACCCGGGCACCCCGGGTCAGGCCACTTTAATTTCATTTTCATTGCCTTCACCCTACTCAGATTAATCAAGCATGAGCTTCAAGATACCACTCAAACCTTACCTCCTCTGCCTATTTCAGTCCATATGAAAAACTCAACTTCTTCTAAGAGTGAATTTGTGTATGATGTTAGTTAACAGTTATCAACATCTTTGAGGAATTGTGATAAAACAGAAGGACCAGAAAGACCAATGTTTTAGTTTTCAAGTAAGTAAAGAATTTGATATTCCAAAGTCTGAATTGACATTAGTGTTGGGCAAGATCTTTAAATAGATTATGGAAAAGATGGTTTCGGTATATTTAGAAAAGGGAGTGGGAGTCCTTGGCTCTCTGTGGGTCACTAGGAACAAGTCAGGTTGGATAAAATCATTTTCGTTGGTGACATCATTATTTCATTAATATGTAGAGGGCATATAGGCATGGATCGTATTTCAACCTAGCATGGAAGGGCTTCTGAAAACCTTTTAGAGAAGGTGGACAAAATCTGGGTCTTCTTTTAGGAAAGTACTGCTAACAACTCCAACTGGAGAAATAATACACAATATACCTGCAGAGCAGTGGTTCAAATCTTGACTGTGAAATGGAACCCCCTGGAAAGCATTGAACAGATACAGATGCCTGGATCCCATCCTGAGAGATTCTGGTGTTCGGGGTTTGGTGGGAGGCTTCAGCCTGGGCATCAGTCTGTCTGTTAGACACTGTGGCAACTCATGCCACAGGTGCTGCCAAAGTGCAACCAAGGTTTTCAGTCTGATCCTGTAGGACACATGCTTCTGGATGATTTGGGTAAACATCCGGAAGGGTGGATCTCACAGTGCTGGGTGACATGGAGCCTGACACAGTCACAATTCCAAAGGAAGTCAACAGGCCAGAGCAATGGGCTGATTCTGCCAGTGCCCCATGGCAACAATAAAACCCCAGGCACATAGGATCCAGCGGTCCTCGTGGGTCAAGTGGCTGAGACTGCCGCACGTCCTGTTTGCGGCACTAGAGGGTTCTTTTTCTTGTTTTTAAGGCCAGAGGTTAGTGGTGCTGTTGTGGATGTTTATACCCAAATGTAGGTGGCATAAATGCAGCAACTATTTGACATTATTTTAAACCATTCAGAGCATCTTGGTACAGAGTAACTTGTGTCGGTCAGGTGTCAAGTTGAGTTCCCTTCCTCCCTGAGACCCTGGGGGCACTTGTGCTTTGCTCCTCTGTGGTTTTCTTGACCTCTCTGTTTGCTCAGACTGTGTATGCTCTGTCCTGTCCCCATGCTGGGGCATAACATTCGCTCCTGAATTAGTTTTTTGGTTGGTTTGTTTGCTCTTAAGCCATCCCACTAACAGCATCACGTAGTGAGACTGGTGACTACCCTGAAGATAGGAAGTGTCCACCATCACGTGCACGATCTTACTCCACCGCTCTCCTCCATCTCCATTTCCTCTGCCTCTGGCGCAACCACTAAAGTCCCCCCCTTCTCCCTTCATTGTGGCTCTGCCCATTCTCAGGCCCTGCTGGTTTCAGCTTCTACTCCAGGGACCTGGTCCAGGAACTTCTTCTGAACAAATATGGCATCCTGCTTGAAAGAGAGGATTCTGATGAAAATAACTTTCTCCAAATCAGTGTGCTTAACAGTTTCAGTCCTTTAGAAGAACTGTCAAACTTCACTTGCATCTGTGGACCATTTCAGAGCACTACACAAATTTAATTATGATGGACTTTTATTGCATACGGTGGAGAAAACTTGGGAAAAGAAGGACAAAAATCCAAATAGGGGTGGGTACCCAGCTTCTATCTCAATGACTCAGTGAATGGACCAAATCCCTCCAATGACTATCCAGGTAGTCAACTGGATTTGAATATAATTTTGCAAAGAAAAATTAAATGTATTTTTTAATCATAAATGTAACATTTTGTCCATAGAAGACACAAAAACTGGCACTCTATATAGAGTCTTGGTGTGTAGGTAGCAATGAGAGGGAGTTTTTGCCTCAAGACCGCATGAGCTGAAGAAGTAAAATCCACCTTGAAATTATAATAAGATATGCAAACGGTAGTGTTTGAATGAATGGCAATTATTATTTTCAAGTGACATCAGGATCTTTGCATCCTGCCATTGAATTGATGAATGATCTTCTTTTCTTCAGAAGTGTCTGAGGATGAGCCCTGCTGGTACTCGGTGGAAGAAGCTAGATGAGCCTGAAATGTGGGTTTTATTACAGGGCCAGGCTGTTTCTCCAGGACAGTGACTTTCCATGTGTTCAGGCCACAGTGTAGTTTCCCAGCAAGATGCCTTGCCATTTCCTTGTATTTTTGGAGAAAGCCAAATGTGTGGATTTTTTTCCTGGGCCATGGGGCAAATGTCTGCTTCCTTCTGGGGTCAAGTGTCCAAATAAATGGACAAGCTAGGGCAGCAAAAGTAATTTCCCATGTAGACATCGTGAGATTCTGAGCACTCTCTCAAATATGCCAATGTATATTGTTAGCCTGGTCAATTTCATACTTCCTGCATGAATTGTTTCTATAAATGGCCATGTACTAAAGCCGATCAGACCCTAGGATACTCACATTTACTAACACTTGGCCGATAGCTAAGGTCTTTCTTTCACTGTAAATCATTTTTATCTTGTTTTGGTCCTCACTCTCCCCATTTAATTTTAAAGGCCACTCCTCCTTCATCTCCACTCCCTGTAGCTTTTTCAAATTAAAAAAAAAAGTTTTTAGAATAATAAGCTGGGTGGGTGTGTACGGCTCTGCACCAGGACACATTCACCCATCTACCAGAGTTAGTCACACAGACATTAATATAAAAAATGTTAAAATATCTCAACCTTTTCTCTGAATAACAATGTTAGCACAGCACACCTCATTTAACAAAACATTAAAACATTTTACTTCCTCAGATCAAGTGTATCTATTAATAATGACTTAAATTGTCTGTACTGATTTCACATTATTAAGAAATCTCATTCCCATCATGAGGAAGAACACAATATGGTGGTGGGGGGAACACCTCGCTAACCTATTTTCCTGACATTGCTACCCAACGTGGATCATGCAAAACAACACAGTCACTTCTCATTATGAATGCGATCTTATCCAAAGGTCAAGTGCTGCTTTCATCCAGAGCCCAGGAGGGCTTTTTTTGGAAGCTCAGAAACAAAGGTGCCCTTGAGTGCCGCATACCCACTGTGGAACAGAGAAGCCAGATTCTCTGCATGCACAACAGCGAGTAAATAGCCCTGGAAGGACATTTATAGACTCTGGGGACTTTGCTGGAAAGCATATTATCGAAGCTTTCCCTGATAAAGGTGACGAAGTTTCTTTATGACTGTCATGGGGATTTAATTACATGATAAAATAGCAGCTCCTGCCTCTTGAGACAAATTGCATGTGAAGACTGATTGTTTCTTATGAACCTCACACAGGGAGCAAAATACTTCTCTCTTGAAGTTGCTTTGATCTGATTGTTATGTGCTGTCACCTTTCATATCCCTTCTAGAAACGAGGACTTTACTGATCCTGCAGTTGAGGAGGGAGGGCTCCTGGTGAGCTCACTTGGTTGCTTTGCAGCCCTGCATGGAACAGAGCGGGGGCAGTTTTGTCTGATGGTCTAAAGTTGGCTTTACTTATTTTTCAGTTGGTGAGAAATGAGAACTTTGGGCTTCCAACAGAAAGATGGGGAAAAGATGTTATCAGAAATGTAAATGACTATTAAAAACATATGCAATCTACAATTTTATTAATTTCAAACCAAGTTAAAATAACAAGGTTTTTAAAGAGTCGAATTTGGAAAAGTTTGGTGAAAACAATGCTTCTTCGTCTGCAGGTGGAAAGTGTAAATTTCTGTACAATTTGGAAATATTCTAGGGAGGCAAAGAGTAGAAGTCCCTGCGTCTAGGAAGTGTTGCGCTGGATGGGAGAGATAGGTGACAGCCAGTAACTAGTGAGTGAGACAAGATCACTGCTAGAGGTACAGGTCTGATGTGTCAAGCAGAGCTTTATAGTGACAGGAAGTAGGGATGGGACAGGCTGGCTCCACAGGGGGTATCTGAGCAACGCACAGAGGTTGTTGAGGGACAAGGATGGCTCATGTCCCCTGGAGGGTGTCTGTTTCCTTCCCTTGACCTATGGCGGGGGTGAAAAGCTGTATCCTATTATTTTTGGCTGAGCAAGAGGCAAGGTGTAGGTTCAGGATTGTGTTAGATGGGGCCATGGGTGCAGCCTGGAAGAAAAGGCCAGGCAAGGGGGAGGATGTGGGTAGGAAAGAAGCAGCAGCCATCAGACCTTGGGGGTTGGGGCCGAGGTGAGTGGCAGGGACTAGACCTTTGGTGGACATTGAGATGGGCTGCCCAGACCCCACTGTGAGGGAGGACTTGTCACCCCAGATGGCAGCCAACTCCTGCAGGGTTTGCCTCAGCTGCGAAGAGCCACCTCATCCCAAAATACATCTCCAGGTGCTGCCAGATCCCATGATCACTCAGGTGTGGAGAGAGGTCCTGCCATCTGGACCCAGTGTGGGAAACCTGGGAGAGGGGTCTCAGCTCCAGAGCTCCCCTAGGGCAGGTCACACATGGCACTGTGGGGCCTGTGTCACGAATTGGCACCCCTCTGCCAGTCTGATTTTCTCCCTCTCTTCACAGGTGTTTGTGCCCAGCAAATATCCTGTGAGGCAAACTGCACTCAGTGTCAGACTGAGAGCCCCTGAGGCTCCGGGGCCACCAGGAAAGATGGGTAGATGTGTTGTCAGAGCAGAATAGGACAGGATAGCAGAGAGATGACCTGCCCAAGAGCCAAGATGGGTATAAGGGATTGATGGTGTCTTTGGGGTGTGGTTTGGACCAGAGTTTCTCAAACACCTTGAGGTGAAGGACTGGGGATTTTTGTTTGTTTGTTTGTTTCAATTTGCCATGGACTGAGTCTTTCTAAAAATACAATTAAAATTCATTACAAGAAAAAATACAGTGGAAAAAAGCCCAGTAATCACACACTGTCGTATTCATTGTCAAGTTGCTGTCAAAGTTTTTAAATGCTCACTGTCAATTTCCATGCCAACACTTGGCAGACCATCACCTGCCTCCCATCGTGCTCTGAGTAGTGTTGTTATCTACCACTCACTGGAGTATTCGGTGGATAAAAGGATGCTGGGAGAAGAGGCAGGGTAAGTTAGCTCATGGCATATCTTTCAGGCCCTTGAACACGTGCTATAAAATTTGAACTGGAAGCTGTTCGACTGGGATCATCACACTTTTCCTGTAAAGGGCAGATAATAAATATTGCAGATATTGTAGGTCATATGGTCTTTGTGGCAATGACTCCGTTCTACCATGATAACATGAAAGGAATCATTGACAGTATGTAAATGAATGAGTGTGGTTGTGTTCCAATAAAACTTTATTTATAAAAACAGGCAACCAGCCCTCAGGCTATAGTTTGCTGACCTTAGCTGTAGGCAGTAAGGAGCCACTGCAGGTTTATAGGAAGGGGAGAGACATGCACCTCTGAATAGGAAACTGTCATTGCACCCTTTTCTTGTGTGCCTCTCCATCTCTCACTCTAGTGAACCTACTCTTTATTCTCAAGGCAAGCTTTACTCAACAAAATTCAGCAGAGTAGCCAGGTACCAAGGCACACATTTGATTTATTTCCCTCACTTATATCCTGCTTCCGGTTTGCTGAACTTCTTGAATCTGTAAATTTATGTCTTTCATCAAATTTGGGAAATGTTTGGTAATTGTTCCTCTAAATATTTTTTTTTTTTTCTGCTTCGTTATCTTCCTTCTTTCTTCCTTGGTCTCCAGTTGGATATGTTAGACCTTTGAAATTGTCCCACAGTCCCTATTCTTTTTATTTTTTTATCATTTTTCTTTCTGTTCTTCAAATTGGATACTTTCCATTGATCTATTTTCAAATTGATGGACTTTCTTCAGTCATCTTGGATCTACTGGGAAGCCCATTGTTGAATTGAACAAGATCAACTCAAAGTTCAAGGGAGGTGGGAATGTTGTATTGCCTTAGGGACCCAATTAGTAAAGAAGGAGGCACCTTCTTGAGACCGGTCTCCACCTCCATCTTTCTTATGTAAAAGAGTTTTTGTTTTGTTTTTCAAATTAGAGGATCTCCTTCCGTAGCTGAATGGGTACTCACTGCCTTTCTGGGTAAGTGTAAACACCTATGTCTAGGATTTGTGGCCTCACACAATACTATCCCAACCTGCTTGCCTGGACTTCCTCCCTCTGCTCTGGTATACACACTCTCATCTCAAGGATCTCTCTTCCTTGCACAAGGCAGCATGCCCCTGTGTGCTCCACATTTGCTCCTGCTACTCCCTTTATTTGGATTGCATTCCTTTCAATCACAGCCTGTTAAGAACATGTCATCTATCAAGGGCCAACCCAAGAGAATTTTAGTGTCCTCCCTATGCTATTTGGTTTGTTTATATTATGTGCCTACTGTGTGCCAGGAGATCCTGGTGAATAGGACAAACCCAGTCCCTGTTCATATCCAGTTGCTGAATTTGGTATTAGAACATGATGGACAATGGGACTGGGAAGTAGAACCAGGCTACAAGGAGTGCGTTTGCCACTTCCAATGAGTGCCTTAGGATGATTTTTCCTAAGCAGAGCACACCATCACAGGATCCATCATTGTCCTGGGAAGGAGAAAAGCCTCTTCGCTACCATCCTCATTTCTTTTTTGTTCTTTCAAAACTCTCCAGTGTGCTTGGCAGTGATGCTAATAGAAGTATGTCATCAGCATACATTATTTCTTTATTAGCCTGTTTCTCAATTTTGATTCTGAAAATATCCTGATTTAGTCTAATTGCAATTTCACTGTGTTCCACAGGCAGTGACAATTCATACTGGGGGTGGGGGGGCTGAGACATGACCCTGTAGGATTTTTCTTCCTGCCCCGTATGCCCTGAAGCTGGCCCATTAGCTCTAAGGAATGCATCTCATCTTCTCAAAGTGATTCGACCTGCCCCTGGGAAAGAAAAAGAGCCTAGGGTGTGTATCTGATTGAATCCAAATAAATATCTTTATTCTAGGTGGTGGGAGAGATTTTTCTGTATCTGAAGCGAAGGCTGATGCTGGAACCATTTTATTCCTAAATAATTTAACTATATTCAAAGATAATCTGATGTTATTGTAGGAAAGTGTATTTCTAATAAATTCCACTTGATCTGGGTGAATCAATTCAGGCAGCACATAATTGAGTCTGTTAGCAAGGACTTTAGCAAGAATTTTGCAATCAGTGTTAATTAAGAAGATGGGACAATAATTTGTGCATAATTCCGGATCTTTTCCTGGCTTGTGAATCAAAGTAATAAGAGCAATGCTCCGGCTGGTGGTGGGATAGTGTCATTAGGTGCTGATTTATAAGTACTTAGAAAGGTTTAATTTCATTTTGCTTCGAGCAGGGTCTCCCTGCCCCCACATTCTCTGCTCTGGGTTCAGGGGGTGCAGCCGAGATGGCAGAGCGCTTTCCTCGCTATCCTTCCCTATCACTGCTGACCTCCTGCTTCCCATTTCTGTTTTTGTTCTGTACGCGAGCATCCCACTCATTCATCCATGTTTTTTTCTTACTACTCATATTTGAATTATTTGAAGCCAAAAACTCCATGCTATTGATGTGTTGTGTGTGTGTGTGTGTGTGTGTGTGTGTGTAAGGTAAAGTCAAAGGGTTGTACACAGCTTTGGTGGGGAAATTTTCTCATGGATCTTCCTGAAAATGGGTCTGGGTGGGTAGGCAACAGCCCTTGACTAAAAGTCAGGGAAACATACTGGTTTACATACCACTGCTAACTAGCTATTGACCAAAGAACAAATGTGAGCCTCAGTGTCCCCATCTGTAAAATGCAGCTACAGGCATCGTGGAAGACCAGGAAGAGCATTGGATTTACACTTCTACCATCCATGGGACCCCAGGGGTGAAGTTCAACTTCTTAGAGTCTCGTTTTCCTTCAGCGGGGTAAGTGGGAAAGACCAGCCCTTGGGAAACACATACCTTATGAAGGTCCTTCCTACCTGTGATTCCTCTCTCTCTGCCTCCACTGAGGTCCGGTTCTAGTTGTAACATGTTCTGGTTTGGGGATGTATTTCCTCTGACAATTAGAACAAGATAGGCCCTGTACCAGCCTGCTGCTTATTTGGTGCATTCAAGTTCATTAACCAGTCTTCCACCAGCCTTCCAGGAGATGCCTTCCCTCCCCGGTTGCCATGGAGTTGGCCATCCCTTTGAAGGCAGAGCCCAGTCTGCACAGGCCTCGGTTCGGATGCACCACACTTCAAAGGCAATGGAGTTTTGTTAGTCTCTTCCAGAAACACAGGTCATTGGCCTTGAAACCTTAGTGAGTCCAATTTATAAAGACCCTAAGAGATGACCTGACCAATCCCATTTTTTAAAAAATGAGGATATTAAGGGGCACTTGGCTGGCTCAGTCAGTTAAGGATCTGACCCTTGATTTCAACCCAGGTCACGATCTCACCGTTTGTGGTTTGGGCCTCTCGTCAGGTTCTGTGCTGACAACGCGGAGCCTACTTGGGATTTTCTCTCTCCCTCTCTCTCTTCCCTTCTCCTGTGCTCTCTGTTTCTCAAAATAAATAAATAAAGTTAAAAAAAATGAAATGAGCATATTAAGGTTCAGAGAATTGGATTGACAAGTTCAAGATCACACGAGTAGTGGTGGCACCGAGGCAAGACCCTGGGTCACCTCACTAGTAGTCTCTTGATGCTCCTAATACATCATGTCTCAGAGCCACCAGCAGTGTGCATGCTCCTGTCATTAGTTCGAATGTGACTCCTACAAGGGAAGGGTTGTGCTCATTTACCAGACTGTTATGTGACTGTCCGGTTTGCCCTGGGTGAGAGTCTCCTCCACGCATAGGGAAGGAGCGGTGGATGTGGTCCTCATGTGATGGTGAGCTCAGTGTCAAGTCCGCAGGGGGTGCTGCTTGGATGAGAGGTTGCATTCCCCAAACAGACCCCACCTTCACGTGTATGCACATGCCTAGTTCATGTTCCCCACCCTCATTCTCCACCTATACATGCTGCTGGGCGCGATCTCTTAATAAAAACCCAATTAGTATTTCTTTAACTTGCCTCCAGATGCTTAAATACCATTACCCCAAACACAACATAATGCCTCTAGTTTTCTATTTCAATCAAGAATTCAAGTAGCATCTTGACTTGTATATAATATATCAGCAGCAAAATCATGGAATGCTGACATCCTTAATAATAGCAATTAGTAATCAGTTGTTTCTTAAGTAGTTTGATTACGCCAGTTACCAAATTGTACCCTTGATGCATTTGGGGGCAAGAAGGGTCTTGCTACCCCGCCCCCCGCCAACCTTTCTTCCTTCCCATGTTCTCGGTGGTTAGGGAGCTCAGAGGCATTGAAAGACGCAAGAGCAAATAACACAACTGTCACTAATATTAAACAGTAGAGCCTTGGTTTTAGCAGAAAGTAGAATTAAATATTTCTTTGCAGAAAGACTAACCCCAATAGTATCTGTGGGAAGACAATCTGTTCTCACCCACCTCAAAGTCGGCAAAGGAGCTCGGCCTGCCCGTGCCAGGCACAACACTCAGAATTTAGGGTCCTTTTCGGCGCAAGGACCTTATAGTAAGTGTACTAAGTGTACTAAGGCTCTGGATACCAAGTGTAAGACAGGGTTCTCACTCCTGAGGAGCTGCTTTTAAGTCTGAAATATTTGTGAGTATAACAATTAGCCCAGCAAGGCCAGGGGTTTCAGTAACTGAGGGCATTGCGCCGCCGTGGAGAGATGGAGAGGCTGTGGGCCAGGTGAGCAGGGGCGGCTTCGGGCCGAGGCCGTCTGCTGTGCAGGGTCTGGAAGGAAGGGGTGGCCTAGGGGAGCAAAGGAGGTCCTCACGTGCCTCAGAATTTGGGTGCAGCCCTGGTAGGGAGATTCTTTTTGGAATGGGGTGGATGGAGCTGATTATGGGAGAGCTGTGTGCTAAGCCCTGTTCATTTTATCACACACACGCACACGCATACACACGCACTCACACAGAAAGAGAGAGAGAGAGACGGACAGACAGACTGTGCCCCATCCCAAGTCCATCCCATCATTGCAAGGGTGCAGGTGGCTCCCAGAGGGCACAGGTGCATTTTGTCTTCAGGGAATCCCAGTCGATGATCATTCCCCTGCCTCTCTGCAGGCCGTGCAGGAAGGATACATTCTGCACTTTGCCCCATGATCAGCTGGGGCTAAAATTTCAAGTTCCTCTGACTTTTGTCCTTCTCAAGAGGGGACACGTACACCCAGAGAGACTTCTCCAGAAAAAGCCGTTTCCACCATTTTCTCACCTGGTGTCTCTTATTGTGACACTGAGATAGAGGCATCGAAATAAATTACTTTTTTTTCTGTTCCATTTGGTGGAATAACAAGTTCACAGAGCAATGAACTTGGGGATTTCACGGACGTACATGTGTGTTCACGTTGACAAGCAGAGAACATGATTACTTTTTCTTATTTTTGCCAATTGTCATCTTGGAGCAATGCTCAAAAACCTGCCAACCAAGATTGTCCTTTCCCCATCTTCCCCAGAGGCTTTGCCAGCTTGGGCATGGCTCCTGCCTCTCTGGGCCTGGGTGGGCATTCCTGGCTCTGACTCCTGCTGGCTGCAGCCTTGTTTTCCATTTTCATCTTCCTTCCCTCGAGGATTTAAATTTTCACAATATTCATTCCTGGTATGGGCTGCATTTCAAGGTATTAAGTTCTGGCCACTCTTGAAGCATTCTAAAGACCCCGCATGTATATTTGAATCCAAACAGCTCTTGTTCCCACCAATGACGGTCCCCAAGGCCTCACAGTTACCTTGAGAAAGAGCCCATGTGTTCCCACACTCAGCAAAAAGGAACCCGCGCGCCATTTCTGGTGGTCACAATGAATAATTTTGCGATCATAGCCTTGGAGAAGCATGGAGACAGGACCTCAACACTGACCCAAGCCGGCCCAAGAAACGTCTACAAACTACCGATTCCTCTAGTGGGAAAACCACACGGAACCTTGCACACACCTTTGCGCCAATCCTAGAGCGTGTGATTCGGCAAGCCCCTCTCAAGCTCATTCCATCATGGACCTCTGTTTGGGAAGCCTTAATTGAATCTCATGTATGAGCTACTAAGTAAAGGCACTGGCCCAAAAAGGGAAAGCAAGTTTCCCAAGGTCACACAACTCGTTGGTGGCAGAGCCCAAGCTTCCCTCTAGAGTGTCCCACTCTATGGCGGGAGCTTCTCCAGACCCCTGATAAGCACTTTGTGGAGACGGTGGCAAGCCTGGGAGGCAGTCAGATGTGTTACTTCTGTTTATAGTCTAGTCTCCACTCTCCATACTACCAGGCACACAGCACAGCCTCAGCACATCGTGACAGTCAGGTCCCTCTGTTTTTGGTCTCGGTTGGTGACACTAGCTTCTACTCGTCACCAAGACCTTCTTGCATGAACCCATGCAAGCAGTTCTCCTGTTCGTCATCTGTCTTTGTGTTTATTCTGCTCTCTTGGTTTAGACCCTGTCATCTCTTACCTGGAAGGAAACTGCCTTCAGTCACCTCCTCCCCTTTCTCGTTTCCTTCAAATCCTGCTTTTACATCATGCCCAGAGTGACATACCCAGAAGTCTGAACGTACTGCACTCTTTGCCCTCAGGTTCAAGGCCAGCCTGCCTTCCCTATAATAGAGTCACTGGTAGCAAGATGTGCCTTGGGATCACGCACTGAATCATTCAGTGTGTGATCATCTTGAAACGAAAACAATCCGGAACTCATCTAAGTCCTTAAAATATGTCATCAGCAAGGAACCGTTCTTGCTCTTCTGAAAGAGGCCATTTGGTGGGGAGAAGTAGATACATATATGATATAGAATGTAGTGGGTTCATTGTGGGAAAGAATGAAACTCTCCTGACACAAATTTCATTGCTTTCAAGTGTTCAGCCAAGTCGGGGTGGGGGGTGGACAGTGAAGATTGTGCAGGGCAATTACTAATGTCAAAGGAATAATATTTTAAATTGGGGATTGCAAATACACAGATGTCCAAGCAGCTGAGATGGCTTGGTAAAGCAGATGTGGAGAGGGCTCATGTACCTTTAAGCACAGCAGAAAACAGATGACGTGACCATCGATGTAACAAAGGTACACAGGGTTCGGGGAAGTCAATTATGGGTGGCCACAGCCAAAGTTGGAGCCCCCATCCCTGGGAGCTGAGCCTTCGGCATAAAGATGAAGCCAAATCACAGCAGAGATCTGTCAGAGCTCTGCTTCCAGGGACCCAGACTTCCCTGCTCTTCTAGCACCTTCCATTTGCTGCGCCCGACAGGAGTCAGAGAGCACGCGGCAAGTGATGTAGTTCATAAGGTCAGGCCATGTGGGGGGGGGGTGGTCTGGAGGGCAAATACAAAGCACAGAGCTCAAAGCTCCTGGCCAAACAGCAGGTTATGATGACAAGGTCCCCTCCCCTGCACCCCAGGGCAATCTCCTGCACTGGTGAGAGTACTGGGTGCTGGCTGGCTGAGGCTGCAGCACCTGTCTATGTAAAGCTAAGGTCAGAACAAAAATGTGTTGTTCTTTGGGCTCGTGGCTCCTGGGGCCTTGCTCTGGCCCTGACCATGGCCTTAGATAGTAGGAAAACAAAGGAAAAGAGGGCATAAGAGATAGTTTCTCTCTAAAGCCTAAAGCAGCTTGCTTAAGTCCCCAGTGAAAGGCAGCCCCGGGAGTATATCCCACCCACACCACGAGGGAGTGGACGGTGGTCACCCCCTTGCGTTCCAATATGGATCCTCCTCTTTATCACATGACAGTCCCCCTGGCTGGCACCAATGTCCCCCACATGCTCACTTTCTGTATACTTCCTGCATGTGTTAGTGTGTGTCTGTGCCTGCATGTGTGCCCATGGATGTGTGCATGTGCACATGTACATGTATGTGCACATGTACATGTGTGCGCACACACACGTGTGTGTTGGGAGGGACTCTGTCTAGTGGGTGGAGAAAAGCCTGGTACACCTTGCAGGGGCCAAGTGTATCTGACAAGCTAGAACACAGCACCATGCAATTACAGTAAATCTTGCATGAGGGAAAATATTCTCATATGTTATACAAAGAAGTTACAAGAAATTATGGGAAAAAATACAAAGAATGGGGAGAATTCGCCCAAGGACCTGAATGACAAGTCACATGGGTAGAGGTCTACAGAGAAAAACAAACCCTATGGAAAAGACTTTGTCCTGATCAATAAAGAAAGGATGGGCAGGCGAGCTGTGGACATGACCAGGGCACACTTCTGTTGGTGACTTAAGGATAGATGTTCATCACCAGCAATGCTCAGGGTGCAGTGAAATGCACACATTCATTGTCAGGGGTAATAGAAAACCTTTCAGAAAATAATTAAGTGATTTTTCTGTCCTCATTCCAGTAACACTGCTCCTCGAAATTTATTTTAAGGATATAACGTGAATAAGAAAAAAGCCATATGACTACTAATAAAGATGCTAATTACAGGATTATTGATAGTAGTGAAAATGTAAACAAATATTCCTCTCTTGTAGGCATTTGGTTTAAGCATTTTGTGATTAATTGCCTCAATAGGTGATGGAAATTAAGAAGACTATGTAGCATCATGGAAAATACTTTAGATATATTAACTCAACAGAGCAGAACGCAAGATCACATCTACAACATAGTTGTAAGCAGGGGAAATTTACACATGCAAAGTAAGTACAAAAATGAAAACAGGTGCCGTGTGAGGATGGGGGTACCATGGATACTTTTCTTATTTTTAAATCCTTTGAATCATGTGCTGATTGATGCATAGCAACACACACGGATACACACAGTATGCTCAGAATCTGTGTATGTATATAAACAAGAACAGCAAAGCAGAGATCATGTGCCTTTTTCAAGCCCAGCCCTCCCACATGCTCATGATGTATAATTTAGTGTCAGATGCATTCTGGTTACCTACAAGCACGCTGGGGGGCAGCTGGGCCGAGGGGTCTTTCATCCAGTCGTCGTTGGCCAGTTCTATCACGGCGTCCACGGGCCTCACTTCAGCACAGATCAGGTGGCTCACTCTCTCCTCATCCCTGGCGTCCAGGGCAGCCTTTAATCTCTTCACTAAATCCGAGTTGAGCGGGTAATCGGGAAGGCGATCAGAGTTGGACATTGTTGTGTTGTTTGTGTATTGACCAAACGTCTCTTCTTCTCAACTGAGTCCAAGGGTAACAGCTGTTTGCAGAGGACTGTGGGCGTTGCTATAAATAGAACAAACCTGGCTCCCATTACAGCGGCTGGGGAGGGTCATTGGCTGGCGGCCTCTTCCTCCACAGGACGATGGGAATCAATCTTCCCAAAGGCCTCAGTTAAGGATTATCCTAGAGATGGGGCAGTAGGCATGTTGGTAAGTGGGGGAAGAAGAAAAAAGGGGCGCTATTTAATTTTTATTTTATTTTATTTTTATTTTTTAATTTAATTTATTGTCAAGTTGGCTAACATACAGTGTATACAGTGTGCTCTTGATTTTGGGGGTAGATTCCCGTGGTTCATCACATACAACACCCAGTGCTCATCCCGACAAGAGGAAAGGGATACTATTTAAAAAATTTTTTGTACTATTTATTTTTGAGAGAGAGAGAGTGAGAGTGTGAGTGGAGGAGGGATAGAGAGAGAGGGAGACACAGAATCTGAAATAGGTTCCAGGCTCTGAGCTGTCAGCACAGAGCCTGACACGGGGCTCGAACCCACAAACTGTGAGATCATGACCTGAGCTGAAGCCAGACGCTCAACTGACTGAGTCACCCAGTGCCCCAAAGGGACCCTATTTTAAAAGAAAACTCTCATAGGTACTGTTGAACAATGTCTTTCTTCTTTTAGCAAAAGTGAGATTCTATCCTGAAACTGATTGAAAGGATAAGTCGTGGCTGGAGCTCCCTTTTCCTTCTTTCCTTGAACATGGTATTATATGTGGGGATGTGGCCACCATGTTATAGCCAAGGGACTGTCATGAGATGAAGGATCAACTGAGGGGAATGGAACAGAAAGAAGGAGGGGAAGAGATGGCGTCTTAATGACATTTCTGAACCTTTGCCTCAGCTCTGGGCTGCCAACCACCAGATTTTCTGTCTCGATTCCTTAAGCACTGTTTATGAGTTTTCAGTGGCTTGCAGCTGAAAGTGTTCCTGGTTGATGTAGGTAGAGTGTTCACTCTACCTTTAAAATCACGGACACGTCCCAATAGTCTAAAGCGATGGAGCAGAAGTGGTTCAGTCTGTAATAAGGAAGGTGGATGAACCCTCCAAGCCTTCTGGTCTTTGGCAACTGAACTCTTGCCGTCCATGATGAAATCTCACTGTATGTTGAGTGAGCAGCTCAACCACGGAGCAGTGGCATCGTGGGCTGGCATCCTCAATGAGCAAGGAGCCATGGCCATTTTTAGGGACTGCCATCCAGTGTTACAGGGACTGAAAATGGAGCCTAATGGAGACATCCTGGGAATCCCTGGCAATGGACTTTGCCCAGAAGGGAGATCCTCACTCAACAGATCAGCCTTCAGTTCAGATGTCTGACCAAGTTGCAGAGAGTGTGGTTGGCTTCTGGCTCCTTCTCCAGCCGAAGAATTGTGCATTTTGAGAGAGATTTTTGAACCTGAATCTCCAAGCACAAATGCTTGGCAGCCTCAAACGCCTTACATTTAGAAAGAAATTTAACATCAGGGCCATTTGTGTTAATACAAAGTGAAGGAGGGTAGTAGCAGCCATAGGAAAATTATTGAAATTTGGGTAAGGGGACTTAAAGAGAAAACCTGAGAATTATTAGAGATTGCTATCAAACTTCAAATCAGAAGGGAGGTAAAGATGAAGCACTTGTTAGGCAGATAATAAGATGACAAAACCTCAAAATATGGCACTCGCTGATCTTAATTACCAAGCTATCTGCTGGGTGTTTAATCAGTAGCACATACACTATGCTAATTATTCTGGCTAATTTTGTTATAATGTAATTCTTTATCAACCCTGCTATGTATAAATTAGGAATTGAAATGTAACTAACACAAATTGTATTTAAGGCAACAAGAATTTCTTTATTTCAGTGTGAACTCTTCTAATCTCTCTTTATCTTTCCTTTTTTGATTAGCCCATGTGGCCCACCCCCTCCACTGCCCACCCTACCTCAGTACCCCACAGCCTGACTGTTATTTGAGGAGAAAAGAGCCCCGCACCAATACTTCCCCCCCTTAACTTCTTGGAAATCTTATATGTGACTACCTCCTCCAGTGATTGTCCTTGAAAGGTGCAGCATGTATTTAAGCAATCAATGGTAGGTAGATCATGGCTTTCTCTGAATCAGATAAAGGTTGCTCCATTGTTCTACTTCAATGTTTAAATAACCATCGGAGGGTCCCATAATTCACGTATTTTCAGTGATATACTGTATGTGACTTACGTCAGTGTGTTTACACGTGTTAGTTGAGAATGAATAACACAGATCCTTACAGAAAAGCACAGACATTATCTGGAGATTTTTTACACCATGTGGGTTTGCATCCAAATGAGGTCAGGCCGATGCAGAAGTTGGACTGTGCAGAGCCCTCCGGCACGCCTTCAGAGACTGCCAGCCATTGAACTTAAAAAAAAAAAAAATCAGGTTTTGGTTTTGGTTTGGTTTTGAATTCTTTTCAAATAGAAAAGCAGCTAAATAACAATGCTTGGTGAATAAATGGACGCAGTCTGGGTCTCCTTTGGTCTCAGCACCATGTTAGGGTTGAACATCAGTCAGTTGTTAGTGGAGGGACACGGTCTGGGAGAGGAGGGACACGGTCTGGGAGAGACGGTCGACCCCAAATGCTCTGACCCCCTGGTGAACTCAGAGTAAGGGACAGGCACTGGGCATATCCAGGTGAACTTGAAGTGACCATGACATGAATCCATTTCTGAGATGGATTTCTTCTTTGAGCCTGAAATGCCCCTGCTATTTCCTGAGGTTCTGGAGAACTGCTCTCTGACATACAAGTTCCCCACATTAGGTCCCCAGCACTCTTGGCTCATACCTCGCCTTTAAATCCAGCTGTGGACACTCCCAGCTCGGGGTTGCCCTGGGGCCCCCTCCAGGCCATGCTCCCTCCCCCCCCCCCCCGTTCCGTTCTGTTCTCTCTCCGGTCTGCAGCCTGACTCCAGGGTCTCCCACTTCCGACTCCAGCAACACAGATGCCTGCTTCTCCCTGTGGTCAGAAGCCTTTTAATTTGACTGAAGTTTCCTCTCTATCCCTTTTTAATGGGTTTTTCATAGCTTTTCAGGCTTGATGGTTTCAACCAGGACGTTTGTGTGAATGTATTTACCGTTGTGTGGAGGGACTGACTCGCCCATCAACGTTCTGGGCCACGGGGAGCCACTTTGTAAAGTGGCATTGTTATGTGGTTTTTACGGGCAGCTCTTTGTGCAAGGAGAAAACAGAGGCCCCTTTCATTTCCTTTGTGTTTTCGAAGGCTTGAAACAACACAACGGGATATGGGCACAAACGAGATGTGATGAAAGCCATTTACAACTTTTGTAAGTTTTTTTTTTTTTTTCTGTTGGGGCATGATTTACGATGGCACAAAAATGGGGTTGTAGAATTGGAGATGCAGACATTTCCATTAACGCAACCCTCAAAGTCAAAATAACAAACAAACGGGTTTCATTCAATAAACACTTTTTGAGCCCTAGCATATGCCAGACACTTCTCAATGCTCTGGGAGTATAGGGCACTATATACTGCACACTGATTATACTGTTTGTGACACACGCCAGGCACCCTTCTAAAGGTATTGCGTGTATAAACTCGTGTTCTCCTTGCAACAGTCTTGAGAGGCAGGGACTACCATTATCACCACCTGGCAGAGGGGGAAATCAAGTAGTAGTGAGGCAATTTCCCTGAAGACCCATTGCTGCTAAGTGGCAAAGCTAAGATGCAAACATGTGGAGTTTAGGTGTGCTTTTTTTCTTTAATTTTTAAAGTTTATTTATTTTTAGAGACAGAGAGAGTGGAGGAGTGGCAGACAGAGAGAGAGAGAGAGAGAGAGAGAGAGAGAGAATTCCAGGCAGACTCTGTGCTGTCAGCACGCAGCCTGATGTGGGGCTTGAAATCACAAACCATGAGATCATGACCTGAGCCAAAAACAAGAGTCAGACGCTTAACTGACTGAGCCATCCAGGCGCCCCATCCAGGTGTGATTCTTAAAGCTCAGTGATCAAGCGTCTCGGCTGTCTGACCCTCCCACCCTCTGCAGGCCCCATTCTGTTCTCTTGTAGTCCGTTTCTTCCTCATCTTTCCTTTCTGTTCTTTGGTCTTTTTTCAAGATGGAGTCTCGTGAGAAAAGATGAGGAAACAGTGGGAGGGAAGAAGAAATGCACAAGGGCAAGGCAGGGACCAGGAGTATTTGGGGAAGGTTGGGAGAAAAAGGTCTAAGAGCAACTATCATGTATGTGAGAAGTGGATAAAGAAAGGCATCATCTTAAAAAAAAAGAAAAAAGAAAGGCAAAATCTTTGGTTGTTGGATGGTGTTCCCCTAAGCAGGACATTGTGTTGAGACTGGACCACCAGGCTCACAGCTTTTTAAGTCTCACAGCTAATTATGTGCATCAGTGTCATTGACCGGGTGACAGTGATGCATCTGTCAAGCACAATGGTGGAAAATGAAAGTTTGCCCTCTGAGAAGTAAATGTGAAAGTCAACCTGATAGAAGCAGACAGCGTAGAGTCACTTTGGGGATGCAGAAGGACAGTTTGAGACAGTAATCTGCTTTCAAATTTTAACTCCTCCCATCTCAGATAATCTTAGAAATAAAGGAAAAGGAGAAAAGTGGAGAAGATCTGTCTGTGGTTGAACTTTGGGCAGAGTGCATCACAATGACAAAGGTTTTGAGCAATTCCTGTGACAAATAGAGCAGGCAAGATGGAGGAAGGGCTGGCCAGCTCATGGTGGGCATGCGTAGAAGGAAATGCAGAGAGGAGTACCAGGGTGAGTATGGGGCTGATCCTCCCTCATCAGCATGTTCAGAGAGGGGCCCTGAGAAGACTAGTGCACCCAGAACACCAGCATCTCATGTCAGCCTCTGCTCCTGATGTCCGGCACCTGCAGGCAGAAGCAACAGTGGCTTCTCAGGACAGTCATGCCTGTTTCAGAAAGGGTTTCCACATCAACCATTTCAATCTAGGAACAATGCAAATGTCATCCATGGTAGAATGGATAGATAAAATGTGGTGTGTTTCCTGAAGGGGAAATGGTAGAGTAACGAGGAAGGATACACCACAGTTATTTGCAACAAGTGTTTGACTCTCACAGACATAATGTTGAGTAAATGAACATTGCCAAATATAAAAGAACAAATACCATGTGACACCATTTACATAAAATTTAGAAATAGGCAAAGGTAAACTATACAGATGGAAATCAAGACAGTGATTGCCTTTTCTTTAAAAATTTTTTTTAATGTTTATCACTTATTTATGAAAGAGAGAGAGAAACAGAGTGCAAGCAGGGGAGGGGCATAGAGAGGGAGACACAGAATCTGAAGCAGGCTCCAGGCTCTGAGCTGTCAGCACAGAGCCCGATGTGGGGCTTGAACTCGTGAACCACGAGATCAAGACCTGAGCCAAAGTTGGACGCTTAACCAACTGAGCCACTCAGGTGCCCCAATGATTGCCTTTTCAAGAGAAAGAAGAGGTAGTGATTGGGAAGGGGCATAGAGGAATACCAGGCAATGTTTTACTTCTTTTTTTTTTTTAACATTTATTTATTTGAGAGGGAGACAGAGCATGAGCAGGGATGGGGAAGAGAGAGAGGGAGACAGAATCTGAAGCAGGCTCCAAGCTCTGAGCTGTCAGCACAGAGCCTGATGTGGGGCTCAAACCCGTGAGCGAGATCATGACTTGAGCAGAAGTTGGATGCTCAACCGACTGAGCCACCCAGGTGCCCCAAAGTTTACTTCTTGAACTGCTTGGTGGTTACAAGGGTGTTTATGGTAATTCATTGAGCTGTCCTGTTGTGTGTAAGAACTTTTCCATACGCATCTTGTACCTCATAATATAAAATAGATAGAAATAGACCATTTCAAAGAAAAAAGCAGCTGAAACAGATACAAGGCAGAAATATTTTGAAGAGCTTTTGTTGAGAGTTTCTTCATACTTTGAAACCAAAAAATGATGGGCTGGGAGAGGTGGAGTATGGATGACAGTATTCTCCACCCCAGACAGATGAAGAAGAACTAGACTTTCCATTATGAATGCCAGGAAGATCTATGGGGACTGAGTGAAGGCTGAAGGGTCCCTTCCCTCATCTTCTAGACCCCATGTTTCAAAGGTCAACCTGTCAGCCAATCAGCATCTGTTTTGGATGATATTTGGTGTTTCCAAGATTGTCCAGTTTTTTCCTCTCCCTCTCATTGACTCATAACTTGGAGGAAACTCACCTGTAGTGGTCTGAATGCTCAAAATCCTACTAAAGAGGGAGCGAATCAGTTAGCAGAAGGTAGGCAGCCTAGTGGAAAACTGGACATGAGACTTTGTGATGGAATCGTGGTGTGAATATAAACCCTTCTCAACCTAGATGAGACTGGACAGTAATCAGTAGGAAACTGCCCAATGTATGGGCAGTAGATATAGTAGATCCATATTGCACTTTGTAGTGTGTAAATTGACAACATGTAGCCTTTCCAGATGACCCTGCAATGTGTGTTGTTGTGCAGACATTTGTTCATGTCCAAGGAAAGCCATACAGAAAACATTAATAAATCTCCAGAGAAGTGTATTTTTATTCTTTGACCACGAAAGTGGATAAAATGCAAATATAATAATATATTTAGGACAAGCAAAGATTGTTGAAGCATTGGGTGTTAGAAACAAATGAAAGCATTTGTTAATGAATAGCTCACAAGTTATAAGTCAGTGATGAAAATTGTTTCAGATGAATGAAAACAAGGGCAAGGTATAGCAAAGTATACTGGAGGTGGCCAAAGCCATCCTCAGAAGAAAATTTGTAGCCTTCAATGCTTTTATTATCAAACAAGAAAGAAGGGAAATAGGACTCAGCCTTCACTTCAACAGCAACATAAGAATAAACCCCCAAAAGCAAGGCTAATACATTTAGGAAAGCATGACACAGAATAAACAGAAGAGTAGTCAAGATAATTTAAAAACTCGACATTATTTTGAAAAGAAAATATGGAAAAGTACCTTTAGCAAGAGTGATAAAATACCAAGAAAACAAGTGCAAATACATAATCTTAGGGAGAAAGAGGTTACATTTAGATAAAGAACATAGTTTTAAATCTTCAAGAAGAATATATTTTAACTCATCCGTGAATCTTAATGCAATGAGTGATGTTTTGGGAAAATGAAAAGAAATAAAAATGAAATAAGGAAAGGGTAGAAAACCAAAGCATATCAATTTTGTTGATGAAACAAAAAATTCTGTTGAAGAAATGTTCACAAAAGTCTGAGATAAAGCACAACAAACGTAATAGCAATCATAAGAGGAACAACAAACAAAGGTAGACCAACATCAATTACAAATATAATGGTAAAAATTCCAAGTAAAATATCGACAAATCAAATCCACCGATGTATTGAAAGAGTGATACATAAGACCAAATAGGGTGTATTGTAGATTGCAAAATTTAACTTAAAAAATCTACTAATATACTTTATTTCATAATATGTCAAGAGGGAAACAACATAGTTAAGTCAATAGCTGCTAAAATAACACTTTATGGCATCTAACACCCATTTCTTACTAAAACTTCTAGTAAGCTAGATTTAAAGAACATTTCCTACATGGTAGGGGTTATTTTTCTAAAAATAATAACCAGCCTCATGTTTAATGATGAAGCAGAGATATTTTTATCATGGTCAAGAACAAAACAGGCAAGCTCACTATCATTACTTCTTCCCTGTCTCAGTTTGGAATCTGTTGAGTGGAGACATCAAACAGATGCGGCTCAAAATGTCAGCTTCATGATGACAACGCCAACTGAAGAAGGTGACTTCAGATCTGAAGCCAGAGAAGCTTGCTGGCGATCCCTGAATTAGGCAAGATGCATAGTCACTGGTCACTCTGACCCTCTTTTCTCCACCCACACCCAAGTGGGACTCACCCTTCCCAGGAAGCAGAGAGATCAAAGAGCACCCTCTCAGATTGGCAGACCCAAAGAGAACCCAGAAGGGGCTGAGCCATTGAAGTGAGTTCTTTTTCCCAAAGATACCAATAAAATGCTCCCAAGGAAAAAGATGCGAGATGAGAGGGAGGCCAGAAGCACCACATGAGTTCAAGTTTTGCATATGGAAGCACAAGGCCAAGGGGACCTCTGACAGTATTCTACATTCCTCGAGAAGTTTTAACCAGTGCGATAAACAGAAAAAGAAATAAGTACAATAAATACCTTAAAATAAATCAGAATGACCAATGATTATCTGCAGATGATGCAGCTATTTGGGAAACCCAAGAGAATCAACTGAAAAAATATTCATTTGAACTTCTAGTAATGGTCAGTAAGCTGGCTTATTGCCCTCCTAAAATGAAAAAAATTAATAACTTTTTATATTCCAGCAAAGTTAGAAAATTAGACAGGGTGTGGAGGAGAGAATCCTGGAAAAATAAATTCATTACAATGTCCAGGAAGCTGCAGTGATTCTTGAAATGTGGTCGTGACCTTCTACAGAAGATCGATGGAAGAGAATACAAAGTTCAAATGCAGAACCATTAAGTGGGTGTAGAATATGAAATACAGGCACTTAAGGCATCAGGAAATGAAGGATTTCAATAGAGTGAGACAATTAGAAAAAGAAAACATCAAATCTGTACTACTACACCCCAAAAGAAATTCCAGATGATTTAAAAATTAAAATAAGGAAAATAACACCCAGTGCTCATCCCAACAAGTGCCCTCCTCAATGCCTGTCACCCATTTCCCCCTCTTCCTTGGCCCCCCATCAACCCTCAGTTTGTTCTCTGTATTTAAGAGTAATACACTGTACACACTGTATGTTAGCCAGGTTGACAATAAATTATATTAAAAAAATAAATAAGGAGCATAAAACCATGTGACCATTAAAGGAGATTATAGATGCATACTTTTATTACGTTGGGATGAAGAAGGTCTCCCTAAATATTAAAACGAAGGTAGAATCTGGAAGAAGATAGATTTGCTCAAACAAGTAACTTTAACTTTCTAACTATCAAAAAGCCCTAACAACAAATGGGAAAAACACTTGTGGGAAATATGAAAGACGAACAAACCTTCATATGTAAAGGGCTTCTTAAGAGTCAATAAGCACAATCCAATCTCTAATGGCAAAAAGAGCCAAGAATATTTATGGACATTTCACAAAAAATAAGTTAAAATGCCAATAAATGACTTAAAGTGGTGTTACACTTCACAAATATTCAGAAAATGCAAATTAAAACATGATATTAGATTGGCCAAGTTTCAAAAACATGCATGTTTGTGTGTTGAGGTGCCTATAAGAAAAGGGGCATTTGCAAACACTTCTGGTGGGTATAAAATTTCTGGAGGTCAGGATGTCTAGCGTGAATTTATTTTTGGTAAAGTAGGTATGAAATTATCCTTAGAGAAAGATTGGGAAGGCAGAGTTCAAGCATTCCCAGTGGTTACCTCTAAATGAGATGTTTTAGATTTTTATCTGTATTTTCTGTTTTCCCTAATGAAACGATTGCTCTTACAATCATGATGAAAAAGCTATTTTTTAAAATTTATTTATTTATTTTGAGAGAGACAGAGAGAGTGCAAGTGGGGGAGGGGCAGAGAGAGACAGAATCTCAAGCAAGGCACAGGGCCTGATGTGGGGCTCGATCTCACAAACCGTGAGATCATGATCTGAGCAGAGATTAAGAGTTGGATGCTTAATCAACTGAGCCCACCCAGGTGCCCCCCCTTTTAAAGAATGCACGTATGAGCTAGTTTAGAAGACTACAAGGGATGCGTGAAAAACGAGAGCTTCCCCACAAGTTACAAAAGGGCAGTGTAATTAGAAATGTGGTGCTGTGTGGGAGTTAACAGACCAAGGGAGCAGGGGGACGGTGGAGAAATAGTTCTCAGTGAATATTAGATCTTAAAATTGTTGAAGCTGAAATAGTGTCACTTGGAGAATTGCAAGCCATTTCTGTAGTGGGATTTCTCTTTGGGAGGGTCATTGGAAACAGCCCAAATATCCAACAAGAGGGAATTGGCTAAATAAATTATGGTACATTGATTCACTGGAGTTGTACAAAGCCATAAAAATGCTGTGATGGTAGAACATTTAATGGCATAGAAATTTGTTTACAGTTTATTGTCAGTGAAAATCTTGTTTCAAAACAATTGCATAGGGCGAACCAACATTTATAAAAATATGCATTTATTTAGAGACTTGAAGGATGTGTTTTATTTTGTTCTGCTCACTTCATTGCGTGTTTTGGTATGAGCACCATTTCTTTCAGAAGAGAATACACAATAGATATAGTGTATATAAAAATGTTCATATAAACTTGGTTTTATATAGTTTATATAAAAATGGCTTCCTGGCCAACAAGGTTAAGCTCTAAAATGACTGGATAGATCAATACATCCAAGAAGGAGTCAGTTAGAAGGGAGTTGATCAGCAAAAGACAAGAGGCAAAATGCTAATGCCAAGCCTTGCCCAGGGAAGAAGACTGCTGGTCTCTGGACTCGAAATAGTGAAGACCCACAGGTCGGTCATACCATCTACTTGGTGAGACGGAAGCTTGACGGCACCCTCGCCCGGTGCCATGGCACATTCCAATCACCCAACTAGCCCTCTTGAGTTATTGCAGGGAATTGACTCACGTGATTATGAAGGCTGAAGGACCTACAAACCGTGGTTGGCGAGCTGGAGACCCAGGGAGGTTGGTGCTCTGTGTCCAGTCGAGTTTAAACACCTGATAACCTGGAGAACCACTGCGGCAAGTTCCAGACTGACAGGTGGGGGGTGGGCGGGGGGACCAACGTCGCAGCTCAGCCACTTGGGCAGAGAAAACAACTTCCCCCTTCCTGTGCCTCTGTGCTCTATTCACGTCCTCAGCAGAGTGGATGCAGCCCGCCCACGCTGAGGAGGACAGCCTTTACCCAGCCTCTGGGTTCAAATGCTAATCTTGCTTGAAAACGCCGTCAGAGACATACACAGGAGTAATGTTTAACCAGATATCTGGGGCCAATCAAGTTGGCACATAAAATTAACCTTCACAAGGATGGACAATGTAATTGTGAGATGCAGAGATGTGAGCATTTTATATTCTAGGAGGGAGAATACTCCAGAAAGGGGGCATAAGTGATGGAGAGAGGGCTGATGACAGAGCAGAGGGGCTGGTGAGGGGCCCGAGTTAGAGCTGGTGATGAGCTGGTGGGAGAGGATGGGACAGATGCCTCAAAGACAAGGGAAGTTTGTCCCCGGAGTCTGGATTCATGGGGGGAGGAGGTCTGATGGTGTCTTGTCTCTGGGTGAAATCACAGTGAGAACCCGTGGCTGAGAGAGGGGAGAGGAGGTTGGGGAGGGAGTGTGAACACAGCAGTGAATATTAGAAGTATCTGTTGTGGCCAATGGGAAAGGTTGATCAGGAGCAAAGAGAAGATTGGTGGACGGCACTGCCAGCCCATGGGTTTTTGTGGCACCTACAGAGGGGGAAGCATCTTGCTCTGAGCCCGTCACATCTTACTACCCTCTGATTGATCAGGAAGGGGTAAGGAGGGACACAGCTTCTTTTTCAGTAATCCTTAATCCAAAAGCATTGTCAGGGAGCCCCTACTGTAGGCTACGGAAAAGCTTGGAGAGCAAGGCTCCTGGTTCTGGGGCCAGTTAGAAGGAATGCATAACATAGACCTTGATCAGCCCAATCAGGGGTGGCGGTGGGGCAGAGGGAGATGACTTCTTGCTGTAGCCATCAGAGGATTCATAGACGGGTGGCTTTTTTAATGGGTTCTTATGGAACGGGCAGGATGTGGGTAGGTAGGAAGGAGCAAAGTGTGTACAGACCAGGCTGGGGAGAGGAGAGAAGGTGTGTGAGGATGTGGTGTTATGAGAATTGCATGCAGGATCCTAAGTGCCAGGGATTGGCTTTTATGAACAACTATTCAAGTATTGGGAGGAGACGTTTGTGAAATGACCAGAGTGGTGTTTTAGGAAGATTAATTTGGCATAGTTTATAGAAAGGAGAGGAAAGGGTGGTTCAGAATAGGAGGCAGGCCCCGGAGTCACGGACATCTAAAAGGGCTGCCTAATGCGTGGCAAAACAATGAGATTAAACAATCCATGTGATTATGCATTTAAACTTCTAATTTTAAATCCAGCACCCTAATTAAGCATAAATTATTTTGCCATTCAAATGTATTCTGGCGCACAGCCCCCCTCTCCGCTGGTGGCAAGAGGGGAGGAGGGCGGAGGGGAAGTCAGCACAAGTCAACAATCAGAATTATCTGGACTTTCTGACACAGACTTCCGAGGCGAGTGGCCGTTCCCCAGGTATCCTGTCTTCTAAATTGGCTCACCATTGCCGTTTGCCATTCTCACTGATTCCCACCTTCTCTGAGAGCCACCATTCCTGGGCATGGACTGTGTTCTCAGCTGCACCCCTGCGTCTACAGCCGGCCAGGGTGCTGGAGGAGAGCACGGCGGGGTCCAGCTGGAGTGCAGTATGGAAAGGTTCCGGGGCCTCCGTGTCGGGAGACAATTAGAAAGTCCAGGGCCACCAAGAATTTCCAGGCACCAACCAAGGTCACCTAGGACATCTTTCAGTCAGGGAGGTGGATGTCCACACCCCGGCAGGGAGATGAGCAGCGCCTTGGAGCCTCTGTGGGTGGTTCAGACTCCCCGAAGGGAGAGTTGGGTGGAAACAAAGAGGGGACATAGAAAGGGGGGGACACTGGTTTCATGTAAAAGTGCGAGAGCAGCAGGTGCATCTTGGAACTTGTAGGTCCGCTGACGTGTTCCTTCCCCGCAGACCAACGTGCCATGAGGCTAGTCCTTCACGTGCTGGGAATCCCATTGCCTCACCGGTTCCGCCATTGTGGGGAGAAATGTGCGCCCGGAAAGAAGAGGGAGCTCACTCTCCCTGGAGCCTTGCCAGATGGCCCGGGGTTGCGAGGACCTGGGACACTCATTGCTAAGGATAGCTGTCCCTGAGTGGGAGTCCATCCCCTCTGGGTTTGGGACTTTCCATGTGTGGAGATCAGAGCAAAATAGAGTTATCACCTTTAAAGAGTGTGCGCTCAATGCCTTCTGTGTTCCCAACCTTTTAAGAGGGTGGAGACGGTAAAACCACACCATCTTTCCTCCCTAGGTTTTATGATGTGTCCACAGGACAACTAGACAACTCATCACAAATCTAGAGAGTGTTTTTACTGGACAACGTCAGAGGGAAAGGTAGCAGAGATGGTGTGTAAGTGAAAGAGTTCATAGGAAGAAAGATCAATGTGGTTTGGGGATTTATTCTGAGGACTTCCTGGAGGAGGTGAGAGTGAACCTGGCCTTAGAGCAGAGCATGATTTGGAGAGACAGAGGGGAGGGCTTCCTAGTAGGGACGCCTGGGCAGAAGCAGCCCAGGGGGAGGGTAAAGGAGTGATCAGGACTGATCAGTTCATGAACTCACCCAGTGACCCTCCGGTCCAGGACCTGGTGGTGGCGGCACAGCTGTGAACTAAAGAGGCAAGGTCCCCACACTCGGGGTGAGTGTGCGTAGTGTGGGGGGACAGTGGGCAGACAAAGCTATCCGAGGTGCAGAGTGCGCCAAGAAGAATAAGAGGATGTGTCTGCCGTGGGATCGTTAGGAGGGCTCCTTTGATGAGGTGACACTGAGTAACACAGAGAGGAGAGAGTCACACACAGTGGAGGGAAGAGCATCCCAGGCTGCAGAACAGCAGGTGCAAAGGTCCCTGAACAAGTAACATGCTAGGTGTGTGTGAGGAGCAACCAGGTGTGTGTGTGTGTGTGTGTGTGTGTGTGTATGTGGTTTGCAGTGCAGTGAGGCAGAGCGAATGGGGACTATGTCATTGGGGGGCTTAATGATCACTGGAGGGACATTGGATGCTCTGCTGGGAGAGATGGGATGTTACTGGAGGGTCTGGAGCAGGGAGGTGACTCAGTGCCTCAGTTGCTGAGCTCAGGACGGGCTGTAGGGATGAGGACAGAGCCAAGGACACACGTAGGAAGTTGGTGTAACAATTCAGGAGAAAGCTGATGGCTTGGACCAGGGGCATCGGGAGTGGATGAGATGGCAGGAATTTGGAATCTGGATACACCTGGAAGACAGAGGAGATGTGAGGTAGAAACCCTCCCCTGGGATGAAGGAGAGCTCCCATCCGGGGCTTCCTGAGGGGCAGCGTCACTGGGGAGCTGGGGGGAGCACTCTCAGGGTGCTGCGAAAGCCACGCATAGCTCCTTCAACCATGTCCTGGCAGGCCATGGACCAGCAGTGGGGAGAGATGAACCCCCATTACTAGCTGCACACCCACCTGCCCACAGCAGCTGCCTCCGGTTGGGGGCCCCACGAAGGGAGTTGCTGAGCCCAGGCCGTCCAGCAGGGGGCAGCAGCGGCCAGCGGTCAGCCCTCTAACTGGCCCGCATAGTCCGCTCACACCCAATCTCAGGGCACTGGGCAGAAAGGCCCGTGTATAAGAGGCTCTTGAGGTGGTGACAGGGCATACGCAGCAAGATGCGGTCTGTCCGTCTGAAGGAGGAGTGGGGCTTGCCGTGAGAGTTGGAATTACAAGGGTGTGGGATTTATTTATATATTTACTTATTTTTTACAAGTGAAGTTTCTTTTTTCTTTTTTTGTTTTTAATTCATTTTTGAGAGAGACAGAGAGAGAGAGACAGCGCGAGCAGGGGAGGGTCAGAGAGAGAGGGAGACACAGAGTCCGCAGCAGGCTCCAGGCTCTGAGCTGTCAGCACAGAGCCCGATGCGGGGCTCGAACGCACAAACCGCGAGATCATGACCTGAACAGAAGCCGGACGCTCAATCGACTGAGCCCCCCAGGCGCCCCAAAGATATGGGATTTAAACCAGTCCACTGGAGATGGGATAGAAAGAGCCCCTTGAACTCTTAGCCTTTGGAGCCAGTCTAGGTTAACCTTTTATCAGCCACGTGCCTGGGGCAGTTACCAGATTTTTCTGTGCCTTAGTGGTCTCATCCATAACATGGGAGGAACGCAGTGCTTTCTAGCGCATTGATCCGTGGGCAGTGCTGGCCATGGCAAGGGCTCAGTGAATGTTCCTTTATGGTTCTGTGAACACTGTTCAGGCGTGAATGTGGCACTCTGTGCGTACAGTGGCATATCGGGACCACTAGGAACACAGGAGCCTCTCCCCTTCCTTGCAGGGGACAGTGGATCTGTGGCTGATAGCTCATGCACGTGACACTTGCTCAGTCCTTACCCTGGGTGGCCGCAGGTAAGAAGTCCAGCCCTTGTCCTCCAAGGTTTCTTCCACATAGTGACAACCTCGCCAGGGGACGGTGCTCACAAACAAAGCACAAAATATCAAAAGCTGGTTGTAGGACAAAGGGTGGTGGCCTGGGTCTGTCCCTTCCTGCTGTGATGTGTGGCCTGTTTCCCCAAGTGGCCGTGGATTCAGTTATCTCTAGGGTCTACCATAGTTCGAAAGTCCCCGATACCTGCACCAACTTCGAATCCCCCAAGGCAGTGTCTGCCGGGTAGGGCGAAGACAAAAAAAATCAGCAAATACCTCCTCTGCCAACAAGACCTGAATTTCTGTTAAATCCCTGCTCCAGGGCCAGCTTTTTCTGCTGCTCCAAAGGCCAGAGGAGTGTTGCCAGCTAGACCCTAATCATGCTGGACCCAACCGCTGGCAGACGGGACAATAGTCTTTGCTCCATAAGGTAATGAGAAGCGGATGCCAGGTTGTTACGCTTCGCTCTTTCCTGGAGGTTTGGGGAATCAAACCAAGGCTGCAACCGGGAAGAACAGATCGAAGTGTGTCTGAAGGTAAATAGCACATTAAAACATTATGGTAAGACAGACGTAGTATAAAATTTGCCATTTTAACCATCTTTAGGTGTGTGGCTCCGTGGCTTCTAGCTCATTCACAATGTTGAGCCATGACACCACTATCATCTCCAGAACTTCTTTCATCTTCCCAGATAGGAGCTCCGAAGCCGGCAGACTCTAGCTCCCCATTCCTCTGTCCCCCGGTTCTTGGCAACCACCTTTCCGCTTTTTGTCTCTATGACTTTGACTGTTCCAGGGAGATCACATGTGAGTGGAATCATACAGTATTTGCTGTTTTGTGACTGGCTTATTTCACTGGGCATAATGTCTTCAAGGCTGATCCATACTGTAGCCTGGAACAGAATCTCCTTCCTTTTCAAGGCTCAGTTGTACTTCATTGTATGGATAGACTACATTCATCTGTTGATGGGCAACTGGCTTGCTTCCACCTCTCAGCTGTTGTGAATAACCCCGCTGTGAACACGGGTGTGGACGTGCCAAGAGTCCATTTGGTGCCTTGCTTCCACTGTGGGCCCTCACTCCTGCCCAGAGGGGCTGAAGAAGTTCCTATCCCCAGAGCTGGGGCTTCTCTTGAACCAAGTAGCTCCAATCTGTTTATTTTCTCAAATACCCAGGTGTCTTCCAAACTGCTACAACACAGAGCAGAGAAGAAATGACTGCGGTCTGGAAAACTGTGAAGCCAGGAATTCCTTAATGTCCATTTCTACCAAAATAGAATCTTAATATGCTGCTGATAGCACCGTGTGTTAGAGTCAGCACTGGGGATCAGGATTAGGACCGAATCCTAATGGAGCCGCCAGGACACATTAGCCACGTTGTGAACACACCCACCCCCCTTCACGTAAGTACAGACATTAATCTATTAGAGAACATTGTATAGAAATACTCTTCCAGAACCTTCAGAAATCTGGCAGAAACAACTGACGTTTGGCTTTTGTGTTTGGGTGCTCTTGTTGACAACAGTTTTCCTTGAGTGCGGCTTTTTCCAAAGGCTGTCTCTGCAGGTCTTTCTGTAAATGTTTGAGGGTGCACATCTCCTATTTTTTTTTTTCTGACACGGATGCATCCTTCCTATTCCTCTAAAAGCAGCACTGACTTTTTAGTTAATTCAATTAGTTAGAAGGAGGGAAAATGGGCAGAGGATACGAACAGACATTTCACCGAAGAGGAGATACGGATGGCAAATAAGCCTGTGAAAAGAGGTTCGGCATCATCAGCCATCAGGGAAATGCACATTAAAATGACAGTGAAATATCGCTGGGCGCCGATCAGAATGGCTAATGTAAGGAACAGTGACGACACCAGATGCTGATGAGGATGCAGAGAAGCCGGATCACTCAGTCACCACCGCCGAGAATTTAAAATGATGCCACCACTCCGGAAAATAGTATGACAATTTCTTTTTTTTTTTAATTTATTTTTTTTTATTTTGAGAGAGAGATAGAGAGCAAGGGAGGAGGGGTAGAGAAAGAGAAAGAGAGAGAGAGAGAGAGGGAGAGAGAGAGAGGGAGAAAATCCCAAGCAGGCTCCACACTGTCAGCACAGAGCCCAACGCAGGGCTCCATCTTGCGAACGACAAGATCATGACCTGAGCCAAAACCAAAAGTCGGATGCTTAGCCGACTGAGCCATCTTTTGAGAGAGAGAGAGAGAGAGAGAGCACACAAGCGAAGGAGGGGCAGAGACGGGGAGACACAGAATCCGAAGCAGGCTCCAGGCTCTGAGCACAGAGCCCAATGCAGGACTCGAACCCATGAACTGTAAGATGATGACCTGAGCCGAACTCAGATTCTCAACTGACTGAGCCACCCAGGCTCCCCAGTATGACAATTTCTTTCTTAAAAAATTTTAAAATATTTATTCACTTTTCGAGAGAGAGAGAGAGAGAGAGAGAGAGAGAGCGAGCGAGCCAGCAGGAGAGGGGCAGAGAGAGAGGGAGACACAGAATTCACAGCAGGCTCCAGGCTCTGAGCTGTCAGCACATTTGATACTCTTTCCTGCTTTGTCAAAGATTAATGGGCCATACATTTGTGGGTCCATTTCTAGGTTCTCTATTCTATTCCATTAGTCTATGTATCTGCTCTGTGCCAATTCCGTAGTGTCTTGATGATTACAGCTTTGTAGTACAGGCTAAAGTCTGGGATTGTGATGCCTCCAGCTTTGGTTTTCTTTTCCAACATTACTTTGGTTATTCGGGGTCTTTTGTGGTTCTATACAAATTTTAGGATTGTTTGTTCTAGCCCTGAGAAGAATTCTGGGCCTATTGATAGAGATTGCATTGAATGTGTAGATTGCTTTGGGCAGTACTGACATTTTAACAATATTTGTTCTTCTAATTCATGAGCATGGAATGTTTTTCCATTTGTTTGTGTCTTCTTCAATTTCTTTCATAAGCTTTCTATAGTTTTTAGCATACGGATCTTTTACTTCTTTGGTTAGGTGTATTCCTAGGTATTTTATGGTTCTTGGTGCCATTGTTAATAGGACCGATTCCTTGCTATCTCTTTCTGTTGCTTCATTATTGGTGTATAGAAATGCAACTGATTTCTGTACATTGATTTTATATCCTATGACTTTGCTGAATTCATGTATCAGTTCTAGCAGTTTTTTTTTGGTGGAGTCTTTTGGGTTTTCCATGTAGAGTGTCATATCATCTGTGAAAAGTGAACCTTTGACTTCTTTGCCAATTTGGATGCCTTTTATTTCATTTTGTTGTCTGATTGCTGAGGTTAGGACTCCCAACACTATGTTAAACAACAGTGGTGAGAGTGACATCCCTGCCATGTTCCTGATCTCAGGGGGAAATGAAGATGATATTAGCTGTGGGCCTTTCATATACGGCTTTTATGATGTCAAGGTATGTTCCTTCTATCCCAAATTTCTTGAGGGTTTCTATTAAGAAAGAAGGCTGTATTTTGTCAAATGCTTTTTCTGAATCTATTGACAGGATCATATGGTTCTTATCCTTTCTTCTAGTAATGTGATGTATCATGTTGATTGATTTGCAAGTATTGAAGTCCCTCAGCCCAGGAATGAATTCCACTTGATCCTGGTGAATAATTCCTTTAATATACTGTTGAATTAGGTTTGCTACTATCTTGTTGAGAATTTTTACATCCATATTCATCAGGGGTATTGGCCTGTAATTCTCCTTTTTAGTGGAGTCTTTGTCTGGTTTGGGAATCAACGTAATGCTGGCTTCATAGAATGAGTCTGGATGCTTTCCTTCCATTTCTATTTTTTGGAACAGCTTGAGAAGGATAGGTAATAACTCTGCTTTAAATGTCTGGTAGAATTCCTCTGGGAAGCCATTTGGCCCGGGACTCTTATTTGTTGGGAGATTTTTGATGACCGATTCAATTTCTTCACTGGTTATAGGTCTGTTCAAAATTTCTATTTCTTCCCATTTGAGTTTTGGTAGTGTGTGGATGTCTAGGAATTTGTCCATTTCTTCCAGATTGTCCAGTTTGTGGCAAATAATTTTTCATAGTATTCTCTAATAATTGTTTGCATATCTGTGGTGTTGGCTGTGATCTCTCCTCTTTCATTCATGATTTTACCTATTTGGGTCCTCTCTTTTTTCTTTTTGAGAAGTCTTCCTAGGGGTTTGTCAATTTTGTTTATTCTTTCAAAATACCAGCTTTTAGATTCATTGATCTGTTATACTGTTTGTTTTTTTTTTGGATACTATATAGTTTATTTCTGCTCTAATCTTTATTTTTTCTCTTCTTCTGCTAGCTTTGGGCATTCTTTGCTGCAGTTTCTAGTTCGTTTAGGCATCAGGTTAGGTTCTGTATTTGGGATCTTTCTTACTTCTTGAGATAGGCCTGGTTTGCAATGTATTTCCTCTTAGGAGTGCCTTTGCTGCATCCCAAAGGGTTTGGACTGCCGTGTTTTCATTCTCATTTCTTCCATAGTTTTAAATTTTTTCTTTAATTCCCTGGTTGACTCATTCATTCTTTAGATGTTTAGTAAGAATGATGTTCTTTAACCTCCATGTATTTGGAGGGTTTCCAATTTTTTCTTGTGGTTGATTTCAAGTTTCATAGCATTGTGATCTGAAAATATGCATGGTATGATCTCAATCTTTTTGTATTTGTTGAGGGCTGTTTTGTGACCCAGTATGTGATATGTTTTGGAGAATGTTCCATGTGCACTTGAGAAGAATGTGTATTCTGCTGCTTTTGGATGAAAAGTTCTGAATATATCTGTTAAGTCCATCTGGTCCAGTGTATCATTCATGACCATTGTTTCCCTATTGACTGCCTAGATAATCTATCCATTGCCCTAAGTGAGATATTAAAATCACCTACAATTACAGTATTATTATCAATAAGTTTGCTTATGTTTGTGATTAATTGATTTATATATATTTGGGTGCTTCACGCTGGGGGCATAAACATGTATAATTGTTAGCTCTTCTTGATGGATAGACCCCTTAATTATGATATAATGCCCTTCTTCATCTCTTGTTACAGGATTTGGTTTAAAATCTAATTTGTCTGATATAAGTATGGCTACTCCAGCTTTCTTTTAACTTCCAGTGGCATGAAAGATGGTTCTCCATCCCCTCACTTTCAATCTGCAGGTGTCCTCAGGTCTAAAATGAGTCTCTTGTAGGCAGCATATAGATGGATCTTGGTTTTTTATTCATTCTGATATCTTATGTCTTTTGATTGGGGCATTTAGTCCATTTACATTCAGAGTGACTATTGAAAGATATGGATCTAGTGTCACTGTGTTATCTGTAGGTTTCATGCTTGTGGTGATATCTCTGGTCTTTTGTAATATTTGATGCTTTCCACTCTCCTAAGATTTCCCCTTAGAAACACAGGGGGAACACAAAAATAAACTCAAAATGGATGAAGGACCTGAACATGAGACAGGAAACCATCAAAACCCTAGAGGAGAAAGCAGGAAACAACCTCTTTGACCTCAACCACAGCAATTTTCTACTCGACACATCTCCAAAGGCAAGGGAATTAAGAACCAAAATAAACTATTGGGACCTCATCAAGATAAAAAGCTTCTGCACTGCAAAGGAAACAATCAAAAAAACTAATAGGCAACCGACGGAATGGGAAAAGATAGTTGCAAATGACATATTGGATAAAGGGCTAGTATCCAAAATCTACAAGGAACTCACCAAACTCCACACCCAAAAAACAAACAATCCAGTGAAGAAATGGGCAGAAGACATGAATAGACATTTCTCCGAAGAGGACATCCAGATGGCCAACAAACACATGAAACGATGCTCAGCATCACTCATCATCAGGGAAATACAAATCAAAACCACACTGAGATACCACCTCATGCCAGTCAGAATGGCTAAAATGAACAACAGGATCTCCTGCAGGGCTGGTCTGGTGGTCATGAACTCCTGTAGTTTTTGTTTGTCTGGGGAAAGCCTTTATCTCTCCTTCTATTCTGAATGATAGCCTCGCTGGATAAAGGATTCTTGGCTGCATATTTTTTTCTATTCAGCACATTGAATATTTTCTGCCACTCTCTCTGGCCTGCCAAGTTTCAGTGGACAGATCTGCTACTACCCTTATGCATCTACCCTTGTAGATTAAGGCCCATTTGTCATGAGCTGTTTACAGAATTCTCTCTTTAACTTTGTGTGTTGACCTGTTTTTGTTGATTTTGAAGGGAATTCTCTGTGTCTCCTGGACTTGGATATCTACTTCTTTCCCCAGATTAGGGAAATTCTCAGCTATAATTTGTTCAAATAAACCTTCTGCCCCTTTCTTTCTCTCTTCTTCTTACGGAACTCTTATGATATGGATATTATTATGTTTCATTGGTTCACTTAGGTCTCTAATTCTCCACTTGTGGTCAGTAATTTCCTATTCCTCTTTTTCTCAGCTTCATCATTTTCCATAATTTTATCTTCTATTTCACCTATTCTCCCCTCTGTTTCTTCTGTCCTTGCTGTATCTTCATCTAGTTTATTTCTCCTCTCATTTACGCATTTCTTAATTCATTGTGACTATATTTTAGGTCCTTGCTCTCTGCAGCAATAGATTCTCTGCTTGTCTTCTGTGCTTTTTTTCAAGCCCAGATGTTAGTCTTATGACTACTATTCTAAATTTTGTTCAGCTATATTGTTTATATCTGTTTTGAGCAATTCTCTAGCTGTCCTTTCTTCCTGGAATTTCTTTTGAGGAGAATTTTTCCATTTCATCATTTTGGCCAGTTTTCTGTCTTTTACGTGTTTTAATAGGTTGTTACGTGGCTGCACCTGTGAGTACTGCTATATTAAAAAGGCATCATACACTTTCCAGGGCCTGGCACCTCAGGAAATGTTTTCAGAGTGTGGTGCATTCACTCTGTTCTTTCATCTCAGGTTACTTTATCTCCTTACTCATAGCAGTGGTTTGGACCTTCCACCAGGTATGTTTTGATTTCTTTGTTGAAGTAACCCTGGAAAAATTAAAAAGGGAGAGGGTGAAAGAAGACTCATCCCATACAAAGAGAGAAATGACAGGAGTGGAAAAAAAGACCAGACAGAATCAAAGAACCTATAAGGCTTAATTCAGAAAGATAGAGAGAAAAACAAAGAGGAGGGAGATACAGAAAAGGTGTAAAAAGAGTAGAGTAAAAATGCCTGATTAAACCAACAAACAAACAACAACCAGAATAGAGAAGGAAAGAAAAAAGAAGAGAAAAAATATATATAATAAGAATTGACCAAAAATCAAATCAGAAAATTTAAAACTGCAGGACAGTTGTCTGTTGGTTCCTGGGACTGGTGGTTGTCCCTGGAGGAGAAGCCATTTGGTTCAGCCAGTGTCAGGGTTACCCCAGTAGATAAGCAGTTACCAGGCATGCAGGGGCAGGGTTTGGTGTAAGTGGGTCCCACCTCCACTGGGGCTCACTATCCTGTTCCCTGAAGACCCATCATGTTGGTGATGGGGGGAAATTTGTGACACCCCGGTCTCTCTGAACACCACACTGTTCAGATGGCTCTCACAGAGCAGGGTAGGTGTCTGGCTTGTACTGCTCCACAGTCTCCTGAGCCTCCCAGGTGCTCAGCTGGGACTCAAACCCCGATGTCTTAAAGGATCCTGCTCTGCACGGACCTGGTTCCGAGGGGGCAGTGCCACTCCACCCTGCTGACAAAAGGGCTCTGGCTGGCGCCTGCAGGGTCTTTTGTCCTTGGTGGGGGCAATATACCCTCTTCCCACAGTACTAGAGGGAGGAGACTGCTTTCTCTCAGTGTGCTCCCAAGATCACTACTGCACTCCGGGGGTGGTTCTTTCCCCCCAAGGGGTGCACACCGACGGCTCCGGCCTGGAGAAAGTCCTGCAACCTTGAAAACTCCGATCTTCTCTCCTAAGGCTGTTTGCAAGGTAGAAACTGGCTCTCTCCGTATTTTTCATTCTCTGGTCCATGGTCTGGAGAGGTTTTTCTCTTGTCCAAACACAACCCCATGCTTTCCCACCCTCTCTTTCTCTTTCTTTTGTCTCTCCACCTAAGGGGCTCTCCTCCTCTCCATGCCTTTGCTGCCCATTTTACCTTTCCCAATTCGCATACATGCACCTCTGACCTGCCAAGCTGTCTCTGTACACGGGTGGAGATGTTTCTCTCACTCTGTGGCCTGGATTCCTGGAGTTCCAAGTTGGCCTCCACCCGTTCTGATGCTCATGGTGCCTGTAAAGTCACCAAGTTATTGGGACAAGCCTGGTCAGTGTCAGCATTTGACTCAGTAGTCAAAGAAATGCTCAGGGGCAGGTTTCTTGACTCAGTAGACAAAGAAATCCTCAGGGGCAGGTTACACCAATGGGTAAAACTTCCAGGAATGGGGTCTTTCTTCTCTGAGATTTGCAGATGTTTAGGGAGAAAGGGACATGTAAAACCATCTGCAAGCCTGGTACATAGAGTCTTGAATGTGTCATAATTGAAAGTGAAGTCATGTGACTTTCTTTGCAGTCAAAGCTCTAGCACATGTCTGGTTACCTAAGCAAATGCAGATTAGAGAAGAAGGACACAGAAGGATAGTGAAAACACATTAGAGAAAGCATATGAACCAGTAGTGTGGGTGTTGTCGTCACTGCTGTTTCGTGCAAGACAGGTAAATGCTCCGTACACAGACGTGTAACGAACAGAGGTTTATAAGGTTGTGGATTTATCACTTCTGCAGAGGCTGAGGCCCTCTGGTCCACTTCTTTAGCCTTTTGATGACCTCAACTGATGCAGAGGAAGATCTTGAAGAACCTTGGGGATCATTTCAGGTTCTTGGTGAAGTTGTTTATATTACTCTACCAATTGGGGTTTGCCATAGACTGCAAGTTTGTGTCCCTTAAAATCCATGTTGAAATCTACCCCCTAATATGACGATATTGGGAGGTGGGGCCTTTGAGAGGTGGTTAGTTTATAAGGGTGTTGTTTACAAGCCCCTGAATCTGTGATATCTTTGTTATAATAGCCCAAATGGGTGAATGCAGGGTTAAAAAAAAAAAGAATATGGCAGGGGCACGTGGGTAGCTCAGTTGGTTAAGTGTCTGACTCTTGATTTTGGCTTAGGTCATGATCTCGTGCTTGTGAGATGGAGCCCCATGTGGGGCTCTGTGCTGAGCATGGAGCCTGCTTGGGATTCTCTCTTTCCTTCTCTGTCTTCTCCTCCCTGCTTGTGCACCTGTGCGCGCTCTCTCTCTCTCTCTTAAAATAAATAAACATTAATAAAAAGAATATGACAAATAGCAAGCCACCAGAAAGGCTCAAAACAACAACAAACCACACACAATCCTAGTGTACGTAAGAGTATGGAGCACATACTTTTTCTGGTCATGTGCACATTGGAATGACCACTTTAGAAAACCATTAGATAATATCTGTGAATACTGAAAACATATAATAAACATACACCCAACAATCCTACTCCTGGGTATATGTCCTTCTTCTATACATACACACTTTAACCAAAAGCCTTCTACAAGAACATTCTTTCATTGTCAGGGAAATACAAATCAAAACCACAATGAGATATCATCTCACACCTGTCAGAATAACTAAAATTAACAACACAGGAAACAACAGGTGTTGGTGAGGTTGTGAAGAAAGGGGAGCCCTCTTGCTCTGTTGGTGGGAATGCAAACTGGTGCAGCCGCTCTGGAGAACAGTATGGAGGTTCCTCAAAAAGTTAAAAATAGAACTACCCTACAGCCTAGCAATTGTACCATTAGATACTTACCCAAAGGATACAAAAATCCCGATTTGAAGGGGCACATGCACCCCAGTGTTTATAGCAGCACTATCAGCAAAAGCCAAATTATGGAAAGAGCCCAATGTCCATGGGCTGATGAATGGACAAAGAAGGTGTAGCTTATATATACAATGGAATATTACTCAGATATGAAAAAGAACACAATTTTGCCATTTGCAATGTTGTGGATGGAACTAGAGAGTATAATGGTAAGCAAAATAAGTCAATCAGAGAAAGACAAATATTATAGGATTTCACTCATATGTGAAACTTAAGAAAAAAACAGATGAACATCAGGGAAGAGAAAAAAAGAGGGAGGCAAACCACAAGAGACTCTTTTTTTTTTAATTTGATTTTTTAAAATTAAGTTTTGAGAGAGAGAGAGAGAGAGAGAGCAAGCAGAGGAGGGGCAGAAAGAGAGGGGGACAGAGGATCCAGAGCGGACTCTGTGCTGACAGCAGCGAGCCTGATGCAGGTCATGAGCTGTGACGTCATGACCTGAGCCGAAGTTGAACACTTAACCAATGGAACCACCCAGGTGCCTCAAACCATAAGAGACTCTTAATGTGAAAGAACAAATTGAGGGTTGATGGAGGCGGTGGGTGGGAGATGGGGTCGATGGGTGATGGGCATTAAGGAGGGCACTTGTTGCGATGAATCACTGAATTCCACTCCTGTAACCAATATTACACTGTATGTTGACTAACTGGAATTTAAATGAAAACTTGCAATAAGCGACAACAAGAAGATGCTCTTTGTGACATGAAGAAGGTGCTGGAAAGCACACAGACACACACTCACGGTAGCATAGTTACATGAGCAGCAGGCGCGCTCACACAATGGAATGGTCTGGAGCAGTGGGAATGAACAATTCCACAGCTACGCGCACGGAATGGATGAGCCCTGCAGCAAATTTGAGTGAAAGGAGCCAGAGCCAAGAGTGCATAGACTGTGATTCTTTTTTTATATGAGGTGCAAAACAAAGCAAAAGTAAGTGGTGGTGTTAGAAATCATGACAGCAATTACGCTTGGAAGGGGGGGGGGATTGGAAAGGGACAAGAGGGGGTTTCTCGGGGAGATTGGAAAGGGACAAGGGGGGCTTCTGGGTGCTGCTTACGCAGGGGCTTCAGTTTGTGAAAACGCACTGAGCAGTCCGTTCACCATTTGGTTCCTTTCTCGTTCATTATGCGTCATGTGCCAATTTCAAAGTTCAGAATATAAATATCGGGGCACCATGGTATTCGTTCATTTAGAAACAGCTTTACTGAGATATGTTTATTAGTATAAATAGATAAACAATAGTATAACATTATGAAAATACTGGGAGAAAATGCACCATGATACACTCGTGATTACCTTTGACAGTGCATTGTTGCATCTTGTTTAATATAATGTTTTAATTGGCAGTATTATGGAAGTCTGGATTTTTCCTGGCACTTTTCTCTACTTCTTTGGTGAGGATGGGGAAGGGGGAAGGATGTTTCTGCTGCAGTTTACAGCACCTGTTCGATCCCGTCTGATGAAATCAGTGCTTTCGTAGGTCAAAGGGATTGAGGATAGCCCACATACTAGGGTTCAACCTAGTAGGTTTTTACTTGCACAATTTCCAGATATAACTGTTACTTGACCTTCAAATATCATCTTTGAGTGAAGTGTATAAAAAGATTTATAAATTATACCTGTTCCCAATAAAATTTTCCAGATTTTTTCATGTTACCTAGAGACCATTAGCCATATGATAGTTTAGATTACATACTTGGTTTGAATTATAAAAAAAAATGTGTTATTGAGATGCAATAAGGGGCCAAGTGATTGTTTTCAAACCTCTCACCTCATGTATTCCCAGCTGGGAGAAAGACAAAGGAAGAAAAGATACCATGGGGTATACTGTGCAAGGGAGTGGAGACAGGTGACCTTGAGCCTGCAGCGCTGGGCTCAGTGGACACGGCATTTTGCCGGCCCTGCAGCTTTTGTGCCAAGGTGGAGGCCAAGCAGAGCTGTCACCTAAGATTTATTCCTCTTCCTGCTCTTTCCTCTCCTCTTCCTCTCCTCATCCTCCTTCATGAGATATAAGTGACATATAACTTTATATTCAGGCATGTTACATAATGATGTGCTATTTGCAAAATGATCACCACCACAGACTAGTAAACACTGATTGCACAGAGTTGGAAAGTCTTTTTCTTTTGATGAGCACTTTTAAGATCTACTCTCTTAGAGACTTTCAAACACGCAGAATAATCTTGTTAACTAGAGTCACTGTGCTGTGCACCACATCCCCAGGACTTACTTATTTACACCTGGAAGTTTGCACGTTTGATCCTCTTCACCCATTTCCCCCATTTCTTTCTCCCATTCGGTAACATTTTCTAATCATGAAAATAATCATTAGTTCTTAGCTCCACCAGGCAGAACCACAGTTTCCTTTTTTTTCCCGTTTATAGTTTACTGTCAAGTTAGTTACCATATAACACCCAGTGCTCATCCCCACAAGTGCCCTCCTCCATGCCCATCACCCCGCTTCCCTTCTCCCCCTCCCCCCATCAGCCCTTAGTTTGTTCTTAGTATGCAAGAGCCTCTCATGGTTTGCCTCCCTCCCTCTCCCCAACTATTTCCCCCCTCCCCTCTCCCATGGTCCTCTGTTAAGTTTCTCCTGTTCCACTTATGAGTGAAAACATATGGTATCTGTCCTTCTCTGCCTGACTTATTTCACTTAGCATAACACCCTCGAGTTCCATCTATGTTGCTACAAATGGCCAGATTTCTCCCACCGAGTCTCCTTTAAGCCATTGGTCTCCAACTGCCACACAGGCCAGTGGCCTCTAGCACCTTATCAGCTGTCACAGCCTGCAACTTGGCCCCACCTGTTCTGTCCCCCGCAGTGGTGATCTTTGGAAAGATCTGAGCATTCCGAAGATTTTGTTGTTTTGCAAGTCCGAATCTTCCTGAGCAGGGCGTCCATTTCCTGCAGCCCCTGTCACCTGGGAAACCTGTCTTAAATGTCACGTGGTACCAAGCTTGGCAGAACCCACTTCTTCTTGGCCACTGATCCATCTCCATTAGGTTCCAGTTTGTCTTTAATCTGGCAAATGCCTGAGGACCCATGACTCGGTCATCTTGAAACAAGCACACTGTGGGACCATATGGAGTCATCCTCTTAGGATTTCTTCTGTTAGGGGGTGAGTCTATCATCCTTGGATGCCACCAGGCAGACAGTTGTCTAACTGGACACTAATAAGTGCTTCAGGAGGCAGTGCCTGTGGTAATGTACTTTGTCTCAGGTTCTCCCGGGCAGGGTCCACTCTTGTGGTCATTTGGCTATTTATGGTCATTTGGCTATTTAACTAACACCAACAATGCCCACAATTGTCTCTGATTTGCCCCCTTTCTGATTCTCAGTGCATAAGTGGTGTCTAGAACAGAACTTCTGAGATTTCATGTGCATTCGAGTCACCTGGGATGTAATAAACTGCAGATTCTGATTTAGTAGGTCTGGGGTGGAGCCCAAGATGATATATTTCTAATAATGGTTTTGGGAACCAGCTGCATCCGTATCATCAGAGAGCTTGTCATGAATGCAGAATCTTGGACCCCAATCCTGACCTGCTGATAAATTTTCTGCATGTTAACAAGACTCATAGGAGATTCAAGGGCACAACCAACATGAAGAGGGAATGCTCCAGCACACAGCAGTGCAGCCATGGCAGGAGACCTAGGCTGCAGGTGACTGTGCCCAGACAGCAGCTGCGTTGGGCTCTGGGGGAGCCCTCTCACGCACCGGTGCCCCTGCAAGTCCCTCAAGAGCAGTCTGGATCATTCATCCTTTTCCCTTTCAGGTGACTTTGATGACCCGCCACCCCTCCTTGGTGGTCTGTTTCTTGTTGCATAAACACTTTCGAACTCTGCCGTGGTCCACTAGGCACTCTTTCTACTTAACAGGCATCTGTTTTGTGCAGTGGGCCTTCTCCCCACCTTACTATCTGTGTTCCCTGAAATTCCAGGGACCTCAGGCAGAGACGGGGTCTGGTGGGCAGGGACTGAGGACATTGCGTTGACCTCTAGCCACCCTAAGGCACCCTGGAGGTAGTCACGTGACACCAGCATCTAGTTTCAGCTGCCAGCACCCCCAGACCCCTGATAGAAATCAGGCCCTGGGCTCCAGGAACGATGTGCAGGAGGGAAACTTAGGAGAGTTTATTGACCTACTAATGCCAGCCTGACACTTGTATGAAAGCACTGTGGGGTCCCCTATGTGTCTCCAAGCAGCCAACTTTTAAGAAGAGTTTGTTGGCCCCAACTTACTAATAACTCCCCCCACTGGCCTGGTTTGGCTCCTTTCTTATCACCAAGAAAACATCCATTTTGTAGGGATTCATCAAGGCAACAAGGAGGAAGGCTTTGAAAAATGCATCCTGCTCCAGGGGCCTTCGCTCTTCCCTCCACATGTGATGCAAGTCATTAGGCTTTAACACTTTCAGATTATGTATGTCAGCTGAGACGTATGTGCGTGCGCACACATTTGTGCACATGCATCTGCACGTGGCAGAGGCCGTGGTGTGATCAGGTAAGGACAGCGGTCATAATCCAGTACAAGTGACCAAGACAAAAAGAAAATCATGGGCCAACACCGTTACTTAGCTTTGGAGAAGATCTGTCCAATCCTAGTTCTGACAAGAAGAGAAGGAGAAGGAGAAGGGGTGGATGTCAAGTTTTCTACTCTTCTGCTTATCCTCTAAATCTGTTTGAATATTAGCCTGTCTGGTTAGGGGTGCCTAGGTGGCCCCATTGGTTAAGCTTCTGATCTTGGTTTTGGGTCAGGTCATGATCTCACGGTTTCATGAGTTCAAGCCCCACATCAGGTTCTGCTCTGACAGTGTGGAGCCTGCTTGGAATTCTCTCTCTCTCTCTCTCTCTCTCTCTCTCTCTCTCTCCCTTTCTCCCTCTCTCTCTCCCCTTCTCTCTCTGCTTGACCCCTGCTCATGCTGTCTCTGTCTCTCTCAAAATAAATATATAAACTTAAAAAAAAGCCTCTCTGGCTAATATTACATCTCTTGAAATATCAGGTCTTAACTTGCTACTATTACTTTGTGTGTCAGTTATCATTGACGTTAAATATATCCCCTTCCTCACTGAATTACCCCTCCCATCCAGCACCCTGTTCTCTCCACCATTAAAGTGGGGCGTCTGCATGAGGGACGGGGACCGAGCTTGCACTGGAGTCTTCATTCAACTGTCAGAAGTATTTTTTCTCAGAGGTGAGTCTTGTCTTCCTGCGTGTATACAGTCCTGCCTACCCAGAGCATCTTGTCCCTCAGGATGTTGGGCTCAAGGGGAGACATTAATATGGGGTCATCTATTCCTGGATTCTTGGTGCTGAGGCTTTGCCTCTTCAGCATCTAGCGCAGGAGGAGCCTCTGCGTCATCATCTCCAGCATCCTCTCTCTGTCCCATGGAGCACCAGCCAGAGCTGCGCGTGGGAAGGCGGGGCCCCATCCAGAGAGCGGGAGGGGTAAGGGTGGAGCCTGCTTAGTGCGGCTCCTTGAACTAGGGCAGTGCTTACAGATCTCCACTCGAGGGCACTGTGATCCCAGTGTTGTCCTTCTGTCCCCTTCTACTGGGCCCCTGGCCTGGTGACCCACTGGTCGCTCTTCATGATCAAACTGTCAATGTACTGGTTGGGAAATGAAAGAATTTTCCACTTTCCTCAAGGATAGAGTCCTTGAGGAAAGTGACTGACATGCCTTCTGTCTGTGCACGGAGACAACATTGGGTGCCCATGGCCACTCAGGTGGGGGGAGTAGTGGTCCAGTCTCTGTCTCCCCAAGTCGATCCCTTATGGGGTGGGACAGGCTGGACCCACCTTTCTCACGGGGCCGAGGGCCTGGGGTGGAGTGCCCAGCCCAGGAAGCCACGCCCGCAGTGACAGTGGGATCCTGTGTGGTCTGGTGTCATATCAGCATCAGTGGAGCTCTGGAAGACCTCTTGCTCCTTCCCTTTACAGAGAGAGGAGAAAAACCAGGAACGGGTCTCACCAAGGACAAAAGCAACCCCAATCCAGATTTGGAGCATTTGGAGGACGGCACAGGGCAGCCTCTGTTGGAGCAAATGGAGGCCCGGCAGCCCTGATGTTCTCCCCTCCGCCGGACATGGGATCACCGCGCTCCAGGGATAAACACAAAACCCATTTTCCATCAGCTCATTACCATAACTGTTATTTAATCCTATGGTCCACAATCCTTCCCTTGTGTGTGTGTGTGCATATGTATTATGCAGGATCCAAAGTCACTTGATGCCATGAGGAAAATAAAAACTCGGCATAGGGCAGAAATCATTTGCAAGGCCCATTTGGGTTAAAGCGTGCTCAAACAGCCCTCAGAGGTCCACGCCAGCCCCTCCTCCTTTGAAGAGCTGCGTAACAAAAGGGCCTGGCTGGGTGCATTATAATTTGCTCCAACTAGTTCCAAAGTACTCATATTTTCAATGGTGCGAAGGCAAATACTAGTGCCACAGGACGTGGGCATTGTGCGTAGAATAAATAGACACACAAAAGCTGAGCGCGGGTATTTCGGATGTCTCGTTGGGGAGGATGTAATTACGTTTCCCTTAGAGAACACTTTGAAGTGGGAGGCTGACTGTTTTCTATAAAGGCAACATTCCCCGTCAGCTGAGCTGCCAGTTGTAGAATTCAGGCAGGATCAGTTCATTTCCATGCGGAGTAAAATCTATCTTTCAAGAGGTAGGATGTCATCCTTTCTCTGGCTGTTTGAAATCAAGCACCGACTCACCTGTGGGGGTGGTGTACGGTGTTCAGTGGGTCCTGGGCTGTTGAGCACAGCCCACCCCGGGTGTGCCACGGGGAGCCCTGGGTGTCTGGCTGGTATCAGCTTCTGTGTGGGTCTGGTTCATTGTGGGTCTCACAAATGGTGGAGCCTGGCTGGCGGAGTGAAGCCCCTCATCTCATGGTGGGTGGTTGGACACCAGGATAGAAATGTTGCCGGTCGGTTTCTCCCCATCCCACGGCAGAGGGCTCAGAGGAGCCTACTTCGGATTCCATGTCTCCCTCTCTCTCTGCCCCTCCCCCACTCACACCCTGTCTCTCAAAAATGAGTGTTAAGAAAATTAAAAAATACTTTATTCCAATTGCAAACGCATTAGTTAATTGTGGAATGCATTGAAAGAGAGACGTCTGGGAAAACGCAGAACGTCAAGGGCAGAAGCACTCTTGTCACCCTGCTTCCTGGAGGAGCCCTCTCTTCTTGTGTCACGTGTCTGCGCTCCCCCCTGCAATGCATCACCCTGATCATAGTTCATCCTTGGAGCTCTTTTTTTTTTTTTTTTTAACATGGTAAATCCAAAGAGAGATTTTCAGAGGGAAATGTGTACCTCTTTAAGGGTATATTTAAAATAAAAAAAGGCTAAGACTCAATGAGATAATTGTCCTCAAAAAGTTAGAAAAAGAATAGCAAATTAACCCCTAAGAAGTGTGGAAAGGAGGAAGTGGTAGAGATAAGCTCAGAAATTAATACAATAAAGACCTTACAAGAGCTGATTCTTTGAAAATGACGAAGCCCTGAAGGGACTGGTCATGGAAAAGAAGAAAAGGGGTACATAACCAACATCCGGGGTTAGGATGGGACTCCACTTCAGGTCTTCCAGACGTTAAAGATTGTAAGAGGATGCTAGGAACAACCTTATGTCAATCAGTGTGGACATTTGGGCAAATCAAATGAATCCCTCAAAATATACAACTTATCAAACTGATACAGGAAGAAATAGATTCTGAATTGTTTTCTAAAGCTTTAAGAAGTTAAATTGGCAACCAAAATCCTTTCCACACACACACACACACACACACACAAAACTCAACTCGCCTGCAAGGCTACCAAAACTTTGAAGAAGACGTAATGCTGATCTTGCAAAAATTCTTGCAGAGGATAGAAAAAGAAAGAATTCGGGGCACCTGGGTGGCTCAGTCGGTTAAGCGTCTGACTCTGGCTCAGGTCATGACCTCACAGTCTGTGGGTTCGAGCCCCGCGTCGGGCTCTGGGCTGACAGCTCAGAGCCTGGAGCCTGCTTCGGATTCTGTGTCTCCCTCTCTCTCTGTCCTTCCCCCGCTCACTCTTTGTCTCTGTCTCTCAAAATAAAAAAAAATAATAAAAAAAAAAGAAAGAATTCTTTCCTACTGATTCAGTGAGGTCTTCATAGGAAAAGCCAACAAGAACATTGCAAGAGAAGAAAATTATAGAGGAGTTTCACTTAAGAACATAGATGGAAATGTTCTATGCAAAATGTTACCAAAGATAATACGCTTATAAAAAACATGCCTCAAATGCAACATTTTATTTGAACATGGCAGGCGAGCTTAACACTCAAAATATCAATTACTATATGTGGGTCAGAACAAGTAAATAATAGCATGGCGGTAACTGGGCACAAATGTGACAGAAAAATTGTAGCAAAGGACACAAAGCACAAATTGGCTGCTATGCGGGACACAACAAGGTGTAATCATAAAGAAAAAATTGATAAGCTCAGTTACCTTCACATTAAGAACTGTTCATCAGGGGCGCCTGGGGGGCTCAGCTGGTTAAGCGTCTGACTTCAGCGCAGGTCATGATCTCATGGTTCGTGGGTTCAAGCCCTGAGTTAGGCTCTGTTCAAGCCCCACTGACAGCTCAGAGCCTGGAGCTGCTTCGGATTCTGCGTCTCTCTCTCTCTCTCTCTCTGCCCCTCCCCCACTCACGCTCTGTCTCTGTCTCTCAAAAATAAATAAAAATGTTAAAAAAAATTAAAAAAAAAGAACTGTTCATCAGGACACCATGAAGGCGTGAAAGCCTAAGCTGGAGAGAGGGAGACAGTATTCGCAGCCCACGCACCTGCAAACAGCTTCTTCTAGAACATAAAAAGAACATTAAAGCTGGTAAAGAGAAGATAGACAACCTGGCAGAGAACTGGGCAAGAGACTTTATCAGGCATTTTACAAAAGAGTAGATCCAGGGGCGCCTGGGGGGCTCAGTTGGTTGAGCATCTGACTTCGGCTCAGGTCATGATCTCATGGTTCGTGGGTTCAAGCCCTGAGTTAGGCTCTGTTCAAGCCCCACTGACAGCTCAGAGCCTGGAGCTGCTTCGGATTCTGTGTCTCCCTCTCTCTCTGCCCCTCCCCCCACTCATGCTCTGTTTCTCTCTGTCTCAATAATAAATAAAAACATAAACAAAATAAAAAATAGCTCTCTTTCTAAAAAAAAAAAAAAAAAAAGAGTAGATCCAATTGGTCCCTAAGCATATGAATAAGCAAGGAGCCTCGGCCAGTTGGCCGGGAGAAGGAAGTTAAAGTCACTGTGGGGTGCCGGGACACCCGCTCCGGAGCCCTGACCACCCAGGGGGCCGGCTGCGCCAAGGTGGGGGAAACTGGCGTTGCCTCCCACACTGAGGGTGCTCTGGGCTGAGCAGCTCTGAGCTCCAGCTGTTTACCTTTTCATAAGTACCGGGGCCTGCATCTCTTACGGTAAAACCTTGGCGCTCTGGTACCATTTGCTGGGTAGATGCGGAGCGTTTGGTGGCGTGTGACGGGCATTGTGCTGTGATGTTCTGGGTGCCTTCTCCAGGCTGCATCTGGAGCCCACTGGTTTGGGAGGCCACGGTCCCCTTACCACACGTGTCCCCAGTGACTGTCACAGGTTACGGGTTTACAAACCCCTTATCTCTGGGATGTTTCTTTCCTGAGGCCAGTGGGAACCTAGAGCTAGAAGGATGTTTATGGAGTTGGCCCCAGGGCTTCTATGGACTGGGAAACACACATGGGGCTCACAGGATGGACCCCAGATCACCCCTTTTCAGTCTCCATCTTGCGTGGTCATGTGGCATTGGGGGCAGTTTGGGAAGACCCTGAACCTCTCTGAACCCTGCTTGTAAAGTGGGGTAGACAGTCTTGGTTTTCGGCAGGTGACCGTCTACGGTGTCCCCCTGGCTTGGGCAGCGCGCCCTTCCTGCCCCCTCCCTGCTGCATGTGGGAGCTGTGGGGGCGTGCGTCAGCCTTTCCTGTTGTGAGGAGCAGGAAGCGGATGTTTTCACTGCATACTGGCTCCGCGTAAGCGCCCTGCTCCTGCCCCTCTGGGTCCAGAAGCACCTGCCTGGTCATCTCCCCCATTTGCTGCTTCCGGTCCCCGCTGCAGCTCCGGGTGAAGTGTGAGGCTCAGGGAAGTGAGGGCTCTAAGCATCTGCCGTCAGGCTTACTGTGGAAATGGGGGCTTGTGGGAGGTGTGTGTGTGTGTGTGTGTGGTGTATGTATGTGCGTGTGTGTGCACGTTGTGCATGCATGTGGATGTGTACATGTGGGGTAGGTGTAAGTATGTCTACATGTTCACGTGTGTGGGATGGGTGAATACATGTGTCTCTTTGTGTGTTTGTATGTCTGTATGTGTGTTGTGTGTGTGTGAACTGTGTGTGTGTTTGTGTGCACATGTGTTGTGTGTATGTGCATGCATGTGCAGGTGTGTGTGTGGCTGGACTGGCCCAAGGTCACTCAGTGCGTCCGTGGATTTGGACCCCGCCCACCTGGTCTGCCGAGAAGCCACACCCCTTCACAGTGCGCCGGGTGGTCTTCCTTCCCGGGCAGGCTGGGGCTCGGGTAGAACCAGACCCCCAAACTGGCCCCCAAGGAGGGAAACAGAGTCGAGGGAAAGGGTTGGAGGGGGAGGCTGGTGGGGGGCCCTGCAGAGAGTCCCAGGTTATTCACGAGACCCTTGCACCCCGGCCCCAAGGAGGCAGGGGCTCCCCGACTACTCGCCCCTCCCCCTCCTATCCCGCCGCACCGCACTGTGAGCTCGCGAAGGCTCACACCTGCTCTGTGGGTCTACTTTGGGCATCAGGAGTAATCAAGCAGCAAGTCATGTTCATGGAGAACACGGGAGGTGCCAGGCACCGGGACAGGTGTCCTGGTCATTGCTGGGTTTCCTTGTCACAGCAGCACAGCGGGGCAGAGACTAAATGCATGCCCACTGGGTCCTCGGAGCCGGCAGTGCCAGTAAGGGTGAGAGCTGGGGAGAGACTCTGCACTTGGGTCTGCCGGAGCCTTTGCTCTAAACCATTATCAGAATTGACTGTAGGGACTTGATTTCTAAGATCTTAATCCCCGGGCCAAAAGACAGCGGGGCACTGCGCCTGGCATGGAGAGGAGCCCGGTTAGTTGTTTTGGGCCAGAAGATGGTGATTTGACAGCAAGCTGGAGTGCGGGGGAGGCCAGAATGCCTCCAGACTCGTGGGCTCCCTTTCCCTCCCCAAAGCACACTGGGAGAGGTGTCCCCTGGAACAGCTACCAGGCAATAAACCCTTACTGAGTGCACCCCTGGGCCAAGGGCCGTAAACACACCATCTTCGGTAATTACACAGGCACTAGGAGGAGCCGTTCAGAAGAGCTAGAGTCAGATAGACCTGCCCCTTGTGCAGGGAGTGTCAGATTCTCCATCCGAGAAGGGTCCCTGTAGGGATGAAGCCAGGCAGCGGCCAGTCCGATCCCAGGGACTAGCTCGGGTTCTCGGTTACACACACCCACTGCGCCATCTGGCTTTGCACATTCATTGTACAACCATTTTATGAGTGTCTCCTCCTTGACTTGACTGCAAAGCACCTTGCTCTGTATCCCCGTGTCATACCTAGAAGGCGTTCAATGGAAGACTTGGAAACACGGCTCTGCTGCGGCTGTGAACGCTAATGAGACGGAATCATTCCAGGACCATGTGTTAAGGAATGATTCTCATGGAGGGGTTTCGGGTGCTTGGAGACACTGTTTTGGGCCAAGGTCCTTAAGGTTTTCCAAATCTCACTGCTTGGGTCGCTGCTAGCTTGGTTCAAGCCCACTGCCTCTTATCCTCCTCTGCCGTGGTTAGCATCACCCCGTTCGTCTCTGAAAGTCTTGACTTTCAAGGACATAGGAAGACACTTCTCTCAGACATTTGTGTCCCCTAGTGTCATTAACGGCTGCAACTAAGTGTCACGCTTGTGAAATAGCCCTGTGACACCTACCACAAGTATTGCCTTTTTGTTACAAGTGGACTTGTGCTTAGGGAGAGACTCCAGACGGCATTAGGGTGTCCTAAACTTGTTGTTTTAAATGGAGGGGTTTGTGTAAGTCCCGGTGGTCTCGGGAACAGCTTTTAAGAAACGCCATGTTGTCACGCACGGGTTCTGAACCCGAAACCTGTTCATTCCTCAGGGCAGGCCACGTGCAGAACTACCAAGAGCTTTAATTCCACTCTAATCAGATTCCATTCCATAGAACCCTCCCTTAATGAGGGTTAATGGCATTAATTACTGTCCCCTTTACTTAAGAACATGGTCAAGAGGAGCTAAATGTCACATAATGGCCCTGGAATAGCTCAGGCCCCAGCAGATCTCCCTAGAAGTATCTATTGCCCTTCTTTCTGCCAGCCCCCTCCACCCTCCACTCCACACATCTCTTTATTTTCCCTTCCTCACGTCATTCCTCTCGTGTCCACGCCGAAAGCACACAGTGTTACATTACCTTTCCAGGGGATTTCACACACCGACTGCTGACAGGCTCATAGTTCCAGAACCTTCCCAGTGGATGAGGACATAATGGGTATTCTTCCTGAAGGATAGATGTGCCGGGCACCTCTTCTGAGGGCAACCCAGGAAGAGGCACTCAGATGAAAATGGGCAGGTAATGTGACCTGCTGACGTTCCTTCTAAAAGTTTATCTCACAGACTTTCCCCCCCAAGATGAATGTATAAAGGTATTCATTGTGGCACTGATGGAACACAAAAGGATGGATGTGATCTAAATGTCTATCAAAGACTGGGTATGTTTTATAAATAATTATGCTACTATTTATCTATCTATCATCTATCTTTTTAACTTTTTTTACATTTATTTTTGAGAGACAGAGAGAGACAGAGCATGAGTGGGGGAAGGGCAGAGAGAGAGGGAGACACAGAATCCGAAGCAGGCCCCAGGCTCTGAGCTGTCAGCACAGAGCCCAATGTGGGGCTTGAACTGGGATCACGTCTCCATGTGACTGTGCCATGGGAAAGATCAGGAGACATTGGGGACGGTAGTTAGAGCATCCTTACCAATTACTCTAAAGCTGGGCTGTTAAATACGTTAGTCACACTAGCTACATGAAGCCATTTAAATTAACAGCACATAAAAAACCCAGTTCTTCGGTTGGACCAGCTGCATTTCAAGTGCTTAGTAGCCACGTGGGACTGTCGGCCACTCCTGTGGGTGAACACAGACCTCAACCACCATTTTGATCGCTGTGGGAGGTTCCATTGGATGGGAGCTTCTGGGACACACGTTTATGTGTTCCACTTTTGCCATTTAATTATTGCTTTTTAAAAGTTTATTTATTTATTTTGAGAGAGAGAGAGAGAGAGAGAGGGAGGGAGAGAGAATGAATGCTCAGGAGGGGCAGAGAGAGGAGAGAGAGAACCCCAAGCAGGCTCTACACTGTCAGTGCAGAGCCCTGCCCAGTTCAAACTCAAGAACCCTGAGATTATGACCTGAGCTGAGATCAAGAGTCAGATGCTTAACTGACTGTGCCACCCAGGTGCCCCCAAATTATTGTTCATTAAGCTTTACCAACACAGATTTTATGAGCTCTGGCCAAGTGTGCTTGTCATGAAACTAAGACCAAGGTCCAAGGTACTGTCTACTTGTAACATTTTCATAATGTTTATTTCTTTACAATCCTCGTGATTTTCATTTCTTTACAATCCAGATCCATTCTTTTGTAATGAGCATCAAATTTAAAGCCTTGAAGTCTCTACTTTGGTCATAGCCAAGGTTCTGTTTCCCATGCGATGTGATAGGAAGGGTCTTGGTGCAATCACCCAGGACACATGGAAGTTGAACTGCTCCATGAGTGGGGTTGAACAGGGAGTCTGCCCAACTCTTGAGGCACTTTGGGCCTTGGCCAGACACAGGTTGATGCAGGTAGTGGGGGACAGGCCCACAGTCTTTTGAAACCAGTTCCTTCAGGAAGAGAAGGCAAGTCTACCACAGGCCAAAGCTGGGGTTGTTGACGCACACAGACTGGGGAGGCTGCCTTCTGGTGTGCATAGGGCACATCCCCAGTGAGTGGGCCCCTAGGCCTCCTCTCTCCATCCTACTTTGTGCATGTCTGCTGTGCAGACTCAGACTGAGGGGGATGTGCTGTTGACCAGAAGACACCCAGAAAGCACACATGGTCTTAGGCATTGAAGAGCTAACCTACCAGGAATCCGGGAAAACCTGGAGAGCCAGCTTGGTCTACAGAGAGGGAGATTCTACAACTTTCTGTGGCGTGACCAGACCGTCGGATAGGAGATTCTGAAATTTCAGATTAAATTCATTTCAAGTCTGCTTCCTCTGATGGCATTCTCACCACAACTCTGAGGTGAGTTACTTACTGTCTTCCACCAAATAACCTTTCACATTCATACAAAATTTATCTCTTGATCCTTATTCTTCTATTCTTTTTTAAAGTTTATTCAGAGAGAGAGAGAGAGAGAGAGAGAGTGAGCAAGCAGGGGAGGGCAGAGAGAGAGGGAGAGAGAGAATCCCAAGCAGGTTCCACATTGTCAGCGCAGAGTCTGATGTGGGGCTCAAACTCACAAACCATGAAATCATAACTTGAGCCAAAACCAAGAGTCAGAGGCTTAACCGATTGAGCCACCCAGGCACCTCTAGTCTTGTTCTAATTTAGCATTTCTTACTTCTTCATTTAGGCTTCCTCTTCTCCACATTTACCCTATGTTCCCATAATGCTTTTCTCCCACCATCGGCCTGCCTATGTCCCCATGGTTCTCAAGAGCAGATGGCTGGGAGTGAGGAGGACTTTGGTCCCACTGTCCCAGATGTCCACTGTGTGACACCGGGCCTTAGTTTCCCCATCTTCAAAGTCAGTAGATAAAACTCATGAATTTTAAGCATCTTTTTTTTTAACTTTAGCAATCAAATTACTGTCAGTTCAAAGACAACAGTTTTTATTCCATTATATAAAATATATTAATAGACCAAAGACTTATTAAAATAAGTGTATTATATATAAGTACAGTATATATGGATTAATAAAAAGCCGTAGTGCTGGTGACAGACTGAAGCTACCTACTAGTTTGTCAAATCAGTGTATTTTCTAAATATCCCTTTTCAAATTTGGTGTCTGGTATTGGTGAGCTGGAAAGATTGTGGAGTGTGTAAGGAGTGGATTTCAGTTACATATAAGCTTTACATAGATTAAGAGACAGTTACTAGCTCTAGAAACAATTGCTATGGACATTGAACTTGGTGTACAACATGCAGAGATCTGAGTGAATGCAGGGGCTGATGAGCTCGCGGCATTGGCCTGGGTCTTCTTCAGACAGGTGATGGTGAGCCTTCTCCCTGGCGAGCCAGGGCCACCTCCATCCCTGAGACACTCAAGGATGGTTCCTTAGAAAGGCATTACTTTTTCTTCTTCTCCTTTTTTCCTTTATTTCCCTTCTTTTCTCCTTTCCCCTTTTCCTTTTCAGTGATCCCTCCTGTTAGTGCCAAGGCTCGCTTTTTACCCATAGGAGTTTTGGAATACCAGTCCTGAAATAAAACAGATTTTTAGGAAAATGTCAAATTGACACAAATTCACTAGAATATTCTTTTTTTTTTTTTTTTTTTTTACCGTTTATTTATCTTGAGAGAGAGAGAGAAGCAGACTCGGAGCTGTCAGTGTGGATGGAGCCCCATGTGGCGCTTGAACTCACAAACTGTGAGATCAGGACCTGAGCCGAACCCAAGAGTTGGAGGCTCAACCAACTGACATCCAGGTGCCCCCCAGTGGAATATTCTTAAAAATAGAGAAAAGCTTGCTAAGAAGGAAGGGGCAAGCAGCCATGTATATTTAATATAAATTCTCAGTGAGTTTTCCAACCTGTATTTTGACACAACTTGAAACTTCCACCTCAAGGAGTTAACGATATCAGAGAATCGCAGACCAAATCTGACTAGCAGCCTTTCCCAATTAGCCTCCTATTTTTCCAGGGATCTTACCCTATCCTGAGGACATGGGCTTTCTTGGTTGTGCGAATGGCCCTCCATGGTTCACACATGGCCATGAGAAGCTGGACTGGTGGCCATGTGGGAACCACAGGAAGGCCACATAGATGTGCCGAGGGGGACTGTTGAAAACATGGCAGAAATTCTGGAGCCAACATACCATCTTGTGGTTACAATTGGTCCTGAGAATACATTTTCTCAACCTTCACTTTTCATTTGAAAGCTGAGAAACATTTTTAGTTCATAAACTTTATAGTAGTAATAATATTTCACTGAATGACTATCTTATAAGTGGTTTACCAATTCTCCTATTAATGGACAGGTAAGCCGTTTCCAACTTTTTGTTAGGAACGATGTTGACATGCACAATTTTTACATTTCTCCTTGTAAACTTATGAGAAACTTCTCAGGATAATATCCAAAGAAGTAGAATTCCTGGGGTGGTAGGGCATGCGCATCTTCAATTTTACTGGATATTTCTAAATTGTTCCCTGGAGTGGCTGTGAGTGGGAGGCTAGCTCAGTCTTAGTAAGTCTTAAAATGTCTTGATTTTTTCTTGTCTCCTGGGTTCTAGTTTAGTTGGGGATAAATGTTAGGTCTATAGTTACTCTTCCGTAGCACTTTGCAGAAATGATTGTACTGTCTTCTGGTATGGACTGCTGTCCAGGAGCTGCCTGACCCCTCCATTGTTGGGTTTTTGTAGGCAACTGCCATCTTAGAAGACTGGATTGTTGTCGTGTTCTTAGATTCACAATAATATATGTGATGTGGATGTGTTTTTATTTGTCCTGCCGGTCACTTGGAGTTTGTTTTTGATTTAAGAACTCACGTCTTTAATTCAAGAAAAATTTCAGCAAGTATTTCTTTAAATCATCATTCCTCTGATATTTCTTTTATTCTCTTCCTTTAGAACTTCTGCAAGTTGGGTGTCAATATCTTCAAGCTTCTTAATTGCAGTTTATAGATTTATAAACTATATAAAACTATATATATAAACATATAAAACTATACACACTATAGATAAACTACATAAAAACTATAGTTTATATATAGATTTTTATCCTTTTGTTTTCCTGTGCTGCCTCCAATCCATGAATTTGCTCATTGACCATGTCCAGTCTAGAGTTCATAGCTCTCTTACTCTTTTTTTTTTCCATTTTAAATTAATATATTTTTAATTTCTTTTCTTAAAGACTCTTATTTTTAAGTAATCTCTACACTCAGTGTGGGGCTTGAACCCATAATCCTGAGATCAAGACAGACATGCTCCACTGACTGGGCCAGCCAGATGCCCCTATATTTTTTATTTCTAAGCTTTCTTTTTGTGATTTTTTCCCATTATTATCTCTTCTTACTCCATTTCTGCCTGTCTTTGTTTCAAAACTTTATGTACATCTCTAATGGAAGTGAAGCCTTCATTTATTTTTCTGAACATCTGAATTATATCAATATACGCATCTTTGTCAAGTCATACTTAGCACTAGATTTCCTAAAATATTTTGGAATTTTTATTTTAAGGTTCATTTTGAGTAGGAGTGTTTTGGTTCTATCTCTCTCAATATTTCTCCCTCTCTCAAGTGCTTCGACACAATCTTCTAAAGCCAAATCCAGAAGCACGTCTTACAATGATGCTCCTCGGTGATGTTGACCTACCACAGACGCGGTGGACAGGGCAGCAGGTTTACTCTCTTTTCGTTTCTCAGCCCTGATTTTTCTCTGTGCCACATGCCAGGCATATGGTTATCCTTGTGTTTGAGATTTATCTTTGTTTCTGGCACTTGGGGATTTTTCTCACCTTTCTTTTAGCTTTGGCTCTGTTTTCAATGTAAGGTGAGGTGGCAATGTACTTCAGGCAATAAACTCCTACCAATTTATTGACACACAGTTTTGGGGCATCTGGGTGGCTCAGTGGGTGAAGAGTCGGACTCTTGATTTCAGTTCAGGGTTTGAGAGATCAAGCCCAGCATCAGGCTCTGTGCTGACAGCCTGCTTGGGATTCTCAATCTCCCTCTCTCTGCTCCTCCCCACCTTGATCTCTCTCTTCCTGTCTCTCTTCCCCCACCCGTTTGCATGCTCTCTCTCTCTCTCAAAATAAATAAATAAACTTTATAAAAAAAGAGTATGGTTAATAAAATTGTCTTTTTACTACAGTTTGAATTTCAGCTTTGCTCCTTTTTAGCTGTGTGATTACAAGCAAGTCATTTAGACTCTTTTTTCCCTGCTCTAGTAAATTACCATAAACTTAGTGATGTAAAACAAAACATTTATTATCTTTCAGTCCTGAAGGTCAGAAGTCCAAAAATGGGTCTCACTGGGCTAAAATCAAGGTGTCTGCAGGCTGTGTTCCTTTCTGGAACAACAGGGGAGAATCTATTCCCTCGTTGTTTGCATTTTCCTGAGACCACCTGCTGTAGTGGCCTGTGGCCCCTCCTTCATTTTCAAACTGGCTATGTGGGGCTACTTGGAGTTCCAAGGGATCCTTCCCAGCCTGCTGACTTTCTTGTTCTCCTGATTTCTTCTTCTACCTTTCTATGATTACATTGGGCTCACCAGTGTAAGTCAGGATAATCTGTTTTAGGTTCAACAGATGAACAACTTTACTCCATCTGCAACCTTAACTCCCCTTTGCCAAGTAACCTAACCTATTTACAGGTTCTAGGGACTCAGATGTAGACATTGTTCCGGGGGGCACCATTCTGCCTCCACACCTCTCTATGACTCCATTTCCTCATTTGTAAACTGAAGGGATGATGAGGTTTAAATGAGTTAGCAGAGTGCCTGGCACATAAGTAGTCAACAAGTATTGGCTAACATTATTAGGATTATTATTATTATTAATTTTTAAAAGTTTATTTATTTATTTTGAGAGACAGAGACAGCTTGAGTGGAGGAGGGCAGAGAGAGAGGGAAAGAGAGAATCCCAAGCAGGCTCCATGCTGTCAGCACAGAACCAGATGCAGGGCTCGAACCCACACTGGGAAGTCATGACCTGAGCCAAAATCAAGAGCCAGATGCTTAACCAACTGAGCCACCCAGGTGTCCCTAACATCATGAGGATTAGTACCATCATTATCCTTAAATACTTTTTCCATCATGTCCACAGAGCAGGGTGCAATGTGTTTGGAGAATCCCCGAGACCCTGGTCTGACACATTGTCAGAAGCACAGTTAGGTCAAATTTCTCAGGGCAGAAATGATTGACGTGATCACAAGCTGCTACAGCCACAACATCACGTTATTCAGCAGTGTGACAGCACCAGTCCATCTGTCCATCCGCTCAATAAATTTGCCACTAAACAATTTCATTGAACATCTAGTTGGGGCTGCCATTGTGTCAAGCTCTCAAGCTACTGATAAGAAGTGGAAATTGATGGGGCCAGGGGACTAGTAGTAATGGTGGTAAAATGATTTAGTATCCTCAAAAAAATGAATAAAGTGATCAAATATGCCTAGAATGGAAGTGAAAAGCATATATATTCTCATCCAGGTTATACAATGGTAGCATGTCCTCCTGAATAGCGTGATCACTTATAGTTACTAGACCTCAAGCACTTGGAACAGAAAAACGTCTACAAATCACTTCGGAAAGTTAAAAAGCCAGCTAAGAGAAACCATAGGTTCTACTACCCTAAACCCAGCTTCTCAGAATAAGGAGGAAAATGATTATTTTAGAAGGGCAAAAAGGAATTGGGAATTTCGGAAGAGAACATGATATATCACTGGAAGAGGCTAAATATTTGCAATTAATTCTAACAAGGTTTAAACAGTTAACAAGAGCATTAATTCAAATCCTTGGCAGAAACTCCAGCTTGGAGTTGGAAATATTTCTTTTCAGTTTTGCAAACTATAACGTATGGGCCAAACCTAGCCCACTGCATGCTTTTTCTGCAAATAAAGTTTTATTAGAATGCAGCCATGCCCATTCATTTACATACTGCATATGAATGCTTTTGTACTATGATACAGGATTGAATAGTTGTCACAGACACTGCAAAGCTCTCAAAGCTTAAAATATTTGTTATCTGGCCCTTAATAGATACGTTTACCAATCCCTGTGCTAGATTATTATTGTGGGGATCAGTATTGTGACTATTTTCTACCTTGTGCTGAAACATTAGTGGCAAAGCAGGAGAAAAACATGGTTTTCAGAGTTGGCGGAAAAGTATTACATTGCAAAGGGAAATTTTCCTAATTTCAAGCAGGCTTCCAGACACAATATGGCTTAGACAAGGATTCTGATTCTTTTTCTGATGATTGCACGGCCAATGTTGTCGTGGGTATAATCACATGGATACAATTTTCCTCCCTTGTTCTTCCAGTTGGCCAAGGAAACTGCCTCCCGGTCCAGAAAGTGAACACAACTATATTCATTTTGATTAAAAGGAGTGTAAGGTGTGCCCACTGGCCCGGGCATCCAAGGCTCTAATGTTGATTTGCTTGCATAAGGCATAGAGCTCTCTGCAACTTTCTTTCCTCCTGTAAAAGGAGGATTTGGAAGAGCTGGTACCCAGTTTCTTCTAGATCTAAAAAATTCTGTGAACATCACAAAACGGGATAAAATATGGGATAAAACCAGCATGGGCCTGAGATGTACTATTTAGGGAATAGTTTTCTCTATGCACAACTTGAAACCATTACATGAAATACAAAGGGCGTGACACACGTATGTGTGGATGTGTGTGCATGTCTGTGAGTGTGTGTGGGTCTAAGTGCATGTTTGAATCCAGTGGTTTTGAAGCTGCTGTTCAATCCTGCAATTTGGCTGTTAATTTATAAGATCATAGATCACACTTTTTCCTAAAATTTGGAAGACACATGTTGACAGGCAAGACTGGAAAGAATTTGTGATCCAAAAATTTCAAATTTCCAAATTTCATTGTATATGACAAATTTATGAAACTCAGGAACCAGAGGGAGGAGGTCTTGTGACAGGTGTTTGTGGCTAAGACCGGAGTACACGGGCATTCCATTTACCTTAAAGCTCTCTTCTTCCTCCTGGTACACTGGGTTCATGCTGGCTAGCGCTTCAATAAACTCTGCCGCCATGAGTGGTTTGTACTTTTGCCGGTGGATTCTGCGGTCCGTGAGCACACCTTTAACCACCTGGACTATGGGTCCTTGGGTGAAGCCATCGGTGACCTTCGCCAGGCAACTTATATTCAAGGCATTGGTAATGATGCCTCCATTGCGTTGAATGATCTGTTTCCACAAAACTGTTGTATCCAAGATGGTGGAAAAGACACAGAGAACCAGGGTCACCACAGAGAAAGCAGGATTTTCTAGTTCTTGGTACAAAGTTGCATCTCACCAAGAAAGGGACACACAGGGGGAATAGTCCATTTTATTTTTAATTCAAATGAGCAGAAAGCCATATAGCTAAATACTTATTTCCCTCTGAGTGATTTTCAACCATAAAACATACATATTGAGGGCCCTAAGATCCTAGATCCACAAGACAAGGAAAAATTAAACCACATTCAGTTTAGTTTTAGTGTGGTACCTTCAAAGATGCTCAGAATCTTTCAGAATTGGAAATTCAGATAGGCTATGTATAGGATCTCTGCTCATCAGAATATTACATTTTCCAAAGTGTTTGTATGAGGAGGAGTTTGACCTTTTTTTTTTTTTTTTAGTTACAAAGGTTTTGTACGTTATTTTTATATGTGAAATTGGAAGGCAGATTCCAATTTCCATTCATCACCAGTGGGTCCAGTTCCCTCACGATGCAGTTTGACCCGTATTCTCTCCCCCACCCCCAACAGCTGTAAACAGGCAGAGGTTGACTGAAATCCCCCTGGTGGGTGCCTGTTTGTTCTCTGGGTTAGTGTGACCTGGGGAAACAGAGAAATTTCACTTAGAACATAGGGAGGGTATGAAAATGAATTATGAAATTACTGAACTTTAGAGATAGACTGGACTCCCACACAGCATATCAAATACTCTAACACTTAGAGCCCTATATCCTTTCCACATTAGTTGTACTCAGACAGAGAGGAAAGGTGACGCATTGCCAAGACCACCTGTCTCAGAACCACTCTCAGGGCTGGAAAGAGGGCCTCCCAAGCATTGTGATTTTCTTTAAGGAATATTTGAAATAGTTTTTTTTTTTTTTAAATGATCATTATTGGGCGCCTGGGTGGTTCAGTCAGTTAAGCATCTAACTTCGTCTCAGGTCATGATCTCACGGTTCATTAGTTTGAGCCCCACATCGGGTAGTGTGTCCCCTGTCCAGATTTATTATAACATCGACAAAAGGTGTGAATGGGTCTGAACAGTGACTGGAAACTGAGAAGAGGACATGCTTCATGGGGAGTCACAGGACATAGCCCCCAAAGCTGAGGACCCAGTAGGTATCCCAGGCTGGAAACTCAGCTTCAGAGTTGTGCCCCTGGGCAAACTTCTTACCCATGGCATGGATGAGAACACAACAGATGTGGGGACTGGTCGAGGGTGTGGTGGTCGGGGGGCCAGACCAGTGGATGAGCACACGGAGGGCAGCTGAAGTGCTCCCCAGACCGAGTGCCATATTTTATCTTCCTTCTCCTGGATGTGAAAGTCTCCTCACTTCTTCAGATTAATCTATATTCTCTTTCCTTTCTTTAGGCTGAAAAGAATCTGGTCTCTTGATCCCCTTCTCTGTTTCTGACATTCCAGACTGATTCTACTCTGGCTCCCAACTGCGTGCCTGAGATGATGTAGTATCTTAAAATTCATTCTTTAATTTATGGTTTTACAAAAGCACAGGAAGTGATAATATGATTTGGATGAGCTTCTGGCCTCTGAAGACTAGAATGTCAGAAAAATCGGAAGACGTGGACTGGACTCATCCTACTTGACGCTGGGTCTGGGGTGGGGGCCTGTGATGAATTGGGATATTAGTGAAACAGATCCCCAGGACGAGAGGCCAGAGAGGGGGGCATTAGGAATGTGGGGAGAGGAGGCCCAGAGGGATTTCTGGGGACTAGTCAAGGTATTAATCAACCTTGTGGGTGGATTTTCTTTGCATACATTTAGAAGGAAATAGCTTGATTTGGGGAAAGAAAGTAGAGACTGAATTCCATTTTGTAAACCTTAAGGACTGTGTTTCTTCAAGCTGACCCACCCTTCCCTTCTCAGCCCTGTTCTTCCCCAACCCTGCCTGGAGGGATCTGAGAAGCAGGATCGCGAACGTTCCCGAACACTTTCTGCGCTCTGCTGCTGGTAGGGAAACGGCCAAGCAGAGGCCCAAGCTATAGATTTGCAGTCCGTGCTTTATGGGCTGGAAGAGACCATTTTTGATCAGTGCAAAGACAGGAGCAGTCTTTCTTTTTTAAGATGGATGTCCCAGCCACTGGGGCTATGAAAACTTCAAGGTCACCAGGGGAAATGCTGGACAGCATTTATGATGTCAGCAAGAATGACGACCTGAACAAATCACCCACCACGGGAGAAATATGTGAGAAGCACGTGGTTTAGTGGACAGAGCCCTGGGGCTGAGGGAAGTCCTATACGCAAGTTTATCATCTGCCCACAGGTGAAGGGATGCTTTCTCCTTCCTCCCCTGTGATGCCACCACAGAGAGTTTCAGATTGGAAACTGTAATGTGATCTGTGTCCTAACACAGGCCTGGTGTTTTATCAAAAAAACCCTAAAACTGTCCTTGTTATATATGAACATTCTTCATTTTTAAAGAGCTTATGGTTTTGTCAACCAGTAAAAACTATTCAATCCAAAGTCAAGAATAATGCTCTGGTCCCTTAAAATTAATAATACCCTACCTTATTCCATTCAGATAGCTTAAAATACATACCTACCATCCAAAAGTCTGTGAGGTTGGGAGAGGAAATCTGACCAACCAGAATGAGAGCGGCGAAGTTCCAAGAAGGCCAGGGGTATGGAACATTCCACGCTGACTCAAGTACCACTGGCACCCACCCCATTGTGCGTGAATCCTTCTGGGCAGAGCCACACATCCCTGCACCCTTGAACTTCAGTGGGACCATGGGAGTCATCCTGGCCAATGCAACATCAATGAAACAAAAGCTGGCCCTTCTGGGTCTCGTCCCTAACATCTCCTGTGAGATACTTTCTAGTGTCTTCTCTCTTTTCCTCTCATGCTAGCTGAACACAAAGGTTCCCATGGAGGGCCTGGTGGCTCTAGAAGATGGAGAAGCCACTAAGAAGATGAAGAAATAAGCTGAGACCAAAGTCCTCCTGTACTTTGTGGATAACACTGATTTGTGAAGCCAGGATCCCAGTTTATCAAGACAGAAATGAGTGCATACTGCACGTGGAGTGGCTGAGAAGCAGGGAGTTTATACTGTGTGGGGAGTAGAGGGTTGTTCCTTAGAGGATAACATTGACCAGGAGCATAAGACCAATCAGAAAGGACCACAGAGCCCCTCTGTCTTGGGGGTGCTATTGTGACTGGGGAAGGATGAAGCACTGGGGAAGGATGACTAGAAACCACGTCTGACCTGGTCGTTTTCATTACTTCTATTAATGTATCCACTGTCAATCAACTGCTGCCTCATTTCCATCACTACTCCACCGTGAGCACCTTCCTGTCTATACCACCAAACCACCACCATCACCACCACGACGATGACTACTGCCCATGTGCCCACCTTCCTGTCCATTCCACCACCACCACCATGACTACTGCCCACGTGCCCACCTTCCTGTCCATTCCACCACCACCACCATGACTACTGCCCATGTGCCCACTCTCCTGTCCATTCCACCACCACCACCATCACTATTGCCCACGTGACTACCCTCCTGTCCATTCCACCACCACCACCACCACCACTGCCCACGTGCCCACCTTCCTGTCCATTTCACCACCACCACCACCACTACTGCCCACGTGCCCACCTTCCTGTCCATTCCACCACCACCACCACTGCCCACATGACTACCTTCCTGTCCATTCCACCACCACCACCACCACCACCACTACTGCCCATGTGCCCACCTTCCTGTCCATTCCACCACTACCACCATAGCGCATGTGCTCATCTTCCTGTCCATACTGTCACCACCACCACCACCACTACTGCCCACATGCCCACCTTCCTGTCCATTCCACCACCACCACCACCACTACTGCCCACGTGCCCACCTTGCTGTCCATTCCACCACCACCACCACTGCCCATGTGACTACCTTCCTGTCCATACCACCACCACCATAGCCCATGTGGCCATCTTCCTGTCCATACTGTCACCACCACCACCACCACCACTGCCCACGTGCCCACCTTCCTCTTCCCCAGCACCAGGCTGCCACCACCACCATCACTGCCATTTGTGACACTGACACTCCCATCACCACCTCTATACCAAATCTACTACTACTGCTCCCATCACTGCCACCACCATGAGACGTAAAGATGACCCCTCAGTGAGCCACACCACAGTATTCACACCCTTGTGTAGTCCACTGCCCCTGAATCTGGGTTGGCCTGGGACTTCCTCTTGACCAGTAGAGTTTGGTGAAAGTGGTTTTGTGAGACTTCTGAGGCTGGGTCACAAGAATCCTTCCAGCTTCTGTCTGACTCTCTTGAAACATTTGCTCTCAGGATGCTCACAGCCACTGTGCTGTGCAAAGCCACATGGAAAGGCCGGGTGTACATTATCTGGTTGGCATCCCCAGCTGAGCTCCCGGCCAGCAGCCAGCATCATCTCCAACCACAGGAGTGAATGACCATAGATGTCCAGCCCTGTTGAGTCTTCAGATGAAGTCCAAACTGACGCCTGACTGAAACATCCTGAGACTCTTCAAGGAGGACTTTATGGCTGAGCCTGGGAACCCTCTGAACCATGAGATGGAATAATCTGTTGTTTTAAGCCACTAGGACGGTTTGTGACACAGCAGTAGATAACAGAAAACACCAGCACCACACCATGGCCCCTCGCTGCCCGGTCATGTACACCTCCATAACCACGGCCACCATCTTTGCTTCCTTCGTGGGAGCTGGGACAGTGCTGCGTGTTCTGCTGCCCCCGCAGATAAGGGTCACGACAGTCTTGGGGACTAAACAGTCCTTTTTACAGATGAAACAGTGGAGGCTCAGGAGCTCAACTGAGCCATCAAGGTCACCCGGCTATCCGGTGGCAGAGCTGGGACTCAGAACCAGGTCTCTTCAGAGCTCGTATCTCGTGGCCCTTTATGGTTTCCCTGCACTGCCTCCAGGGGTACTTTTTTAGTGTTATTCCCATTTAAAAATATATCTCAATACAAGTAGATTTTTCAATTTGTCTATTCAAGAGGAAAAAACTGAAAAAGAAGCTCTTGTTAACTTTAATGGTTATTATAAGTAAGTCAACAGCCTCCTGGACTAATACTTTGAGACTGGAAAACTTAAAAAAAAATCAGTCTATGGAAGAATAATGCTCTCTGAGAGAGACGCTGTCACTGTGTGTCCAGGATGACTGGTATTCATCTATCTGTCGAAAGAAGAATTCGTTCCTGCAAAGACTTCTGTCACCTTCAGGGCCCAAAATAAGCATCCCTGTCCAGTTTCCTTTTGTCTTGGGTAAAAAGAACGAAGTTAACAACACAAGAGACATGTCTGTCTTGTCCTCATGGCTGGGTGGTTTGCATCTACGGCCCCGGCTCTGTGGGCATCCAGGGGCCTATTAGGTGCACCCACCTTCCGGTCAGGCTCCCCCCCAGCCCCACCCCCCCCCCATGGCACACGGGAAGGGGCTGGGGGTACTTGCCGAATCTGGAAGCATAGTCTGGTCTAGGAACCAAAATAATTTTTTGGTAAACTTTGCAGAAGGATTGAAGTTCCGCATCAAAAGGCCGCTTCGTGGTCCCCACGATCAGAATCCTGTCGTTCGGTTTCAGGAGTCTCAGGATTTTTGGAAGCTGTTTTTTCAGGCGTTTGGGTTCGATCTGGGGGAAGGGGGGAGAGGGGGAGATGAGGCCATGCGGGGAGACATAAACCAGGACCGGAGGCCACTTACTCTTAGAAGCACCATGGCGAGCGTGTGTCTCAGTGGCCTCAAGGCCCTGATGACATGATGCTCCGAGTTGGCCCTGAGCCCGGACTGTGATGTGTTTCCTGGCCTGGGTGGTTTGAATCCAGACCCTTTCTTTCCTCCACACCTGGCACTGGGATTTGGAAAGGGGGAAGGAAGGAAGCACCTGACTGATCTTTCTAGCACCTTGACCCCCAGAATGGGACGCAGGGCCGACCTGCAAACGGAAGGAAGCTGGCTGGTGCCAAGACTCGCCAGTGGTGATGCACGTCCCTCTGAGCCCTTCTGAGGGTGAACCCGAGACCGCCTTTGCTGGCGGCCCTGACAGCGAGCCACCGCAGGTCTGGATCTCATGTCTGAAAGGCACCCGGTTACAAAAGTGTGTGAAACTTCTCTCTCTGAAGCAGTTGGGAAAGGGTTTGAACCTGTATGATTTTAGTAAAGTCCCAGCACTAATGAGGGAGCGGAGCAAGACTCGAGGTACCCCAGGGAGGATGACTTCAGCTGTGGGGGTCAGATTTGGCCACGTCACCATGGCAACGCACCAGCTTTCAATTAGCCTCCACTGCACAGCCATATGGGGAGGAAGGAGGAGGAGGACGCTTGGGGTGATGGAAAGAGCCTCCACGGAGGAGCCCCAAGTGCGCTCTTGGCCATTTTTGCTCCCCCTTAGCTAGGGGCCATGGAGCCAATGAGAATCTGAATGCTGAGTGGGAGTGAAAGACGCCCCACACGGCTTTCCTGGAGCAGAGACCGGCCCCTGTCGCCCAGCCCTGTGTGTCCCTGCATAGCCCAGCCCAGAGACAGCCCTGCAGGCAGAAGGGCCGGCGACCCCTGGGGGAGGGCAGAGTCTGCTCAGGAATAAAAGTGAACGGCAGGGTCTCGGAGCCACAGCTGGCGGGTGGGGGTGACAGCGCTGTGTATGGTTTGCAGGGCCTCTGGGACAGGGACACTCATGCGCTATGGTACCCTCCTCCCCAGGAGGCTCTTGGTGGTCAGGGACAGCCCACCATCTGCTCTGCACAGGGGAGGGATAGTTAGGCGCAACCAAGTGCCCTGGAGGACACGGGTGTCCAGCGGAGAGGGACGGGAGAGGAGTCCTTCTGGGGAAAGGCAAGGGGCTCCCCGGGGGTGCTGCGCAGGGTTCTTCTGAAGCCCAAGGGTGTCCTCTGTGGGTCGTGGGGCTGTTGGCCATGCAGTGCCCGCAGCGGTGAGAAGGCCAGTTTCCATGTCTGGGTTGACAAGGTGCAGGAGGGAGACTGGGTGGGAAAAGGCAGGAGCCTGGAGGCCACGGGGCCATTAGGAGCCGTTTTATTTAGTTATTTTTAGAAAGCAATCTTTTTAACGTTCTTTTAAGATTTAGAAGAAGAAAGGTCTTTTGCGTAAACTTGGGGAGCTCTGGCCCCAACAAGGCACGAGACTGGGGGCCTCCGTTGATGTCCAAGGACAAGGCAGGCGGCTGGTCTTCTCACCGTTGACCCTGTATTTAGGCCTTCTATGTCCAGGCTGGTGATGTGTCTTCCAGCTGAATAATCCTAGTAAGGAGCAGCTCGTGAGAGCTACTGTGTTCCAGGTACTTCTCTCTGCTCAACGTGGACTTCTCCACGTGGTCCTCACAACCTCCCCAGGAGGGGACAGTCCTTGAGAACCTGGGCCCAGAGAGGCTGTGTGACATCCTGAGTCCCGGAGTCAATGAGCTTCCAGGCTGGTGTTCCTCCCTCTGCTCTGCTGGGGTCCCCTCCCTCCCAGAGGGGATGTGTTGGGGTCTTGGGTATCCCCAAGTCTCCTTCCTGGGGAAAGGCCTACCCCAGTTGAGGGCTGCAAAGGAGACTTAAAATATATGTTTATTATTATTATATTGTATTATATTTTATTCTTAGATTTATATCATTATTATGTTTTATCCATATCAGCTTTATTAAAGTAGAACTCACATACTATACAATTCATCTATTTAAACTATCTAATTTAGTGGTTTTTAGTATATTCATAGAGTTGCACAAATATTGTCACAGTCAATTTTAGAACATTTTCATCACTCCCAAAAGACTGTACCCAGTAGCAGTTAGTCACTGAATGTTCCCAACCCTCAACCCCTTTCTCCAGACTTAGGCAACTGGGTATCTACTTTCTGTCTCTACAGATTTATATATTCTAGATATACATTCTACATAAACAGAATCATACAATATGTGGAGGGTGTGTGTGTGCCCATGGCTGCTTCTATTTTGCATCTTTTTGGGGTTCACCCACGTTGTGGCATGTGTTAATACTTCACTTTGATTGCTCAACGACAGTCATTGTCCAGAAAGGCCAGATATTATTTATCCATTCATCAGTTGATGGGTATTTGGGTTGTTTCTACTTTTTGGCTATTGTGGATAGTGCCAGCACTGTGAACATTTCTCTTGGGCACACACAGGAATCAATGCAGTTCCTGGATCATATAGTTACTCTGTGTTTAACCTTTTGAAGAAACGTCAGAATACTTTCCAAAGTGGCTGCACCATTTTACAGTCCCCGAAGCAGAGTATAAAGTTTCAAATGTCCCTATATCCTTGTGAACACTTGTTATTATGTATTTTTCTTTTCTCTTTCTTTTTTATTTTTTAAATTAGCTATCCTAGTGGATGTGAAAGGGTATCTCATTGTGGTTTTGATTTGTATCTTTCTGTTGGCGGATGATGTTCAGCATATCTTCCTGTGTTTATCAGCCATTTGTAATCGTCTTTGGAAAAATGCATGTTCACATCCTTTGCCCCCTTTTAAAATTGATTATTTGTCTTTTTATTATGGAGTTGTAAGAGTTCTCTATATGTTGCAGATACAAGTCCCTTATCAGATGCATGATTTGCAAGTACTTTCTTCCATTCTGTGCGCCGTCTTTCCTGATGATGTCCTTCACAGCAGAAAGGTTTTTCCCTTCTATGGGGGGTAACTTATTTTTCCTTTTGGTGTTTGTGCTGTTGGTGTCAAATCTACGATATTATTGCTTTATTTAAGATCACACAGATTTGTGCTTCCACTTTCTCCTAAGGGTTTTAGAGCTTTAGTTCTTACTTGTAGGTCTTTGATGCATTATGGGTTGATTTTTAAAAAAATATTTTAATGTTTATTTTTGAGAAAGAGAAAGACAGAGCATGAGTGGGGGTGGGCAGAGAGAGAGGGAGACACAGAATCCAAAGCAGGCTCCAGGTTCTGAGCTGTCAGCATAGAGCCCAACGCAGGGCTAGAACTCACGAGCCATGAGATCATGACTTGAGCTGAAGTCGGACGCCCAACTGACTGAGCCACCCAGGCGAACCCCCCCAGGTTGATTTTTGAATATTGTGTAAGGTAGGGGTCCAGCTTTATTCTTTTGCAGGTGGTTATCCAATTGTCCCAGTGCCATTTTTTGAAAATACTAAACTTTCTCCATTTAATTGTTTTGGCACCTTTGTCAAAAAGCCAATTGATTGCAAATGGAAGGGCTTATTTCTGGACTCTCCATTCTATTCCACTCATCTGTATGTCTTCTCTTATGTCAGCACCACACTCTCCTGATTGCTGAAGGCTTGTAGTAAGTTTTGAAACTGCGACGTGTTGAGTACTCCACCTCTGTTCTTTTTCAAGATTGTTTTGGCTATTTAAGGTCCCTTGAATTTCCATATGGATTTTAGGGTCAGCTTGTCAATTTCTGCCAATAAGACAAAGGGCATTTGGATGAGAATTGTGTTGAATCTGCAGGTAGTTTGGGAATTCTTGCCTAGAAACAATATTAAGTTTTTCAGCCCATGAACTTGATGTATCTTTCCTTTTATCTAGGTCTTCTTTAACTTTTTTTTCCAGCAGTATTTTTGTAGTTTTCAGAGTAGAAATTTTGTACTTCCTTTGTTAAATGTATTCCTAAACATTTTTTTGGATGCTATTACACATGGTTGTTTCTTAATTTCAATGTCTGATTTTTCGTTGCAAGTGTATAGAAGTATGTTGCTCTTTGTATATTGATCTTGTATCTTGCAACCTTGCTGGATTTGTTTATTAGTCTGAATGCCTTTTTAGTGGATTCCTTAGGATTTTCTTTATATAAGAGCGTGCCATCAGCAAAAAGCATGCCTTTTTCTTTTCCAATAGGAATGCCTTTTATTTCATTTTACCTCCTAATTGCCCTGGTGAGAACCTCCAATGCCACACTGGAGAGAAGAGGTGATGTTAAGGGAAAAGCCAAAAGTATGACATTACCTGTGGAGGTCAGTATGTGCCCTTTATCAGGTGAGGAAGTTCCCTTCACTTTCTATGTTGTTAAGTCTTTTATCATGAAGGGTGTTGGGTTTTGTCAAATGCTTTTTCTGAATGTATTGGGATGATGTGATTTTTGTCTTTTCTTCCAATGATACAGCATATTACATTAATTGATTTTTGGATGTTACACCCAGGGTAAATCCCATTTGGTCATGGTATGTAATCCCTTTTCTATGTTGTTGGATTCAGTTTAGAGGAGACTTTTTGTAAAGTAATTCACAGCAGAAGAAGAGATGGAATTTTTACAGCAAACTAAATCCCGTAGGCCGGGCCTGAGGCCAGACCACCAGGCATCTTCCCGTCATTTCCTCCTGCACCCACAGGAATCCAGAGCCTGCTTCTGCTCCACCAGGAGGAAGCAATGGCCCTGCGTGATCCCACCCAGGGGAACAGAGGAGCTTAAAAGAGGGGAAGGCATGAGATGGGATGATGGACTGAGACTTCCTGGAATCCTAGAAATGGGCGGCTCTGACAATGAGGATGAAGGCCTTGAAGGGACCGCTCCTTAATCCCTACCCCAGGTCTTTGCATAAACCTGTCATCTCTCAGACCCAGACTCTGGGCTGGCTTGGGACAGGGAGGGGTGTTTGTTGGGCCCTAACTTTGATACTGAAACAGGCTGTCCAAATCCTACCCCCCCCCCCCCAAAAAGCCCAAGGAAAAAACTCCACAATAAAAGGCAGATAATATAGCAAATGGTTAAATGCACAGATTTTGGTTCAGACACATTTGATTGCAGTTTTCGCTCTGTTTTTGACAGTCGTGTGACCTTGAGCGGGTTGCTCAATTTCTCTGAGCCTTAGTCCCTACATCTGAGAAATGGGGATAATCAGAGAGCCTGACCTATTGGGATACAGTGAGGATTGTATGGCATAATGTGTCTGTGTGACAAAGTGCTTATTAAGGGATGATTTGTGTTTTATTCTGAAATACAAGTGCTGTTGGGAAACAATGCCAGGTCTGCTCTGTTGAGGAGCAAGATTTTTAAAGGGAAGAGACAGAAAAACTGGGGGCTTTGCAATTTGGAGGAAACTAGCGATTTGCCAACAGACCTCAAAATGATCGTGTAAAAAGCTCCCATCAGTTTCCATTATATTAGATGATAAGTCTTCCTCTTCTCAGCTCTGAGAAACTGCCTTCTGGGCCCCATGCCACTGAAGAAAGCCCTGTGCTGAGATTCTAGAAGGAGAGACCTCATAGGAATATCTACACTGAGCCAGGAAATAATGCGTAGCACTTAGATGAGGCATGGAGAGTTTGGTGATATACAGGGTTCATTTTACCAGAATGAATCCAAAGCCCTCTTATGAAGAGTGGTTATATTAAATAAAACCAACCTTTTGAAAATACAGGAGCAGCAGTTTGGGTAATGGGTAGGGAGGAAGGAGAGTTTGGACAGGCTTTGCAGCCCTGCGGAAGAAGTTTCCCATGGGTGTTTGCAACTGAGCATTGGGGAGAGCATTGGGCTGGGGATAGAGTGGGGCACTCATTGGTTTGGGTGTGATTTTTCAAGCCATGAGGTGGTGCCCCAGGAGGGCAGGAGAGAGAAATGGGCCATGGACCTGGGGTAGAATCTCGAGGAGACCCAGAAAGCACAGAAGGAGGAGATACAGAAAAAAGTGTTGGTGGGGCATGAGGAGGCCAGGGGTAGGGAAGCCGAGGGAAGAGAGAGTTTTACAAAATGGCAGAAGTTAACTATATGGAACATGGCATAAAGGGAGAGCAAGGGGACCAAAGTGTGTTGACAAAATGGATGTCAAAGAACTTTTTGAGAGCCGTTTCTATGGAGTTGGAAGGCAGCAAACAGACAGTGGCGGGTTGGGGAGTAAGTGGGGACGGGGAGAATAGACTGGTCTTTTAAGAAGTTGAGGGAGAACAAAGCAGACGGCAGGGGGTGACTGGGATGTGTAGGGTGCATGTGGGAGCTGCCCAAAGGCTGGTGGAAGACTGATCCCAGGGCCCCAGTGAAGCCAGAGACTGCTACTCTGCCTGGGGAAAGACATGCTTGTGTGGTCTGAGCCCATCCCCAGAAGTCTAGTTGCCATGGTGATGGCAGTGCCCTCTGCCTGTTCTGAGGCAGATGATATTGTTACCTGCGTGCCCTGAAATGGCAGGGACACCAGAACTTAATTAGCCTGTTTGGATAACAAATGTTGTTCCTGGGAGGCATCCAGAGTGACATCCGTGCTGATGGGGAGGTGTCGTCCCATTAGGAGGGGATGAAAATGAAAGGCAAGTCCTTTCAATCAGCACTCCCCTGCACTCGGGCCACCCCTGTTCCGGTTCAGAGGCCTGTCCATTATGCACGAGACCCTGGCCCTCATCCATCATGCCAGCCAACATCCCCACAGTCACCTGGCAACCTCCGCAGCCACCACCTCTGCGGCCGGTCCCGCCAGCCCCCGCACCACTGCGTTATTGCGGGTAATTTCAAATTAGTGCTTAGTTGCATCCACAGCAATTTCCACTTGCGTTTCTGCAGTCCGCTCCGCAGAACCGCACGGCAGAGCGCCAACAAAGCAAGAGGTTCCCTCATGGAGGCCTGTCGCGGCGTTGGGAGGGCTCTTGCTGGACCAAGTGACGAAGGCTAATGGTGCAGAAAATGCAGCTGCAGCCTGTCTTGCCTCATTCTTTACCGCCTTCGCCGCGTCCACAACCAGCCGACTGGTTGTGTTTGAGCCGCAGATGGTGGGGATGGTGGCTCTGCTCCCAGGAGGAGCAGAGGGGAAGGGGGCTTTGTGAAGGTGGCAGAGCGGGGCATACTCGGAGCTGGGACACTCCTGAGAGTCTGGAGGCGAAAGGGCTTCTCAGGGTGTTGAGTGAGGACAACAGGGTGCAAGGGACAGGGGTGTGGCCAGGAGCTCGGGAATTCCGGAGCAGGGCCCCCCAGGGCAGGTTTCAGGCTGCAGTCTGGAGGGGCCAGGGGTCAGCAAGGTGTGGCGGGTGGACCTGGGTGTGGCTGAAGCACACGGGGGGGGGGGGGGGGGGGCCCCC
>CM053578.1:102843589-103158004 GCA_028646485.1 Cryptoprocta ferox
GTCAGGTGTCCTGGGAGTTACCTGAGGGCCTGATCCACGCTCTCTAGTGCAGTGAACTCCCCTGACTCTTCTAATGCGGAGCTGGACAGAATTAAGGTCCGATTTGTCCGCTGCAAAGACTCTGCTACCAAAGGTCTTCATGTCCCACTGGAATCAAACTAGTTCGCGGCTGTGTTTGTGGGAACCGCAGCTCGTGCTGAGTGCTGGCGATCAGCGACCGTAGGGCCCATTCAGGCGAGAGGTCTGGAGAGCGGGTTCTCATCTCTCCCCTCTGCCGGCTCCCTGCCGTGCACATGGGATGTGTTTGCTGAGCCCGTATTTCATTCCCCGCCATTAGCTCTCCGCCCAGTGCTCCTCTGGCTCTCTTACAAACGAGCATTTCACCTTCGCCCTGTTCCCCACAGACTCAGGGGTGCAGATGAGCCGATGGCTGTAACTGCTCATAGCAAGGCCACAGCCTGAGGGGACACGGCAGAGAATGCAAGGGGCGCCTCGTGAACCCAGAGGCTGTGCTCTCTGGAACCCTTCAAGTAGGTTGGAATTGGATGCTCAGAGAGGTTGAGTTACTTGCTCACAGGCACAAAGCCAGCTAAGATGAACGGCAGGGTGAGCCCAGAGCCCACGTCTCCCTACTCTCCCACAGGCTGATGTCCAGTGGGAGTGTGAGGAACCCTTGCTCATTATCAAGACAGAGTTCCTGATGATGTCGGGAGTGTGACACCTTGGATCACACACGCCCTGCATGTGTCTTTAGATCTCTGATCTGGCTCCTAGTTAACTCCTGTCTTCACGCGTTCGTAGGTGGGGACTTCCTTCAATGTAGCTGCGTGGCCAGCAGAGGGAGCTAGCTCCCAGATCCCGGCAAATCATGAATGAGTCCTCTTTAAGAGTTTCTAAAAATGACAGGGCAATCAAGGCTCATTTGGGGGGAAGAAAAGATTGAGCTTTCATTCTTTATCCAAATCAGCTTTACCTGCTAAAAATGATGTATAATACATAAGGATCTAAAGTGATTAAAATCCTTATGAATTTAATCAGAAATTCACCGTTAACCACTATTTGCTTTGGTGCAAATTGATGTGGAATAACAATGATGTGTATCTGCAATTTTTTTTTAACTTGTGGGAAATTTGCTGGTGATTTGTGGGGGGAAGTTCGGGGGAGGGGGGCCGCTTAAAGGAGAGAAAAGAAGGAAGGAAGCAGTTGAAAGCCGGCTCCCTGGAGGCCCCAAATGCAGGCACTTAGCAGTTCTATAGAAGGTCTTTGTTCATAAATTTCAGGCCCTTGCTATTTATTATTATGAACAATAGGAAATCCTAATAATAACTCCTCTGTGTGCCATTTGCTTTAACTGAGCAAAATTCTCTGAATTGTTTCTTACCTCTGAGTCACATGTTTGGGTCCAAAGCTCTCCCTACCCCCTCCTTCCACACTTTCCTTCATTTTTTTTTTTTTTTTTGGTCTAAATTATTCCTCATCAAAGCAGACCACTGAATCTTTTCAAATACAGACATGTATAGGACAGAGAGAGACTGCCCCTTCATTCCTTTCCTCCCTTAAAAACGACCTTGAAAAGTGGAGGCGGCCCCTGGTTAAGAGTCCCCTTAGAGGAAAGAAAAAGCCAAAGGAAGAAATGCTCAAGGAGCCCTTACCATCCTTTCTGTGCTCGGAACTTTCTTGTAGAAGGTTTTTTCCGTGTCTCCGATCCAGACCACGGAGGGCTGGAGCTGCCGGGCCACCTGCAAGGAGAAATGTACCTGCGTTTCTGTCTCGGTCCCCGACGAGGGGCAGGACCTGACGGCTCTCCACTGCACGACTCTGGCCCTCCTGCACCAAGGGGAAGGGGCCCCCCACCATGGCCTCCTCTCCCGCCTTTCGGGCAGGACCCCCTTGAGGTCCGCACATTTTGCTCTAGGACCCGGAGCCTGGAATCAGTTTGGCTTGAAATAAACCAACAGTGTTCTGCTGCAACGAAATCAATGGGCATTTGGGTCTCAAGTTTTCATTACAGGCTACTTGCTGCTCCCGGGTTTATTCAGATCTGCTCATCGTGAGAAAGGCTGTTTCAGCACAAGGGCCCCTGTAATGCCATTTGTTCGCCTCTGTGTGGCTGTGCCTTTGTGGCCCAGGTTCTGCCGGGAAGGCGGCTCTGAGCCTCTCCACGCGGGCGGGGCTGCGCAACTGCACCGGGACTTACGGGGGGCCTGCGAGTGACGGCCACACACCTCACAGTCTCTTCAAAGCGCCCCCATGACAGCAAAGTTCTGGCATTTTTGCAACCATCTGTGCTTTGTGCAAAACTGTGACAGATAAAAGCCCGCCTCCCACACAGCGAATATAGTGTTATGTACTCCGATTTTTTTTTAATGTTTCTTAAAACCTCATTAAGGCAGCAGGCGTGATTTTTAACCAAGACGGGCATTTAATAAATGATGGAAAAGCCGCTAGGCACACTGCGGCCGTTTCCCCAGAGTTATGTACCTAGCGAAGCAGATCGTGCAGGCTCCGAGACAAAAGCCGACCGGACTCGATCCTGGTGCCAGTGTCACACCTGGGCCGTGTGCCTTCACGGTCCCATGCTCACCAGCACCTTCAGAGAGGAAGCACGACCCGCCAACCACTGTTCGGTACACATTAGTTTTTTGACCCACAGCCACAGCATTTAAGAATTCAGAATTGCAAATTGTAACCCAGTTCCTAGGCGGGGTGGCGGGCTGTGATAACCACGGTGAAGGCCAGCGTCAGTAAGTAGCCGCGTGCCTGGCCGGGGTCCCCCGCGCCGCACACGGCAGCACACTCACGGTCAGGGCCAACACTAACCCGCACGGGCTCAGCACGTTCTCCACTTAATACCTCGTTCAGGCCACAGCCCTGTGGAGCAGGTACCGCGATGCTCAGCCAGCTTTACAGATGGGGAAACCAAGGCTGAAGGACGCTACGCGACCTGTCCAAGGTCGCACAGCTCGAAAATGGCCGAAGCAGGAGGCAAGACCGGGCTGCTGGCTGCAGAGTCTGCCAGACTCTTGGGCACCGTCTCCAGCTCTCCGTTTTCTGGGTTCCATGCTGTGGGCCCCCCGACTTCACAATGTGGCCCGCTCCCTCCCTGCAGACAGAGGGCGGGCTCCAAGGAAGTATTGTTCTGCTGAAAGCTATTCTAAGTCCAAAGCTTCCCTACCTCTAGCCCCCAAAGAAAATAAGAAAATGAGATACTGGGTTTTCAGCTTCTTAGAAAAGACACACTGTATAATGACAAAGGCAAAATCTTATTCTTTTCACTCCCTCTTAAAAATCAAAGTGTTTAGAACAGAAAGCACTGGAAGAACACCGCACATAAGCCGTAGTCTCCCATCTCTGGCTACTGGTGAGCTTGCCGATGGAGTCGGCCTTTCCCCTCCTGCGTCCACTTGGCCAGCGACAGCCTTTCCAGGTTTTGCGCGCCTCCATTCCTCCAATCCACTCTTCTCAGTGGCGGCTGCGGATGTGAGCCCCAAGCCCTTCAGAACCTTCTGCTTCTAACGAAGTAAGCTGCGTCGGCGGTCTTGAAATGCAGGAGTCTTATTGGCTTGGGATGGTTTTGAGACCAACAGTCGAACTTCTAGCATCTGATTTAAAATTGCTTCGGCCATACCATTCCATTGAATGTGAAAGTCAACAATTGTTCCCTGAACTCGTGTGCGCCTTCGGAGCTGGTGGGGGAATTCCACGCTTCCTGTACTTTTCACCCACACCTGTGAAGGAATGGCTCTGCCAGGACCGTTCACCTGCTGTGGGGCACACGGGGATGTGTGAGGGACCTTGGTGGTGACGTCGTTTGGGAGGGCTCAGTTCTTATCGAATGAAGCAGAAAATGTTTCCCCAGGGAGTTCTTTGACAATCATAATCAATACAAGGAATGATCATTTGCAAAGCACCTTGATCTCCATGACACCACTTTTTCCTCGCTCGCTGAGTGCACACTATGCCATGCTCGTCCCAGGGTCTCTGCCTTCATACATGGGGTCACTGAGGCATGCTCCCCCGGCACCGGAGAAATGTTGGAGTCAGTCTGCCCAGAGTCAGACCCGGGTCTGCCTTTATTAACCAGGCATCACACTGCCCTGTCTCCATGGTAGACAAGATGCCCGTTCCAAAGCATGTCACTACCCCTGACCTGTTTCCTCCTCTATCCATTTTCATTCCAGCAGGGAGAACTGCTGGGGTCCCTGGCCTCAAGGACCCACCGTGGGGAGGGAGGGCAGCTTGTGAGGATGGCCCAAGGAAAATAGGGTGTCAGCAAGGGCCACCAATGACAGAAAGAGGGAGAAGCGGGTCAGGTGACCAGGAATGGAGACCGCTGACAAAGTGTTAAAACACGCAGCCTGAAGAGTGGGAGGCATTGGCTGTGCTAGGGATGGGAACCAGGGCGCAGGGCTAAGTGTGCCTTCATGGGGCTACTCGGGGCCACCAAGGTGTCACAAAGGCTGTGGCCAGGCTCTGGAGTTTGCTTTCCTCCTGGAAGCTGTGCAGAGTCTATAAGGGACTTTAATCAAGAACCTTGATCCTAGTTGCATTATGGAAACATCCCTCTGGTGGGAGTGTGAAGCTTGGCATGCTGGATGGCTGTGCCCGGGGAACTGGGAATGGAGGGCGGAGGAGAGTGGGTGAGGCCGGGCGAGGGCTGTGGGTGAAGATGCTGGTGGGGCAGGGGAGCAGCATCGGGTAGAACAAAGGGCACAGAAGGGAGAGCCGTCCCCACAGACCAGGGAAGTCAGCTGTGCAGGAAGGGAGTGGGCAACGGCGGCCAGGGCTGGTTATCTGGCCATCACTGGTAGCCTTGGTGGGGTGTGGAGGGGACAGAAGCCAGGTGACAGGGGGCTGAAGGGTGAAAGGGTCAGAGACAGGCAGGGAGTGTTCTTTTAGAAGGATGGAGAGCCTGGAGACTGGAGGTGGTGTGGGAGGGAGGGAGGTCAGCAGAGGATGACCTTGGAGGGAGAATGGCTGTCCTTCCCCAGGGAGCAGGAGGGAAGGACGGTTGCTGGCCCGGGCTGGGCATCCGTGAGACAAGGGACGTTCACAGATACAAAAGGCAATGGGCCAAGCTTTGGAAACCTGGAAATTCGTGGAAATTTGGCCCTTCCTTATTGTTATTGCAGAAACAGTACTCGTTAGCAAAATTTTCAGAATACACATTCAAACACATAAACATCACTCTTTGCCTCCTCCGTACGAGTGAATTGTCAAATATTTCCCGCCTTTACAGACCGTCTTCGACACCCATATTTGCCAAAATGAGATGGTTCCTCATACGCCGCTTTACATTCTGGTTTACCCAACATGAAATTTATTTCTCCAACATCATTTTTACGTGATGTCCCATCATTTATTGATCTAACCGTCTGATTTTGAACATTTGGAAGGTTTCTGCCTTCTAACGAAATCAAACGGTGCTTCGTCGATGAGTTTTGGGGGCCCATGATGGGTCATTCCCTTAGAACGAGGCCAAACCCCCAGCGGCTGGACCTCAGGGCTTCTGTTATTCTTGTTTTTGCCCATGTTGTCAACCTGTCCTCCCAGAGGTTCTCTTTTTACACACTCTCTTCAGCCGTGGATAAGTGAATCTGTTTTTCCACACTCCTCTCCTTAACGGGTATTAGCAATAAAAAACTCTTTGCCAATTTGTTAATGAAAAATGGTATCCTTTGCTCTTTTAATTTTCATTTAGCAATGATAAGCTTCCATTGAAATTACCCACAGATAGTTCGAGGTCATGGGCAATTAGATGTAATTAATTCATAATTGAACTTTTCGGAAGTTGCACAGGATAGTTGCACACGGCTGCCAGTAGGGGGCTCTTCAGTCCCATCAAATATAACTACAGGTTTTCAGTTACATGTCAAATCTGGAATGAAGACAAATTTCCACCAACGTGTGTTTTTTCTAATTCTGGGAAGTTCTATCAAACAATCAGGACTTCTTCCGTGTGAGTTTTGTGGCTTCGATCTTTTTTTAATCTCTAAAGACACGCTATCAAACATTCTCCATCAGAATCAGATTCTCTTGGGGTAGGATATAATGAATGGCTCCACCGTGAAAGCTTGTTTGTGCTTGGCACGCTTGAATTACTAATATGATTTGCCCAAATGACTCCTGGGAGCCTTGGAAGTCCTCTCTGAAAGTGTCCTAGTTGGCTTGCTTTAGAGAAATGGATGAAAAACCAGCTTACTTTTTTCAGTGGTTGAGTCTCAGTTTACCAAACTGAAAACACCCATCATCGATCCATCCTTCTACCTATTATCCACCTATCCACCCACCCACCTACCCACCCTATCTTCCTTGTTTCTATCCATTCATCCATTTACCCCCCACCATCCATTTACATACCTACCATCCATTCATCTAACCATCCATCATCTATGCACCCATCATCCATCAGTCTAGCTACCTATCCACCCACCCTTCCTCCCTACCATCTATTCTTCTATCCATCCACCACCACCACCATCCATCCACCCACACACCCTTCCATCTCTTTACCCTTCCGTCCTTTCTTTTATCTCTCTATCCATCTATCTACCCATGTACCATCCATCCATCTACTCACTCACCCACCCTTCCATCCATCCATCCATCCATCCATCCATCCATCCCATACCTATTTGCTGAGCATCCATGATGTATCAAGCTCAGTGGTGGAATGCAGGAATGCTTGGGAACTGAGAAACATGGTGAAGAGTGTACAGTGTCTCTGTCTGAATGAGACTTGCTGGGCATAGGCAGACAGCCACCAGTGAGCTGCTGCCTTGCTAGGGAGGAGTTGGAGAATTGTGAGTTACTCAGGGGGAGGCTCACATTCCCAGACTGTAGTTGGGCTCTGTTTAAACACTTAAAAATGAGAAGACATTTTGTTCTGTATTTCCAGTATTTAAAAATAATATTTAAAATTTCAATTTCCTTGTATTATGATCTTTTATGAGGTGGCAGAAATTACTTCAAGTCCTCACTGGGTGTTAGCTGGGATAAACTGTATATGATACTCAAAAGCAGAGCTGAGGTGTATTAAGGAGTCAGGAGCCCGGCTGGGCTGGCCCTGTATGAAAAGGAAGGTAAACTGAGGCAGAAGAGAGGACCAGGAGGAGCTGGGATGCAGGCACAGTTGATAGACTGGCAGGTGTTGTGGGCGGAGTCAGGTCAGTGCCAGCAACAGGAACATGTTGATGCTATGGCTGGCTGATTATCAGGCTGTAGTCAGATGGAAGGTGTCTGAATGGTGACCGGCGTCAGGCTTACAAATCACCTGGGATTCCGTCTGGATCCCCTCCTCCTCCTCAGCTCACTCCCAGCCACACTGGGGGTAAGGGCCTCACGCCAAACTGCACGGACTGAGCCAGCTTTGGGCAGCACAAGGGTTAGTGCCTACGTGCAAGGCCATCCTCAACCTCCACTAAAATGCAGCATGTTTTAGCCACATTCATGCCTTCCTTGCTTTAAGTGTTTCCAAATTGGCTAACAATTCTTTAATGCCTGTGGGTTGACCCTGGTCGTAGCCTGTCCCCATTAGCCACAGAACGAGCCCAGATGGACCCTAGATTTACGGTGATTTACAGCCCACAGAACGCCTGCAACGTCCCTTACTGACAGACAGTGCTTGGGGCATCCACGGTCTGGGGCCCCCCTTCCATGGCGATGTGGGGACGCTCTGTAGCTTCTGCTCAATTTTGCTGTGAACCTAAAACTGCTCTAAAATGTAAAGTTCATGCTAAAAAAGAAAAGGCTGTGATGCACATGTGTACTCCCTTCCTCAGCCTGAAACTGTAGTGTAAGGTGACCTCTCCTTCCTGCAGCAGGACCCATTCAGGATCAAGGTCACCAGCCCCTCCCTTCCTTTATTTTCATACCTGGGGCTGCACCGGAGAGCCTAGATTCTGTTTCTTTCCCCTCCCCCCTCCCCTGCCCTCTCCCCCCCACCCCCGCTCTCCTGTGAGCAACTCTGCATTTTGGGGTCAGGTGTCGTGTTTGCTTTATCCATATTGGATTTCACCTTATGAGGGTGACCCTCCCATATTTATTACATTTATTATATATCTGTGTGTTTTAAAAGAAATCATCCACGAATAGCAACTGTGTCTTTGTTTGCGTTATTCACCGGGAGGAGTGTGAGCTTCCATGAGCTATAGAAACAGAACTGGCCGGGCTCTCCGTTGCCTGACTCCTGGACCAGCTGTTTAAACCAGCACATCTGGGCGAGACCCCTTGGCATGCGGCCACAGGCTGTTGGCTGTGAGCCCAACGAGGAGCCCCTGGTGGGTGGTGCCAAGGCACGAACAGCATCACGGCTTTTTTCTGTCCAGACACGCAGGCCAGTATGGGCCACGTGGTCTAGACTGAGTGTGGGGGGCGGCCTCCCTCCACGTCCTCCCCTGGACGACAGGGAGAGCTCAAGGACCACCATCTCTTCCAAGACCCAGAGCACCAGACAAGGAGTCCTCTGCCTGGATGGCCTTCCTGGCCCTGCTGACCTCTGCTTGGCCTTCTCATGGGAGGACAGGAGGGTCTGGAGATGGGGATACTGGAGAAGGGGGCATCTGGAGACGTGGAATCCTGTCGGGGTGCCAGCAGCATGTGATAGCTTCCAGTTCCTCACCTTCTCACACTGCAACGTCCCCAGCTGACACTCTGTCCCAGGAATGCTCCTGCCCTTGGGTCACTGGGAGGGCATGGCCGCCCAGGAGCACAGGCTGGGCACCATGGAGGCTCCCTCCCCCAGAGGTCAGACGGGGGCCACGTGACAGCGCTGGAGTCAGACGTGGGCTTAAATCCAGGTGCCAGCCTCTTTGTTCTTTTGTGTTTTGGGTCAAATTAAGCACTCTGAGCTTTGTGTTTTCTGTTTTGTTTTGTTTTGTTGTTGTTTTTTCTTGGTCTGTAGAATGGAGACTTTAATTCCTGTCTCATCAGGGATTGGTGCTGTTAAACGTGAAAGTGTGTGTCAAACTCCTTAGCACGAGCCAGGCCCCAGGCCCGTAGAATTTTTCCTGCTTCTCCATCCCCTGATTATAAAGACCCGAGGAGGCCGGTACCTTGCCTCGATAAGTTCTTTCGTCCGCGAAATATGTACTAAATAGTAATCGTTTATCACATTTCTTTCTTTCTTTCTTTCTTTCTTTCTTTCTTTCTTTCTTTCTTTCTTTCTTTCTTTTTGAGAGAGAAAGAGAGAGTGCAAGCAGGGGAGAGGGGCAGAGGAAGAGAGAGAGAGAAAATCTTAAGCAGATTCCATACTCAGTGTAGAGCCCCGACACAGGGCTTGATCCCATGACCCTGGGATCATGACCTGAGCCAAAACCAAGAGTCGGATGCTTAGTGCTTAGTGCTTAGTCACCGGGTGACTGAGCCACCCAGGTGCCCCCATTTAGCACATTTCTTAATTGCTAGATACATTTCTAATATTTCCCTGCTAAGTAGATGTATATTCTTTCCCACATATAGCTTTAGGATAAGAGGGAACTTTAAGATAGTTTGCTCGCTTGTACAATCAACTCATTTCTTTAAGGAATTCGGTTATCCAAGCTGTTAATCTATTAGAAAGACTGTGTAAAACAAAGGAACCCTCCAAAAAAGTACTAACCAAACGGATAGGAATTTGTGCCCACGCAACAAACCAGAGACGCGTTTCCGCCGAGTTTTCACGCATGCAGAGCGGTGGGAGGAGCCCAAAGTGCCAACAGGCAGAATTGTAGTTATGATCGGCTTCCTTGACCTTCTAGAGGCTAATTCAGGGGTGGGAAATCTTTATAAGGAGACATGATAAATCACAGGCCCTTCCGTTATTTCACCTTCTCCAGCCAATGCAGTAGAGCCGCATCCTGCCGCGTGCCAGCCACAGCCCGGTCTACGGCTCGTGTCACACAGGAATGCCCCACGGCCTCCTGCCCTGGATTGTCCGGCACAGGGATAATTTCCTGCCTTCTCTGGTTAATGAAAACCAAATGCCTCTTTGCAATGCAGATGGCTGCTCTGCCAGCCATGCCAGGACACAGGGGCCTCACCGCACACGAGTTTTAATTGAACAACTGCCACTCCCGAGACCTCTGTGTCTTTCACTAATCGGTGACGCGCACAGTAAAGCTGAGGCTTCACGAGGTGTGCCTTGGGCACTCCCACACGGAGTGGCCTGGGGGGATAAATACACCGCGCCACATTTTGATAATCGGACATTCGGCATTTTGTGGCCTCCATGATGTCAGCGCGCCATGATTTTAATAAATGCAGAGATAGCTTACCTGATATCAAGACAACCTCTCGGTAGCAGAAGAAATACTTTCTTGAGAGAGAGAACATCACGATCGTGTCATTGGCTCTGTCCCGGGGTCGTAACAGGAGCAAGTGAGCCGTGTGGCGGGAGGGAGAAGAGGCATACTTTGTCCTACTTCAGTTAGAGGCAGAATAATGCCATTGTCACACCTGGAGGCTCACACTGCAGCACTGCAAGCCAGGAAAATTACTTAAATGCTTTGTGCCTCAGTTTTCACATCAGTAAAATGGGGATCATGATAGTGTCTACCTCATAAGGTTGTTGTGAGGATTGCATGAGTCAATACATAAAGACGTGGTAGAACAGGATGCTTATGAAATGCCAATATTTTAATATTTATGTGCTTCTGCATGTGACTTGACAAGGTCAATGCAATTAGGTGTTTAGGATGAATGAATGCAGGTGTTTTTAAGGGGGTGGGCAAGAGGATAGGTTTCTTTTACTTTTCCACTGAAGCACTAGGTGTTTAGAGCTTGGTGGGTAAGGACAGGAGGCCACAAGCCAGGCTGCTGGGCTTTAAATTCCAACCCGTGTTCAGATCCTTGGCTAAGCTCAGAAATGTGTCTGCATGCTGGAAGATTCTGAGCTCAGTGGAGAGCTACAGCCGGAAAATTACTAAGCATATACCTTAGCCTTTGCCAGGTTAAAGGAGCTTGTAAAACACCTCAGGCTTTCCATTTAAGGTTCATTAAAGTGAAGATGACATTCTAGGACTCAGAGATTCACCTCAGACTAAGGGCAACAATCAAAATAGACCCACAATTGCAAAATGGAAAACAAAACCTCTGCAAGCTCAAGCCGATCAGCCAGTCATTTAACTGCCTGTCAGAGCAAAGCCCAGCACGTCAACAGCATATCATCCACAACCTCTAATGCAAAGAAAAATTACTAATGATATGAAGAAACAGGAAAATGTGACACACACAGTCAAGGAAAAAAGTCAAACAGAAAGAAACTCCAAGATGCCCTGATATTGGAATTTGTAGACATGAAATGTAAGCCAACTCTTAAGTTTGAAGACTCAGAGGAAAGGATTGTCATCTTGAATGAACAGATGGAGAATTACAAGAGAGAAATAAAAACCCGTAAAAATAAGCAAATTTAAATTCTATAACTGACGGGGTGCCTGGGTGGCTCAGTCGGTTAAGCATCCAAATTTGGCTCAGGTCACGATCTCACCTGATCGTGTTTGTGGGTTTGAGCCCTGTGTCAGGCTCTGCATTGATAGCTCAGAGCCTGCTTGGGTTTCTTTCTATCCCTCGTTCTCTGACCCTCCCCTGCTCTCTCTCTCAAAAATAAATATACATTTAAAAAAAATCAATCAAATGAAAGCTAAAAAATATTGGTTGCCAGCAGACCTGCACTGAATAACATGCTAAAAAAGTCCTTCAGCTAAAGGGGAAATGACAGCAGGTGAGAGCCTGGATTGGTGAGAGGGAGTGGGGACTACTGAGAATAGTAAATATGTGAATGGGTGTAAAGTACCTAATTCCCCCCACCTAGTTTCTTTAAAAGACAAATGACTATTTAGTACAAAAATAATACCACTGTTTTGTGGTGTTTATAACACTTCTAGATGTAAAATATATGATAAAAACACAAAAGACAAAAGATATTAAGTGGATTCTATTTTTCTCACATTTTAGGTAAAATAGTACATTATGAACTCTGTGTCCACTGTGCTAAGTTGAAAATACTATTGTAATCCATAGATTAGTAACTAAAAAATAAGAAAGAGGAATCGCTAAAAAAGACAACAGAAGAATCCAAATAAAGTAATAAAAAGTACTGAGTTAGCCCAAAGGAAGGCAGGAAAGGACAAACAGAAGAATGAAAGAAGAAACAGGGCAATGGAGAGCAACCAGCAAAATGGCAGACCTAACACAACTGTCTGAATAACTGCATTTAATGTAAAGGGAGCAAAGCCTCCAATTAAATGGCATATATTGTCAGATTGAATAAGAAAGCAAGACTCAACCATGTGCTATCCCCAAGAAATGCACTTTAACTATAAAGACATTGGAAGTGAAAGAGTTATCAAGAAAGCTGATGTAGCTCTATTAGTATCCGGCCAGGTAGTCTTCAGGACAAGAAGTATTGCGAGAGACAAAATGAGACATTTCACAATGATAAAATAACCAAACAGGAGGTCACACCAATCCTAACTGTGGACACATCTCCTAACAGCGTTTCAACGTCCGTGCGGCACAAACCGACAGAACGGAAGGGGACATATAGATTTCCAGGATCACGGTGGGAGGTTGTAACACCCTAGCTCCGTAACTGGTAGGACACCTAAACAACAAAAAAGTTAAAAAATGAGTATCCAAGTCACAGAACGTGAGGAAATAGTTGCAATACGTATGTCTGGCAAAGAACTTGTATCAGGAACATATAAAGAACTCTTGCAAATCACAAGACCAACCATGTAGGGCAAAGTAGGCAAATGCCTTGAACAGATAATTTAAGAAAATAAGTTATATAAGGACCTAAAGGTGCATGAAAACGGTGGCTACGGAGTTGTGCACATTTTTCAAAGCTTGCACTTAAAATGTACTAAGGTCTGTGCATTTCACCATATACAATTTTGACCTTGATAAAAATGGTGCAGGAGGGCAAAGGAGAAAAGGACCTAGGTGACCCCAGCTCAGCCACGTGACTTGGTGGCCTCAGGCAAGTTACTAAACCTCTCAGGGCCCCAGTTTCTTTATTGGTAAATGGAGTGCAGATGGACTCCTCACGTGGCCACTGTGAAGATCCAACGTACAACACAAAGAGGGGAGACGGCTGATCGGAACAAGGTGCCCTATTCAATCCTTTGGTGGCCTTTGCTCCCCACCCACCTTCTTCCTCTCCCGTCTCCCAGCTCTGGACAATTCTCTCTCTGCGAATTTCTGCAGGATAAGCAGGGGAGAAAAGGAGAAGGGGAAATGTTCTGACCCAACTTAGTGGTGGGGACCATGAGGCGAAGGGAACAAGATCCCACCACCATCACGTGCTCACTCTGGCTGTCAGCATGATGTGGAAAAGGAACCACCCCCTTGGGCAACTATATGTATAACTGTGCCTCCGAGCCCCCGAAAGCCGAGGCACACTGACATCCCACCCCAGGTATGGGGTCGTCTGTGCTGCGTGGGTATCTTCACATAGTTAAAGCTGGCTGATCTGGCATTCTAGTAACTAGGAGTGAATTGAACAGCATAAAGACAACCTTGAGGTACTCAATGAAATAAAAATGAAATCCTGTGAAGTTTAAAAAAATTTTTTTAAATGCTTATTTATTTTTGAGAGACACAGAGTGTGAGCAGGGGAGGGGCAGAGAGAGAGGGAGACACAGAATCCGAAGCAGGCTCCAGGCTCTGAGCTGTCAGCACAGAGCCCAACGCGGGGCTCGAACTCATGAACCGAGAGATCATGACCTGAGCAAAAGCCAGGCACTTAACCAACTGAGCCACCAGGCGCCCCTAAAGTTTTTTCTTTTTTAACTTTTTAATGTTTATTTATTTTTGAGACAGAGAGAGACAGAGTGCAAACAAGGGAGGGGCAGAGAGAAAGAGAGGGAGACACAGAATCTGAAACAGGCTCCAGGCTCTGAGCTGTCAGCACAGAACCTGATGTGGGGCTTGAACCCACGAGCCGCAAGATCATGGCCTGAGCCAAAGTCGGACGCTTAACCGACCGAGCCACCCAGGCACCCCAAGTTTTAAAATTAAATAGAAATATTCTGCATCAAGATGTTTGAAAACTTGCCAATCCTTGTCTGCCTGTATGCATGTATCTATCTGTCTGTCTGTCTATCTACCTATCCATCCATCACCTGCCAATCTACTATCAACTCTATTACCACCATCACTCATATCTAAATTATATCAGAGACTCATTGCTTTTGGGGCTGACAGAACACTTCAGTGCCATTTGGTCTGACTGGTTCGTTTTGGCGATATAAGACAGAAAGACCAGGGGAGGCGCAGAACTCACCTAAGATCACGGAGCTGGCTGGTATGTCGATCTTTTAGGAAACCCTTTCCTCAGCTAGATAATCATGGAGCATCTAACCACCCCCCCACCCCGTTATCAGTGGGGTAAATGCTCCTGCAGGCTCCTCCTTATTACCCGTGTGACAAGTGGATGGGCCCAAGGAACCACGCCTTGGCAGTTCAGGTCACGTATGGAAGAACGCATCCAAAATACGAATGACTGATGCCGTTATGGAAGGGAGGGGGGCTGGAAATAGAAATCGTGGCTTTCAATTTCAGCGACGCATGCGGGCATTTCAGGAAGGACTCCTGTACCAGGAGGAGGAGGGTCTGGACGGCACCGCAGGGTGTTTATGCAAAGAAAGCAGCTGTTTCTACCTGTTGGAGGCCTGGCCAGATGCAGCGAGGAAGTACTTTACAGGATGACTTGATGGGGGAGTTTAAGAGACGTGTGTGTGTTAGTTTGAGGAAATCGTCTGCGAGGGTCCGTGCTCGCTGGCTTAGGGAAATTAACTGCAGGGTCTGAAAATGTGATTCGAACAAGGGAAGAGTATTAGAAACCAAGAAATGCAATAAATACCTTGAGGACCACATGCAGCATCATTTGGAGGCCACTTTTGCCGGGGTATTTCCCGGCAATGTTGGTTGCGGACAAGTTGAAGAGGTTGGCCCCCGTTTCGGTGCAGATGGCATGGACCAGCATTTTCTTCCCTACCCCGGATGGCCCTGCCAGCAGCAGGGATTTCACCAAAGGAGCGCTCTCATGCACTGTTGCAGAACCTAAAAAAGTCAGAGGCATAGGCTCTAAAATCCCACATAAGTGCTTCTTAGACCCTCAAGGCTGCTCCGCCACCGTGTGACCCCGGATTCCGAAACAGGGAAGAACGTGTCCAGAGGATTTCTACCCGGAGGCCCCCCTTCCATCTTAGTTGGGCTGTGACACCTTTGATTTGTATGTCAGGGCTTGAGGAGGAGCCAGAGGGTCTCGGTACATTGCTCCTCTGCTGCCCCTCACCCTAGAATTCCACCCCCACCCCCTAAACTCATCATTTTAAAGGACATTCCTGCAATAACTCACCTCTGGCATGTTTTTAGGGTGTGTGTGTGTGTGTGTGTGTGTGTGTGTGTGTGTGGATTTCTCTGCTTGTCAGCAGTGGCGCTACATTCTTTGAAAGCCTAGGGAAAAGAATGTGGACGCCCAGCCGGTAAGGAAGGCTAAGAATGTTCATTAGCGATTCTCAGAAGGGCAGGGGGAACCTTCCTCGTTCTGCCTGGGGTTCCAGCCTGTAGCAGGGGCAGCGTCAGCCTGACACTTGTTCGCTTGTTAGTGAAGTGACCCAAGTTCGTTGCAAGGCATCAGAAGCCCCCACACTGCCCGTCTCCTCCTGGCCAGAGCAGGACTCGGGTTTGAGGATCTTGCGTCGTTCGGAACACGCGAAGAGAGCACGTTGGCACTAAGTGATTATAGCATGAACGGAACGAATGTGATCAAAACATCTACTATCACGTGACTTTGCTTTGGTCAACTGCTGGGCACTTTTTGATCAGCTGTAAACAGACCCAGGTTATAATTATTATTGTGCCTCTTTTCCCCCTCCTTGTGTCATTGAAAAGATACAGGGAATTTACCAAGTTACCAGAAACGTTTTTTATGGTTACCTAACATAAACTTGGAAACCGGTTTTGAACAAGTTCTGTTTAAAATGCAATTACGGGGGCACCTGGGTGGCTCAGTCAGTTGAGCGTCTGTCTGACTTTGGCTCAGGTCCTGATCTCACGGTTCCCGAGTTCCAGCCCCACATTGGGCTCTGTGCTGACAGCTCAGAACCGCTTTGCGTCCTCTGTCTCCCTTTCTCTGCCCCTCCCCAGCTCACGTTCTCTCTCTCTCTCTCTCTCTCTCTCTCTCTCTCTCAAAAAGAATAAAATGCAATCACATAGGCATGCTTTATTGGTGGTCAGTGACAGGTATGGTAACATAATATGATAAAGGAGATGCTGTTTGTCATGATAGGAGAGGAACACCATTCACAGGGTGGTCCGTTCAGCCCCTGGACTTGGGGGCTGCTCCCTTCTTGGCCCTGGCTGGGGCCAGGGGGTCCCCATGTGGAGGAGTGAGGGCCCAGAGGGTTATGGACAGGACGGGAGCTAAGCCTCAGTGGATGTAACCAGAACGGGAGGCAAATAGGGCTGAGATCCATGTGAGCCACAGAGGGTCCAGAGAAGAACTTAATTCCACCCAGGGGGATGGGGGGACTCAGGCCAGACATCCGGGAGAGAGCAGCCTCGGAAGGGGCAGAGCTGGACCGTGTAGAGACGGGGACGTGTGAGAAGAAGCCAGGTGAGGGGGACCCCGTGACTGTAGGCCTGGAGTGGGAAATTGGGCAGGTATTGGGGAGTGGCACATAGTTCTTACTAGCCACGGGTCAGGGCACAGCAGGGGCTGTGGAAGGAGACTGACGCCAGCCGTAGGGGTCCCAGGAAGATGGCTGGCTGAGCCAGGTAGCAGGGACCAGTCCTGGAAGGGGTGGGGGAGGACAGAACGGTGCTGAGGACAGACTCTGAGGAGGGGGCAGCAGGCGGGAAGCCACAGGGATGGGGGGAGACCCAGGAGAACGTGTGCAGTTTACTCCAGGGAAGTGACTTTCTGGAAGGAAGAGGGTGGTCACCAAGGTCATTCGGAGAGGGGACGGCTGTGGTCCGGGGAGGCCTCTGCACTTGGGGCTGATCCCTGGACCGACCATCAGATGGGCGGGCACACCTGCCACGGTGTTCAAGGCTCTTCCTGCTTATATTGCCTTTGAATAGCAGTTTTAGAAAAATATGCAGAATTACTAAGAGTCCAGGCTTCCGTGCATTCACCCTTCCCAACTCTCAGAGGATTCAAGAATCACAAGGAGGCCAGTGGTCCGTGTCCTTCCTAAACCCAAGCCTGTCACTCCCTACCCCTGGACCCTGAGAAATTCCTCGGCACCCTGGAAAGGCTCACTCAGTGCAAACGTGGGGGATGAAACAACGTGTGTAAAACTTGTCGGCACGATCTTTCTGCTCCGGGAGGGCCCTCCCCCTTCCTTTCTTTCCTCCCCGTTCTGAGGGACAGTAGTATTTTTGGGAGGGCGAGTGGGTGAACGCTGACCAGATGTGTCCTGGGAGCTCCCTTATCTGCCCAAGGGGCTTGGAAAGCTCACACCCCGTCCCGGGATCCCTGGTGGAGGCCCTGGAGGCCAGGCGTGCAGAGGCGCCTCCCCACGGGTCCTCAGGGCCCTCTGCAGAGTGGCCGTATTGGCCAGTCCAGGCTGTGGTGACCTGACTACCAGGACCAACAAACACATTCCTTCTTGTATCTGGATGCTATTTGAGACCCGTGACATTTAAATGAAGCACTAGAAGGCAGATGAGTGCTCTTGCCTGTCTGGCCCGTGCGCGCACGCACACACACACACACACACACACACACAGGTCATGAGAACGAGCGCCAGCCCGCTCTGGGGCCTGGGGAGCTCGGCAGCCCACGGGGACTTCAGGCTCCTCAGTGACAAAGGGGGATTCGGGTGGGACGCTTCCCGAGCATCCTTCTTCTGATGTCTTTGCACCAGCTTGCAAGCCACCTCTGTCATCTTGTGTCCTTGAGCCACCGCTCAAAAATACTTCCCCTCATTTGTTAGGAAAAAAAAATGTGCTGGTTCCTGGTGCTCTCTCCTCTACTGCCCTTCTGTCACAGCGTGATGGAGGCTGAAGGCTCATCATGTGACTTGCGTGGGCCTTGTAAATACTGCATATTTATTTTGTTGACCCCAAATTATGCTGACTCTCAAAGTATATATGCTTATTTATGACATAAATTTTGTAGGTGTGAAATTTATGTTGACTCCCCCAATTCCATTTACTACTTCTTTTTTTTAAAATTTTTTAACATTTATTCATTTTTGAGGGGGAGATAGAGTGCAAGTGGGGGAGGGGCAGAGAGAGAGGGAGACACAGAATCGGAAGCAGGCTCCAGGCTCCAAGCTGTCAGCGCAGAGCCCGACGTGGGGCTCGAACCCACGAGCGGTGAGATCATGACTTGAGCTGAGGTCAGACACTTAACCGACTGAGCCACCCAGGCGCCCCACCATTTACTATTTCTGACAGAGGAATGAGTTATTTCTTGCCAGTAGGTTTAAGTCAAAATGAAACAATATTATAAGTGCCTAAACCATTTCCATACCATTTATTTATTTATTAAAAAACTTTTTTTAGAGAGAAAATGAGTTAGGGAGGGGCAGAGGGAGAGAGAGAGAGAGAGAGAAGGAGGGAGAGAATCTTAAGCAGACTCCATGCTTAGCTCGGAGCCCAACTCCGGGCCTCGATCTCCTGAACCATGAGATCATGACTTGAGCCGAAATCAAGAGTCGAGACGCTCAACTGACTGAGCTCCCCAGGCGCCCCTCTCAAACCATTTAAAAGCCAGTTAAACGACGCGTGGTTTCTACTTCAGAATTGTCCCCAGAGCAAAGCCTGGCTGGGATTCCTCCCTCTGCCCCGGATGACTCAGGTCATGCACATAAAAGAGTCATAAAATAATAACAGCTAATGAGAGCAGCTATCTCTGTTGACTTTCCTGCACCTGTTGGCACACCCCAGAACTCTGGTCCGTCGGTCTGAACAATCGCGATCGAGTCTTATTTAGTAGTTAGAGCGGACATCAGTGAAAACTGGCAGAGCCCTGATCCTTCAGCTCCATGAAATATACTTTCCCCGACTCATGAAAGGCCGGCTTTGTTCGGGACCTAGTAACGGAAGCCTGTGTATAAAAGGCAAGCCTAATGTTCGCCCTTTGTCTAATTCGATTGATTTTAATTGCAGGTGTCGGCTTTGGTTATCATCTCTCCGGATGACTGTGTGCAGTCGTGTGCAGCCGTGTGCTTCCTGGGTGGCACCCTCTCATGCTCTCTGGGATGCGCTATGGCAATAGGACAACTCTCCCTCAAAATTCTCAGGAGGAAGAGTTCAGCCAGGAAGATACTGTCAAAGCCAGCAAGCAGTGTGTCCCTGCTTCTAAGAAAAGCTAACTGGGCGTGTGGAGTCTTTACCTAGAGGCAAGATCCCGTACAGGGCGACGAGCTGTCTCACGTCCAGGAGGGAAGGCATGGGCTCTATGGATACCTGGCGAAGAGTGGTCCCCAAGTAACTGTACTCTCCTGGGGGGAAAGAAACAGAGGATGAGGACATGGGAGACCGTGCTGATCCGAGCCGCATCATTTTGGCTCTTGCGACACTAACGCAGAATACACGTTCAACATTTCTGGGCAAATATAATGGTCTTACAGAGAGTCTTAATGAAGAGCACCTCTTTTCTCAGACAAAGTGTTGAGAAGAATGGTCTGGTTGTGTAAACACGGCTATCCTGGCTACAGTGACAGGGGATTGATTCTCTTGAGTCTGACGTGGACTTCTAGTATTTCCATAGATAATCTTTGAATATTGGAGACATGAAGTGGGACAAAATTCCAAAATGCAGGACATAAAAAGTACACAAAAATATAGTAGGTTTTTATTCGATTTATATGTGAAGCAATTATGCCCACCATTCGCACAAACTTTACAAGTAAATTATTTAAGATCAACGTGGAATTTGTAATGGAGCAGGTGTACATCTGAACTAAAATGCAATCATTTGGAAGGAAGGATAGGAGTCTAATTTAGGATAAATAGAAACATCTCCTTTGGAGGGCAATATTCATTTACATTTTTATCATTTTCAAAGGATTACCAAAGGAATAATAATAGAAATAAATCTTTACAGGTTTAATTAGAAGGCATCAAAGGTCTTAATTGTAACTGGTCATAAATCTGAAGTGTTATTTTCTAACTAATTTGGATAAGGTCACCAAGAAAATTAGTTTGCCCGTCTCCATTTGTCATGAGGAGGGACCTTTACATGCTCATGCAGTTCTCTCTTGATTTGTACCTGAGTCTGAAGGAAAAATATTCAATGTGTGAGTCACGGTGCCTTGATCGCTTTTTTTCTGATATTTTCTCTCTATAAGAAGTATGGATCATACAGGGCTTTGGATGTGATATACGTGTGTCAAATATAATGCACGTCCGTGTATGTGAAATGAGAGAAGTTTTAACAAGCATTTTTGAATGCTAAGAAAATCAGAATTAAAAACCACCTAATGATGGCTGTTTTCTCGTGGAGGGCACGCTTTCAAAGCTTCCACATGAAAAAAAGTCCTTGGCAAGGACAGTGGGTATTGGTGGAGGGAACGAGCGATAATGAAAGCTTCTATTGTGGCTTCCGATCCCCGTGCTTTTTAATGAGCAGGTAATAAATAGAAGAGTGGTTAATTTCACCTTCACTAGAGCAGGAAGAGATCCTGTAGCCACCATTAAATCCAGTGCTTATTGCTGTAAACATGACATTAGAGGTGATCTGAAAGTGACCCCAATTTTCCTGCTTAAATAAATCCACATTACTATCCAGAGGCACCATATTTTCTAGAACCTAACAGATTTTATTTAGACACATCATATTAAATTGAATTAGTGATCATTGGTTCTGATGGAGCGAAGGACACATCAGCCCAGCCGCCTTCCAAGTGTTAAGACTCATCTTGAAAGCGTGTCGCCGTGTTTTGCTATTGCCCAGTGTGGAAGCCATAAACCCTGCCCATCTATTCAGGCAGAACTTAGAACCTTCAGGATTCCCATCAGGTCTTCCTCCAGAGAGGGAAGAAGGAAATGGTGGATGAAAAGGTGTGGTAGGTACAAGGCATGAACAAGGGCAATCAAACCTACCAGAGAGGACTGAAAAGACACAGGAATGTGTTACGGGTGGGACTGTGTTTTCTTAAAATTCCCATGTTGAAATCCAGATCTCCAGTACTCGGAATGCGACCTCATTTGGAAATAGGGCTGTTGCAGATAGACCTAGTGAAGGTGAGGTCATCAGGATGGATCCCAGTCCCAGATGACTGGTGTCCTTCAGAAATTGGGGAACCGTGCACACTGACGTGTACTCAGGGAGGGCGCGTGAAGATGGACGCAGGCATGGGGAGACGCGGCCAAAGCCAAGGAACGCCAGAGGCTGCGGCAAACCTCCAGGGGACAAGACGAGGGAGGAAAGGATGAGGTCACATCAGGTCAGGGAGCGCGAGGGCAGCGGGGCAGCCAGGAGGGAGGGCTGGCGGTCAGGAGCAGGACAGAGTGGGGCCGGGGAGGGGTGGGTGTGTGGAGGCCCCAGCAAAGCGGCGGCTTCTCACGTCCTGGGGAGGAAGCAGCCCCGGTGACATCCTGATCTTGCACTTCTGGCCTCCAGACCATGAGGGGATAAGTGTCTGCTGTTGGGGCCCCTCAGCCTGTGACAGTGTCACAGCAGCTGTAGCAAACCAGTGCGGAAGGAGTAAAATAATGGAAGAGAAGATGGGCATAATAGCGGTAAAAAAATAATGAGAAATAAAAAAATATTTAGGGTGGGATCAGTCTCTAAACTTTACATTTTACCCCACACAGCATTAAAAAGAGTATGTAAGGGGCGCCTGGGCGGCTCAGTCGGTTAAGTGTCCGACTCTGGGTTTCGGCTCAGGTCATGATCTCATGGTTTGTGAGTTCAAGCCCCGCGCTGGGCTCTGCGCTGACAGTACGGAGCCTACGCGGGATCCTCGCTCTCTCTGTGCCCCTTCCCGGTTCTTGAGCACCTGCTCTCACTCTCTCTCAAAATAAATGAATAAACTTAGAAAAATAAAGAGTAGGAAGAACAGAGTAATTTCTAAGAAGTCCTAGCTTCCTAAATCCGTTCCTCAGGGACAAGGAGTGGAGGCCGAGGAACAGACGCCGCTGGTGGGTGTTTGGACCACCCCTCCACCCCCCGAGTGCAAGGACATCCTGCCACCCCCCCCCGGCCCCTCCTTCTGTCAGGGCTGCACGTGGCATCATCTCCCAATGACAAGGATGGGGACACATGTTACGTGGTTAAAATTCAGGGGAACTGACTTGTTCATAAACGTCATGTTGGACGCAGGCCACCCAGCTTCCGGAACAAGGTCAGCAGACAGACCGCTCCAGGTCGACTTCGTGTTGCGACAGAGGGCGGCCAAGACTGTGCACCTGCTGGGTCACCACCTGCTTTGGGATGGGGGTTGGGGGGGGTCTCATATGTAAATATTTAAGTCCTACCTTCTAAGACAGGACGTGGAGAACCTGTTGGGTGTTCTCATCTGTAGGGCAGGCTTGGAACACCAAGGTGAGTTCGAGAAACACTAACTCTGGCCTCGAGCGGGACAGGATAATTTAATTGAGGGCAATATTAATTTGTGTTTGTTCTCCCTATATTCTGCCCTCAAGCAGCGGCTGCCCTCTCACTGCTTCGTGCTTCTGTGATGTGGACTGGTGGGGGGAGGGCCACAAAGACACCACGAAGTCACCAGCCCTCCGAATGGCAACTCCCTAGCCTGCCAGAGATCAGCAAGAAGGCCACCACCAGCAACAGCAGGCCACTCGCTAGCTCTGCGGGAAGCATGGCCCCAAATGCCCCTTCTCCCAACTCATTAAATACTCACAGTGATTTCATGGGGCAGTAGCTGTTAATGTTCCCATAATTGTGGAAACTGAGGCACAGAAGGATTACAGAGAGGACACGCATCTTTCAAAGGGTGAGGGGTGGGGGAAGAGACATTTTTGTCTTTCACATTTTATTTCTCTTAAAGCGGTATTTCTGGACTTTTACTTATTTGTTATTTACTTATTTTGAGAGAGAGAGAGAGAGAGCTAGAGGGTGCATGCCTACATGTGCGCCTGTGGGGGAGGGCCAGAGAAAGAGGGAGAGAGAGAATCCCAAGCAGATTCCTTAGGTGGGGCTTGATCCCACAATCCCAAGATCATGACCTGAGCTGATACTAAGAATCGGACGCTCAACTGACCGAGCTGCCTAGGCGCCCCTTATTTCTTGACTTTGTTCATTCTTGTATTCATTATAATTTATTCTCTAAAGTAACTTTTCTCTTCATTTCTAATATTCCTTGAGTTTTGTCATCTCATTTCTGAGTTTTTCTAATTCCATGTTATGTATTCTTACATTGCATCTGTAATTTTCTTTTTCTTAATTTTTTAAAATGTTTATTTATTTTTGAGAGAGAGGCAGTGTGAGTGGGGGAGGGGCAGAGAGAGAGGGAGACACAGAATCCGAAGCAGGCTCCAGGCTCCCAGCTGTCAGCACAGAGCCCGAAGAGTGAGGGGCTCACAACCTGAGCTGAAGGGGACACTTAACCCACTGAGCCACCCAGGCTCCCAGGCATATCTTTTTGTGATGTTAATTTGTTCCTTATTCTTTCTTTTTGCTAGAAACTTTGCATGGGCTTTGACCTTGGACGTTTCCATTGCTTACATTTACGTAAGATAACATTTCTATACTTTTAGAGGAAAGTGTGGCTCAGGATAGCTTTTTGAATGTCACGGAACCCCCTCTCCTGTTGTTTTCATATAAATCAAAAGCACGGTGTGCTTGCTTTGAGGTGCACAAACCTACTGGTTTGGCCCTCTGTGCGTCTCTGTGAGTGCCCACGGGGTATTTTGACATTCCTCTGCTCTGTGTCCCCGGTGGCTTGTACTTTGAGGTTGGAGGGGAGACCTTGTCACTTAGTTTTGGTGTAAATGTCTGCGGCTTTTTGTTTTTGCTCTCTTGTTGCTAGTTCTATGTGGGGATTTGGGACCATCCACTGCCATCTTTCAGGCTAAAGATCTTAACTGGGAACAAATAAGGAAAACATGGGAAAAGCCCTTATGGGATTTGGCTGATTTCGTTAGACTGTGTCATTGTCATTTGAGGTCACTCTTAAGTGTCTGACTGCATTCACTTTGGCCTTAGATGTCCTAAAGACATTGCCTGGAAACTGACAGAGAGATCGTTGCAAAGTCCAGGAGGGACAGGAAATCAATAAGAAGATAAGAAATAGGTCCATTAGTTTTTTTTTTGGAGACTCTACCTTGTGCTGGGCACTGTCTAAACACTAGAAATTCAGTGATGAACAGAAAGACACAATGTCACAGGAGAAAACAGACAAGAAGTCAGAGATCTCAACCACAAGTAAAGAGACAGAGTTCTATTAAAAATGGCATTTTTTTGTATTCACGGAATTAACAGAACATGATCAAGGGAATCCAGGAGAAAACCCTTTGGTAATCGAACAAGAAACACAAAATAAACAGAAACCCAATACACACTTCGGTGTATATTCTGGTAAAATTCTTATACTGTTAGGGAATACGAATGTTCCCCCAAGATTGCTTGCTTGTTTGCTTCTTTCCTTCAGTTCTTTCTTCCTTCCTTCCTTTCTTTCTTTCTTTTTTTCTTCCTTTCTTCCATTCAAGTTTATTTATTTATCTTGAGAAAGAGAGTGCACTGGAGGGGTAGAGGGGGCGAGAGAGAGAGAGAAAGAGAGAGAGAGAGAGAGAATGCCAAGCAGGGTCAGCACCGTCCGTGCAGAGCCCGATGCAGGGCTCGAACCCACCAACTGTGACATCATGACTGGAGTCGAAATCAGGAGTCTGATGCTTAACTGACTAAGCCACCCAGGTGCCCAATGTGGCTTTATTTCAAAGGGATTAAGTTAATCACTTTTTGATCAGCGGGAAATGTCAACCTTCTTGTTCTTACAGGCCAAACTTAGGTCAGTGTATAACATCAGAATGAATAAGATGGAAACTGATGATAATATAATAAAAAAGAGAGAATCCGTGATTCTACACCGATACCATGACAATTTCAAAAACGGGTGGGAAGGAAATTTCTTCCCAGAACAATGGCACCTTCTACACATAGAAGGGAAGATAGAAATAGAGCATCCCCATTTTATAGCTACCCTAGCAATAATCGATGCAGGCAAAAATCATCGGTGGTGGATAAAACCTTTAAACCAGTTGGGGGCAGACTCTCCAGAGCCTCAAAGATTCCCCCCCCACCCCCGGCCCCGGCACCCCACAGGCTGTTCATTTACAGGGGGGAACATGAAACTTGACAGTGGAGAAATCTGGGGAACAGCACTTTGGCCAGTGATGAAACGTAACATCCCCAGTGATGGGACCCACGTGCCCCCAACATGAATCTCAGGACACACTATCACCTACACAGTCTTCCTATAAAAATAGCTTCACCCGAATCAAGTCCTGAGGAAACCATCAAACCACTTCTGTGGAAAAACAGTCTGTAAAACAGCTCAACTTTGATCAGTGGCGTGAAAGACGTCAGGTTGGAAGTTCTTCCAGATTAAAGGGGCAACAACTCAGATATGAACACCACATCCACCGTCCTCGATTGGATTTTGGATTCAGAAAGACAAAAAGTTATAAAGGACACCTTTGGGACAATGTGGGGGGGGGTGTTGATTACTTAGTAGATATTAAGTAACAGCCTCATAGTGATGCCAAGTTGTCTGATGTGATTATCCTTTTGTGGGTATGTGGGAGAATGTCCTAGTTCAAGGCAGGTGCGAGAAAGTGACAATCACACCTGCGTTAGGGGCTGGCATTACAAAGAATTTTAAGCTTTTAAGTGTGTTTTTAGGTCATCGTGTTTTTTTTAAAAATTAAGAGAAAACATTCGTTGAAGATGGTGTCGGAAAATGTCCCCCCTCCTTCCTTCCAGCAATCCGTGTGGTGGCCCCTTCTGGAAGGAATTCCTCCCGTAAGAACTGTGCGTTCAAGTTCCAGGTGCTTCCCCCTGGGGCATTTTGTTTCAACATGAAAAGTGAACAATTCTTCATTTCCTCAGTTTAGCTTATTCCAGACAAATTGCCCTGAGGAACTCTGCTAGTAGTTTCAAAAACCTGCCTCTGCCACACGTCGGGGGAGAGCTGGACCTATTAGTTCACAGCACAGAATGCATTCAAATCCATTCCATCCAACAAAAATCTACTACAAGCCTTGGGCCAGGTTTTGGTTGGGGCAAAAACCACAAACGAAACATATTTCCAGCTGTTGGGACCTCAAAACCCAGGGTGGGGCTTAAGTGGCCCATATATGCGTTATTCGTGGTGCAGCTTACCGATGTAATCAGAGAGGTTGACGTTCAGAGCCCGGATCAGCAGTCCTTCTTCCACCAGCTCCTTATACAGAGACTCAATGGTCCTGGTGACAAAAGAGACCAGCTGTTCCGTGAGCAAACACGTAACGTCAGCATTGCTGTTAATCATCACATATGCAGAGAACTTTCCCCAGATTATTCCTACGCACATTTGTATCTATGCAAATAAGTTGGCTTTTGGAAACGTTTCTACAATTTAGGGACATGTTAGGCTTTCAAAACAATACTTTTGCTCATCCACATGTACATCGGACATTTCCCATTAATAAGAATTATATCTGTGGGCATCTGAGACTGGCTATAGCTCCTGTGGTCTGCTCTTTCATTAATCCTTGTGATGGCACAAATATGAATTAGAAATTGCCCTGTAATAGCAGTGCAATGGGCCCACAATTATATATTCAGTTAGCATCTGCAAGCCACCGTAGGTCATTAATCCTTTGTGCAATGGATGTTTCCTTTGAACCCAATAGCTTAATAGTTTAAAAGAAATATCGATAAAGAACAAAGGCTCATAGGGGAACTAATCCTCCTCCAAAAGATGAAATGTCTAACGCAGTGGTCGGGGGGGTGATGATTTTTTAGGAAGATGTTCTACTTTTCCATAGTGTTTACAGATGTCAAAACCACTACTCTAACGGGGCCTTGGGCATATAGCCAGCACACTGGTAATTTAGACTAATTGAAGAAAAAAATTAAGACAGTATCCCACTTAATAAGTGAACGTCCCAGTGAAATTAACTGAGGCTTGGCTTATAGAAATTCAGATAGGTCAAGCTCAAATACTGAATACAATCCTTTGAGATGTTTTGTCTGTTCCCTTTGCATTTCTAGAAGCTTTATTCTTTAGTTCTACCCTACTCTTTCTTTAGAATGAAGAATTGTAAATAGAACTATATTTAACCAGTTCTGTGATCCACGTTAGCGTGATGAGGAATATCAGTTGTATTTAAGCCAAATACCATTGGAATACACGTTAATTCAATGACCTCAATCTTTGATTGACTGCACTTTTATTCTTTCAAATATATTTAAAATAGTGTTTAAATTAGAACAGTGTTTAAAATTCTGCTGTGAATTAAGGTTTTAATTGTAATGGACTTGGGATAATAGTATCTGACCTGTATCAAGGAGGTACTAACTAGTTTTCTAACTAGAATACTTACTTGATATAAACATATAACATATGCATAAAATATTTCACATAATATTGAAGAAGATTCTCGAAAACAATCGAAAGAAAATATATTAAGAAGCCCGGAACACAAACCCATATTTCGATCTTTCCGGTGAAACGACCTTCTGTTACAGAATAAAAAAGCATTTTCAACTTTAAAAGTACCTTAAATATGGTAAAAGTACCGGTTTCGGGTTTATATTAACTTTATGAGAGAAACGGAAGTTGTCTTCCAGAGTCTTGGCAGAATTGGCCCTCGTCTAGAGACACAGGGTCTTCAAGACTGAAATGAAAAATCTTCCAAGAACGAGATGACCGGCTATTTCTGGGCTTTTATGCCAGGGCTCCGGGCACGTGCGCGAGCTCTGGCCTCTGCTTCCCTTTGGATGGTTCGAAGCTGGCTTCCTTTCTCAAGGATCTCTCAAGCAGGGTTGGGACTGTGTCCCTGATACCCAGGGGGGACTAGGAAACACCCCAAATGGGGAGCAACACACGTGGTATCCGTTAACAAAACCCATGGGAAGAAAGGCATCCCTTCAAAAGGATTTCTTTTGTTTTTTTAATGTTTATTTATTTTTGAGGTGGGGGAGGGGCAGAGAGAGAGCAAGACTGAGGATCCCAAGCAGGCTCCATGCTGTCAGCAGAGAATCCGACACGGGGCTCAAACTCACGAATCTTGAGATCATGACAGGAGTCGAAGTAGAACACTCAATCTACGGAGCCATCCAGGCGCCCCTCAAAATGATATCTGCCATTCACTTATTAGGGATTTAATTTAATTTAATTTTACTTTTATTTGTTTACTTAATTGAAATATAATTGACATATAATATCCTATTAGTTTCATGTGTGTATCATAGTGATTCAATATTTATATCCATTACACGACGATCGCCATGGTAAGTCTAGGTATCATCCGTCGGCATACAAAGTTAGTCCAATATCATTGACTGTATTCCCTGTGTTGTGTGTTACATCCACGTGGCTTATTTATACCTGGAAGTTTGTACCTCTGGTTCCACTTCACCTATTTTACTTGACCCCCAACTCTCCCCCATCTGGTGACCGCTAACTTGTTTCCTATACCGATGAGTCTGTTTCTGTTTTGCTGCATTTGTTTTGTTTATTTTATTTTTTGGATTCCACTACATTCCTTGGAAATATTTGAAAACCTAAGTCTTATTTCAATGTGAAAGCACCAAAGGGCCATTTCAGTTTAAAAAATGAGTATTTAAAATGATTCATGAAGGGGCGTCTGGGCGGCTCAGTGGGTTAAGCGTCTGACTCTTGGTTTCAGCTCAGGTTATGATTCACGGTTCGTGGGATCAAGCCCCCCATTGGGCTCTGTGCTGATGGTGCAGAGCCTGCTTGGGATTCTCTCCCCCGCCAAAATAAATTAATAAATAAACTTAAAAAATGAAATGATTCATGAGTATCAAAGTTTGGCTCATGGAAACTCAAGGAAAGTTGAGCTCAAGGAAATGGAAATACCCCTTGATGGGACAAAACCTTGTCCTTGCCTTCAGTGAGTGCCTCAGTGGGCCGGGCCCAGGCTTAGGAAGTGTCTCAGTGGGCCGGGCCCAGGATAAGACAGGACACAGAAACTGTCTCTCCCCTGAAGAAGCCTAAGCATTTCCTCAAAAGTTGGGTCAGAATTCTATTTCTTAAACAATTTCTTAAGATCTCCATGAATTGTAAAATCTCAAAAAAATCACATGATCTCAGAAGTGATGGGGCCTGGCCTCGGTAGACGTCTTTCCAGTGCAGGAGGCCAGAGGGGTCCCAGCTGCCTGGATGGTGCAGCAGGTGTGCCCAGAGAGGCACCGGGCTAGGGCTGCTGCCTTCAGCTGTGCCCTGCGCTCTGCTCTGGGGGGACCCCCTTGCCATGCAGTACAGTAATGCTCATGCACACCTCACCTGTCAGCTGTCAGATCTTTATCCTTCTTCCTTTTTTTCCCTTTGTTCCCTTTCTGTTTCTGGAAAAAAATGAAAAAAGCCAACAATTTAGTAAAGACAAGCTAGCAAAGTAGCTCTAGCGATGAGCTAGGGAAGCCGTTTTTGGTAGTGGTGGCGGGGAACGGGATGGGAGTGTCATCTGTGGTGCACCGAGCGTGTGACTGTGACATTTCCCTGGACACAGGGCTTGGTTATGTGGGCATGTCCCCGGCTGGGGGAAGCTTGCACGGGGCCTGATTCCCAGCAGGCTCCCAGCACTCTGGCTCTCTTCCTGTGGGCTCTCATGTGCAGAGGAGAGCGCCGTGTGCCCAAGCCATCACGCTGTGCTGGTCTTTGACACCCAGTCTTGCACTGTTAGCGTCCAGCCCCAGATCTGCTTCCCAGAGGGCTCTGCATTCTGACCACTGGGACAACTGGAGGAAAGGGCTTGGAACGTGATCTTTCAAAACAGCGCTGATGGCCTCACCACTCTGTCTGAAGCATCCATCAGTATCTCCCCATTTGCCCACAGGATAAAGTTAAAGTTCGCCAGCATGGTGCACAAAGTCCTTCCGGCCTAGCTCTCTCTTCCTTCCCTGGCTCATCTTCTATCTCAGGCCTCCTTGGGCCACCTGCACTCGCTGTCACGCAGACTGAACGCCTGGCACTTTCTTATTGTCCCGGCATCTTTCCTTCCTCCATGTCCATGTCCTCATTCATTCGTTCATTACTTTTATCGCATGTAATTTATGTGCAGTGAAGTGTACCCACTTCCAGGCCAATTACCTTTTGCATTTAAATTTTACATCTAGCCATATAAACACCACCTGGTTCAACATCTAGAACATCTTCTTGTCCCTGACTTGTCTCCCAAGCTGCTGCCCAGTCTGTGCGTAGCTGCTCCTCTGACTTCACTGTGGATTCACGTTGCCTGTTCTTGAACAGGTACAATATAGACTCTGTATGTCTGGCTTCTTTCATTCAATACTACGATTGCAAGATTCACGGATGTGGTTGCATGCAGTTAGACTTCATGTTCTTCAGGTTTTTAAGAATTAGAATTTTTATTTTGAGAAAATGGTGGATTTCCATGCAGTCATAAGAAATAATACGAGGATCCTGAGTACCCTTCACCTGGTTTCTCTCAATGGTAACATCTTCTAGTACTAACTTACAAGGTCATGACCAAGACACTGGTCTTGACATTGGAACAGTCAAGATACAGAACATTTCTGTCTCCACCAGGGGCCTCAGGTTGCCTTTCCCTGACCTGTTCACTTTCCTCCCACGAGCACCCCATCATTAACCTCCAGAAACCACGAATGTCTCCTTCTATTTCTGTAATTTTGTTCTTTTGAGGATGTTGTATTGACAAAATCACAGACTGGATTTTTTTGTGTGTGTATCATTTTGCTTTTTACTCATTATAATTCTCAGGAAATTTGGCCAGGTCATTGTAGGTATCAATGATTGTTCTTTTTTTATTGCTGTTTTCAGTTTTGAGTGATTATGAATCAAGTTGCCGTCAATGTGTGTGTGTGTATGTGAGTCTTTGTTTCTCTGAGATAAATGTCCATGAGTGCAGTTGTTGGTTTTACAGGAGTTTGGTTTGCAAAGAAAGTGCAGACTTCCTTTCAGGTGCCTATACCACTTCACATTCCCACCAATAATGTATTAGTGATCTAGTTTCTTCCCATCCTTTCCAGCAACTGGTGTTGCCATTATTTTTTATTTTAGCCATCCTAATGGGTGGGTGGTGATCTCTCATTGTGATTTAAATTTGCATTTCCCTAATGACTGATGGCACTGAATGTCTTTTCCTGTGCTTCCTCCTCCACATCAGTGAATGCCTCTCGTCTTTTGCCCGTTTTCTAATTGACTCCTTTTTTTTAAATTTTATTTATTTGAGAGAGAGAGAGAGAGACTGGGAAAGAGAGAACTGGAGAGGGGCAGAGGGAGAGAGAGAAAGAATCTTAAGCAGGCTCCACCCTCAGCGTGGAACCTGACACGGGGCTCTATCCCACGACCTTGGTATCATGACCTGAGCCGAAATCAAGAGTTGGATGCTTAACCGACTGAGTCACTCAGGTGCCCCTAAAACATCACTTTTTCATGCAGAAATGCAAGACATTAATAGAGTCAATGGTGTCGCCAATAAGTGGCCTCACCTATTGATGAGACAATGACCTATAGACAATGACCTGTACAATGATGTATCCTCAAAGAGGGCCATGAAGGGCATTCAGGCATCACACTGAAAAGTCAAGGTTAAAAGTCAACACAAGGTGGATAAGGACAGCACCGTCCTCAAGGGGCTGGAAGAACGAGACACTCACGTGGCTGGATGTATGAAAAGCTCTAGGACAGTATGTGAATCACAAGAGGGGCTGATCAGCCAATGGAACCCTGAGAAAGCTGTCACAGGGGCAAAGGTTGCCTACACACCTGTGGACATGGCCAGGGAGGGCACGTGTGGCCTCCCCCTGGAGGGGTCTGGCCCCAGTGGTGGGGCTGGCTGTGGGATGAAAGTGGAAGTCGAGGTCTAGGTTAGGAAAAAGCCAGTTCTTCCCTCCTGTGTGTGTCCTCAGCTCTCATGTGACTACCACATGCACAACACTTCAGACACCAGAGGTGTGTGGGAGGTTCCCCCACCAAGCAACACCAGCTGGGTGTCCTACAATTCGATTCGGTTCTGACACTATCTACTTAGAAATAGCATTGGTCCCAAATGACTGCTCCCCCACCCCTATGTCAGACGCCAGCCTCAAGTCTGGAGTGTCCTCTGTGCTTCTGACTCATTGGATATAAACCTGAGGTCTCCATGACCCCTCCTCAAGTTTGATTAATTTATTACAGCGGCTCGAAGAACTGAGGGAAACACTTCACGTTTACCGGCTTGTGAAAGGATGTGAGAAAGGGCACAGACCAATAGCGAGATGAAGTGGTGCATAGGGTGAGGTCAGGGAGGGTCCTGAGTGCAGGAGCGAGTTGGGCGCATCAACCCTCTGGTACGTGCGTGTGTTCACCTTCCTGACATTCCTGGGATTTCCTGGAGGCTTCCTCACACACGCATGATTCATTATTAACCCCATTTCCAGCCCTTCTCCCCTCTCTGGAGGATGGGGGGGGTGGGTGGAGCTGAACATTCTAAGCTTCTAATCATGCCTTGGTCTTTCTGGTGACCGGCCCCCAGACATGGGCCACCTGGGAGCCCACCCAGAGTTGTCTCATTGGAACAAAAGATGCTCCAAGTGCTCTCATGACTTCAGAGTTTACAAGGGTTTCAGGAGCTCTGTGTCAGGAACTGGAGGTAGGGACCTATGTGCATGTTTCCTGTGATCTCACAGGACCCCAGTAAATGAACGTTGAACATCGGGATCTAACTGGCTACTCCAACAAAGCACTGTGAGATGTACTGCTGGCAATTTAAAATTGAATTCGCCTGATTCCCCTACTCACAAAGCGCTTGCGCATTGCCACTGGCCTCCCCTAGATCTGGGCACATCGCTGGCTCATCTGATTGTCCTCATGACATCTGTGGGGCTTGGGGAACGCGAATCTGCAGCGGGGAGGGACGGGGCGGGTCACTCTCAGACTGTTGGATTTATGCCATTTATGAGCCCGTATCCCTGAGGACTACATGGTGGAATGAGGCAAAGCCACCCAAGGAAGGCGTTTCCGTGCACAGCAACCTGGGTCCAGCCAGTGTGCCAGGCAGCACCGGGGATTTAGCACCGGGCGCCCGGGCAGCGCTCCTGGACCTGGTTTGAATCCGTACCTACCTCATCCCTCCCGTGCTCGCTTGCTACTACCCACCTTTTTGTCTCCTTTCTTCTTTCCTGCTTTGATCGGTTGCTCCTTTTCTCTGTTCACAGCCAGTTTCAAGTTTTTTAGTTCCTGCCTCATCAGCTCATCCACCTAGGTGAGGACAGAACACGACACTTTCGAGCGACTGTGTGCCTTGTTTTCCTTGTGAAGTTTAAAAATAGCGTCAAATCTGGGTCGGTCATTGATAGGAAAGTGGGAAAAAGCCCAGTGGCTTTTCTTCTGCTGACTGGTCTTCTGGTAATTTAAGTGCCGTGTTACCTGTATTCTGATCTCTGACTCCAGTTCCTTCCGTTTCTCCTGTTTGATCAGTTCCGGGTCATAGTCCTGGGGGAAATTCCACGATTCGTCTTTATTCTTCCACATGTCTGCAATCCAGAAGGATAAAGAAAAAGAAAAGCAATTTGTTTTTTTCAACATGAAGACAGTTATAGCAATATAAAATACAAGTTTAGTTTTCGATTCTGTTGCTTGGAATACAAATTCGAATAGAAGAATCAAGAGATTAGTGATGGGAGAGTGATGTGGCTCGTGTGTTCCTTTCTTCCACTTCCCAAATGGGAAAAATGTGCTTGTATAAAGCCTAAAAAGGGAAGAAGAAAACTGCTAATGTGAAAACATAAAATAAAAAAGTATGATACAATGGTATTCTTCTAATGATTATGACCATGTAAAAAACAATATATTAATTGTGGGATTATATAATTATGCAATTGTGGGATGACTGTTCTTGGAATATGTTTTAGATTACTTTCATTATTCCAACGATTGCCTAAAATATGAAAGACTTTATTACTAGCTGAACTCAGAAGTGATTTACCCCAGCCCATTGTTAAAAGTCAACACGGAACATGCAAACACCCATGGCTTTCCCCTGAGAGTTATATTTTTGGAATTACTTTTTGGATGTTTTTGAAATTATACATGCTTATGTTTCCTTTTTGCCTTGTTCTGAGAGTTAAGAGGATAGTTGGAGAAATGCGACCTTAGAGGAAATAAGGATAATTTTGTACCACTGGGGTAAATTGAACTAAAGCTCGTTTCTCAGAGGGGGAATTCCAGATGTGTGCCGAGGTGTGCAGGTTAGCTGGGTTCTCCCCATGGGAGATGAGGTGGTCAGTCTGGGAAGTGAGGTCTTTTCCCAGAGTCTGTGTGTTCAGAATGTGATGGAAACTCACCAGAACCCAACCTGCAACCACCACCCAGCACGGCCACAACACCAGGACCTCATCCTTCTAACAATGATGCCCTTCAACGTGGGGAGTCAACTGAGGGCCACAGGGGCCAGATGGAGGCTTCCCCACACTGGTCAGGTGATGGCTCCACTTGGGGGAGAAAGGGGACTGTGTGGGTAGGTGGGGGTGTGAATGAATGGGTGGAGGTTGAGAAATCTCCTTCTCGACCTCTGCCTCCCCTATGGGCACAGACAGGATCCTGAGCCTGGCCAGCAGCGTGTCTCCCTGATGACTGAGAAGGGAGGGACAGTCACAGTCACAGACAGAAGCATATGTCCGGTTGCTGAGGAGAGCAAGAGATGTCAACCATGAAGACCAAGAGCAGAGAAGGTGGCTGGAGAGACATCTAGGCAAACAAATGAGAAGGGGGAGGGTCAAATCTGCAAATAAGTCACCGGGGCCTGGGGTCAGCAAAAGAGATGAGAGACAAAGGAAGGACAAAATATGGTGTGACTTGGGAAAGGCTGCAGATCCCGAAGAGGACAGCAGGGCAAGAAGATGCTGACGCACAACTCAAAACTGGTCAGTGGGCAAAAAGATTGCCTGAGGGCTTTGGCCATCCAATGCCTGTCCAGCCCTCGTGGTGGCTCAGGTAGTGGAACCACCATCCGACCACTAATTGGCTCAGGGTCTTCATCCTCCTGACTGGCAATTCCTACATCCCGAGGGGAGAGGGAACTTGCAGGACAACTGTGCCCAGAGCAGACACCTGTCAGCTAAGTGGGAGCGATGGATGCCTGAGGGCCAGGGAACGTATTGTTGCAAAGTGATCAGTCAGGACCCTGCGGACGGGAAAACTGTATAGGAAGATGGCACGTGGAAATGCAGCTCCAGTTTTCCAAAAGCGTGTCAGCCCCAGGCTGAAGACCCTGCAATGCTCCCAGTGGCTGGCATGGAAACTTCTGGAGGCAGAAGTGGTCACTGCAAGATGTCTCCACGCACGGGTCAGGCAGGCCCACCTGACACCCTGGCCGTACTGTGGGAGTGCAGAGCGTGGGCCAGAGAAGAGTCTGTCTGGAGTCCGGCTCCAGCGAGGGCTCTCAGCCTCCCCAGCGTCCCACCTGGGAACCGAGGGGGCTGTGCAGGCACGGCTCCGTCAGCCGCTGGCCAGCCACTGTCCCTGCCACGGTCCCTGCCACAACCCATGGTGATGCAAATTTGGGGGGACAGACCTTGGAAAACGATGATGATGATAAGACCCCAATTTCTCCTGGGATGGCTACTATAGACTTACAAGAAATGGACAAGAACTAGGTCACAGAGATGGTGCAGTTTTCACAGAGCCGATTCACCCCGGTGTCTTTCCCCATCAGGGTGGCCATGTGACAGGTGGCCCTACCTTTGGGGCAGAGGTGATGGCAAGGGATGATGGGTCCCGGACGGGTTTGGCACGTGTCTCCTGGATGCCTTCCTGTCAGAGGGTGACCCCAAAGGTGAGGACATCAAGGGATGTCATCACCCGGGCAGGGCAGGTGACCACGCTTCTGTGAAGACCAAGAGGGAGAGGACCCAAACCAGACTGATGGAGGCCACTTGTGGTAGCAGTGGGCACACAGGAAATTGCTGGAAAGCTAGGAGCTGAACTTTTATTATTTTAAATAATCTGTCCTGGGACCGAGTGTCAGCACGAGAGGCCCATCCTGTGTTTTCCAGTTAGAGAATGAAAAATCGCATAGATTGTCTATATCGGCCCACTGACGTGTTTTAAGTTAGTCATTATTTGAAAGTTTTTTCTTCGCCTCCAACCTTACCCTACAAGGTGGATTTTGTGGTTGGCTTGTAAGGTGTGTGTATGCCCAAGGCACACCTTCCTCATTTGAAGGTAACTGTTCCTTCTCAGTGCATTTTCTGAAATGTTCGTGAGCTTAAAACTTTAAAATGTAGGACTGATATAATGCTTCTTCTTATGTGTTTGAAATTGTAAACGTTCCCCCTTGAAAATACTAGAAAAGGTTTAAATGTGTCAAAACGTGCCATTTCCTGACACCTCTCATCCAACGGATTTCCCCCTTGCACGATGATTAAATCTCCAACAACAAAACTCACCTGTTTTATTAAGATATTTTTAAGCAAAATAGCTTTGTTATTGCCGGAAAGCTAATTTTTTTTCACTAGACAGACTTACGAAACTCTGGGAGCGGCGGTATTTCCTAAAGAAACGGACCCAGAAACCCTGAACAGAAAGGAACACGAGGTGATTATTGATGAAAAAGCCACGGCACCTCGTAACAGATTCTCATTCCGGGCTTGTAACTGGTTCGCAAACAAATGGGCGCTTGGTGCTCACTGCACCTCCGCCGCCGTTCGAAGGGTCCTGGTTTGGCGGGAGACTTTGTTTTTCTCATGACACTTTTGCACAGGGCACTTCTCAATCCCTTCAAGAATTTCATGGACATTTGCAAATGCAGGAAGCTATTCAGGGCCCTCCAAGCGCAACAACTGCCCCAAGAGCTTTCATCCCTCCCAGAGAATGTGAAAAGCAGGCGGGGGCAGTTTCTCACATAGGGGGCGGTGATTAAAATGCTAATGTTTTATTCGAAAAGGAAAACCTTTGATTTTTGAGAAAAGACTTCTCAGATGAAGACATTGAATTTCTTTCAGTTACCAGAGGCCTGGCAGATAACACAGGGATCGCCCCGAATCGAGAGAGGAAAACGGGACTGCAGGGCTCCTCTCCCGAGTGACCCCTGCTTGGGTTTTTGTTTTTGTTTTTTTTTTTAGCCTTAGCGGAAACAGATATTATACAAACCGCGTCATGGAAACAGATATTGCACAAATGGCGTGGAAAGTCTCCAGAACTTTCCTGAGTGGGTTGGCAGGTTGCAAGGCTTGGCTTCCCATGGGATCGTGAGATTTCCCCCAAACTCATGTTTGCTTGTAACAGAATAATACAGGCGCATCGTTTTAGACAAAGTCAGAGAATGTGGAAAGGATTGTAAACCAAAAACGGTCTAATTCTGCCTTCCGGTGACATTGCCCAATGGCATTCGTTCCTGCATTTAAAAAATGCATTGAATCGATTCAGATTTATCCACAAATGCCATTTATTCCTACGTTATTTAGTTCAGGACTCGACTGAGCCTGAGCACGGGGCAGGCTCTGCTATCAGAGTCGGCAGACAGTGGAAGGCCCTGCCTTCTGGGACCCGCGTCCTCCTGTGGGGAGACAGGGAACCCCCACATCTGGGGGTAGGGAAAGCAGGGTGGACACAGGGTGAGGCTGGAGACCGTCACCCCACATGGGGCTCAAGCAAGGCCTGCAGGGACCAGCATTCCGGAAGAGGGGAACCCACAGCACAAGGTCCCTGAGGAGGGAGGGGCTGGCCTGCTGGTGGCTGAGCAGAGTCCACCAGAGGTGGGTTGAGGCCATCTAGCTGCTTCTCTGTTGTCCTGTGTCTGTAATGTGCCCATACTGCCACTTCTCAGTTTATTAGTTTCAGACTTGAGGACCTGACCTCTTGTTACAGCAGAGGAGAGGTTTGGTGTCTCTCACCTTCCTTTCCTTCCCCCTTATTTTCTCCTGATAGTTAATTTCAGAGGAGAAGGGAGCCAGGGAGATGGTCCCGCTGAGTGTAAGCGTGAGACCGTATTTAGATGTATTGGCCCCTAAAGCCCTAAAGCCGGCCTACGGTAGCTCCTTCTCCGGACGTCCTGGAATGGTGGGGGGGGGCATCTACCAAAATGAGGGAGTGACAATCAGCAAAGGTGAAGGAATGCCCAGGATGACAGGTGACAGGGCTCCAAGAGGGAGGACTTGAGCAGAACACGAACTGGCAAATGATCTGATGGGCTGGAAGTTTTGAACAATGCTCTTGGAGGCTGGGGATAGACATGTATGATCGGAGGAGGTGGCATAAAGACCAAAAAAAAAAAAATGTCCCCCCAAGTAGTAGCTGTTGCTGCAGACACACCCTGAGTTCTGGTGGCACCCATAGCTGGCCGGTGACCCTGCAGTGTGACATGTGCGCTTCCTAGGTCCCTAGCTAGGCCTTGGATGTGGTCGCTGCCAGCCTAATTTGGAGAAGCCACTCCCCCTGGGCCACTGTCCTCACCCCATCCATGCCCACCACACCCAGTATGCTGTGAGCATGTAGGCGGCATGTGCCCTCATTGCATTGCCTCGGGAGTACTGCACCTGGCACCCTGGGGACAGTGTTTGTTGAATGAATGCATGAGCTCGTGATTGTTTCTGATAGTGATTGCTCTGCACGGCGGTTTGTAAAGGACTTGACTTCTCATACTCAAGAGGCAGCAGAGGCTCCTTCTCACAGGGCAATGGCTTTGTTTGCTCCCCCTGGTTGTTGGCAAGGGCAAATGAGATGGGCGCAGAAAACACAAAGCCTCGCGTGTCTTGGGCACCTAATAACATGACAAAGTTACTGCTTTCACTTCCTTCCTCCCCGATTAAAGCGGATGCCGAATCCTGCGGAAGTCACCTTTCCCCCCGAGCTTCTGCCTTTGTTCAGCATCCCATGCAGCGTGGGACCCCTGCCGCTAGGGGTAAGTGAGAGAATTTCGGGTGGTACATGGACATTTTTATGTCATGTAACCAGCATCTCAAACCTGAAATGGCATTCGGGCTGCTGGTCAGAATGAAGCGCAATTTATCGTAGGGTAAAAACCACGAGTCAATGAAAAAAAGGTGGTAAATAAATAAAAGGATCAGTGCCGTCTGGACAAGACCAGAATTAGGAAGGAACCACACGCATGGCTGATGGCGTGGAAATACTCTACTTCACAAGCCTATTGCATTTTTCTGGGAATTACCAAAGGGCACCAATGACCAGGGTCATCGTGACGGGTCATTCCGTGTTGGGATTCATCCTGAAGGCAGAGGGGAGCCAAAGGAATTGGATAATTGTTCTAGTAAATTGTAATAGAAATACTTGAAAGACGAATTCATACAGGTGCAGGTCTCATCCGATTATCGCTGTGCTAATTATGCTGAACGGTGGACAAAGGAATTGTGTGCGGCTTTTTGGAGCACCTGTCTGGTCTAACAGGATTAAAACATTTTACTGTACATATGGTATTGCTTTTCTTAATTTAAACAACCCAGGACAATCCCTTTCATTCCCAGCAAGAGAAATGTTCAGTTGAAGTCCTGGGGGTTTAAAACCAGAACGGAGGTTTAGAGATTATGTTCTCGTGGTATTCATATCTGGCTCTTTTACTGATTCTATGCCTTTTAAGTGACTCAAAGGAATTTTGCAGTAGAGATGGACAGAGGATCTGGGCTATGAGCTGCAGGTTTTCAGCCTCTCATGATGGAGCACCTAATTCTTCCCCACCTAGGCAGGGTGTTAGGGCCGGGGGTCACTTGGGGTGGACAGGGAACAGGTATATTCTCCTAAACCAACCTTTGTATACTTTATTTCCTTCCTCCATCGTACGAAGGAAAACACTCGGTGACACTTTCCACCCCTCATCTTCTTCCTGTTAAAGAAGAATGATATTTTTGTTAATTACAGCCCTACTTTATCTGTTGAGACTAGAAGCACAAGGCGCACACATCCTGGTTACTGGACTATGATAAGGTGCACAGGCTCTTTCCTGGGTTATGAGTGAAGGTCTAGCCCCTTGCTCACCCACCTGGGCAGGGGGCCTGCTGGCCAGTCTGAGCAGGTGGTGCTGTGTCCTCCAACTGGGACATGGATGATGCTAGGCTCACTGAAGCGCCCCTGTTTCAGTCACCTCTCCTTGGTCCTGTTGTCTTGTGTTCCGGTTCCTTCTTTGCTCTGAGAGCTGATTCCCAGCCTGAGTCCTATGCCTCCCCTCACCGGCTGGTAGGGACACCAAGCTGCCTGGAATGTGGAGGGGAGGTGGAAGTGTCCATCTTCTTTCCGATCAAACTCCCATTTTCTCATCTTCGTTTGTGGAAAATTCCTCTGAGGTCCGAGGCAAATGTGTCGTCTTCTATGAAGCCGTGCTGGATTCTCCCAGGTGAAAAAGACTCTCTCCTTACTATGTAGGATTTGCTTATACTTCCTGGCACCTGCTTCTCTGCCCCAGCAGAGACCGGGAAGAGAGATAGTGGTGTGACATAACGGGGCGGGGGTCCGGAAGCAGGGTCAGTGAGAGTCCAAGAATCCTGGTCCAGGAGAACCTGAGATCCTTCACATTAACAGGTATTAGTGGCAGAGTTCAAATAGGGCCACATCTGTTATGTTTTTTAAATGGGGGCATGGGGTGGGTCAGTCAGTTCAGCGCCTGACTCTTGATTTTGGCTCAGGTCATGATCCCAGGGTCATTGGATTGAGCCTTGGCATTGGGCTCCTGGGCTGAGTGTGGACATGCTGAGCATGCAGCCTGCTTGGGATTCTCTCTCCCCCTTCCTCTGCCCCTCTACCCTGCTCATGCACGCTCTCTCTCGCTCTCTCTCTAAAAAAAAAATGGGGGTTTGCATTTGGCATATACCTCTTAACATATAGGTTCAAATGTCAGATTGGTCACTCAGGGGCTTTCAGATAATCTGATTATTGTTTTAGGGTCTGTGTCCTCAGAGTAGGGGTAGGGATGGGGGTACTGTGATTTGGAAGAGACTGATTATTTCCCACTCAACAGATTCTAGATCCACAACTGAAAATCAGCCCGGGAGCTCTCATTACTAACTGTATTTTAAGATAAAAAGGCACCAAACTAATATGATAGCTCTTTGCAAAAAAAAAAAAAATTAAGCATCTCATAACTATTTTCAAGCTTGCAAGTAATTGAGAATGTCATTTTATTTTTCTGCTCACGCTCCTCTCTCAAGTCCATCAGGATTAAGCATCAAAATTACTCATGCTTTTTCAGGTTTCAGACCACTATTCCATCCCACACAGAAGGTGTACAAGCGACCTGAGATAGCCCACAATTGTGAAGTCAAACAATGTAGAGTTATGTCCTATGTACATCTGTCCTGGTTTTCTCTGCTGGTACCTATGTTTAATTTTTGTCAGAAGAATTGTCCTGGCCATTATTAGGGTGGTAAGGAATGTACCACGTTTCTCACAATGGCCCCTCCTGACCACCAGCTGACGTCCTCCCCCGAGCCCATCCACCACCATCCGGGCTCCATGCCCATCCTGCAGCCCCCATAAGCAGTGCTTTCCCAGTGGGGGCCCTTTTTGCTGGGAAGCCCTTCTTATCTTGTGCACCCAGCTCAGCTCCTTGCCCTTTAGGAAGACTTAACTCAGGGAAAAGCCCAGCTTTCTCAACCTCCAGAGGGTTAACTTAAATGCTCCTTTGTCCCTAACCTTTATCCTGACTCCAGCATCCCATTTCGGGATGCCACAATTGATGGGCACTAGAAACATGTAGCATAAGAAGCAATTTGTATACATCTATGCATAAAGAAATGTCTGGAAGGACATATACCACCATGTTAATGATGGTTAACTTTGGGTGACGGGTTCCACGTGAACTTTGCTTATTTTTCTCTTTTTTTTAAATCGATAACCCGATCTCACCTTCTCTACACTAAACTTGCATTGCTTGAGTCATAGATGTTGTATATTGCTTGATGGGGTCATTGGATGAGCATTCAGGGGGTTGGGTCTGGGAAAAAGGAAGTCTTAAGGCCAGCAAGGACTATCCAGGGATGCTCTTGTCTTTATTTCTGACTCTTCATGGAAGGAATCTCTGTTATCTTTCCAGAAATTCGCATTTTGGGAAATCAGGGTCCAGTGGAAACACTGAACCTGAATTATTCTGGTTGATTCAATCAACCAATCAAGCATCAGTCTGGCCCTGGTCGGCTGGTTGGGAGGGCAGCTGTCACAACTGAAGCCTGAACTGGTCGCAGGTGTGTTCTCCACCTGTGTGGCCGTCTGCTCTTCACCTGGCTGAGCAGCCGTTCCCAGCTGAGCAGAGTCACACAGTTTTAAGTCTGCTTCAATGTATACTGAGAAAGTGGAGGCCATTTGGGTGAAACGGTTTTCTTCCCCTCCACACTCTCCTCACCCCTGAAATCCTCTGCTTCTCCTGCCTCTCCCCTGGTGCTCTTTGCTGCGGAGAACCCTGGCCTTTCTCTATTGGGCAACACCTCCTCCCTGCCTACTACCCGGGGACCTCCCCCGACCTGCACCACTGGTATGTTCCCCAGCGTCCCTGTACACTTGGCTCTCCCCCTTCATAAAATCCTCTTTCGACTTCACTGATTGTTTTGCAATTTCCTGAAAGAGGTTTGTATACCCTCAGGTCTCAGCCCAAGTCCCTCCTCTGCTAGTGACCTGCCTTCTGCACCTGCCAGCCCATGCTCCTCTGTAGTGACCCACGCTCCTCTGTAGCCAAAGGAGCTCTGTGTCCCAGTGACGTGCTCACCAGTGCACCTTTCCCTCCAGCATCCTCCTTGACTTTTCTGGAACATTTGACACAGTGGTTCCCTCCCTTCAAAGAACCTCCTGACTTGTCTCCATCATATTCTTAGTTCTCACTTCTCATGGTAGACGGCGGTGGGGACAGAAGGAGAACCTTCCTTGCATCCTTCCAGAAATTCACGCAGTTGGAAAAGGAAATAGGAGTCTCACTGTCTCCAGTGTGCCGAATGTCTCCCTCCTCCCAGGCTGCTCCCTTCTCTCACTGGTTTCCCCTCTTTCTCCTGCCTTCCTCTGACGTCATCCAGATTCTCCACTTACTCCCACACCGGTCTTCCCACAACCCATCCATTCTCCTGCTGTCGATGGGGGCTGGAGAGCTCCCATCTGTGCAGAGGGAGCTCTTGCGCCTTGCCAGAGTTTGTCTGAATTTCCGGCTAGCCGTGTGATGCCTCTGTGTGGGCGTCCCACCCTCAAATCATTCTGGAGCCAGCTCCTGTCCTTCTGTCCCTCATACTCTGCAGGGTCTCAGCGGAAACACTTGGCATCCACCTTGACTCCTGACCTCCCTCTCGTCCTCAAACACTCAGCCCAGGCCAGTCACCCTTCTTGCTGTCTCTCACATCTGGTGTGTTTTTGTACCCCACTACTTCTTCCCAGCGCCTTCAGATGAGCATCCAGCATTCCTTTGGAAATAACTACTGCACAGCTCTTGAGCTCTAAGTGTTGCTCAGGTGCTGATCCGAGTCCTGGTTTCATCAGGTCCCTCTGGCTGCTGGAGAGTGGGTAACAGGTGGCAGAATGGCAGGAGAGGAGGAGGCGGTGGCGGCCAGGGGCGGTTGAGGTTTCCTCCCGGGGATGGGGAGACCCGGGCAGACCTTGCCTATGAGCGTGAGGACCTGAAAAGTTGCTGACAGGCCATGTTCTCGGGGAAGCCTCCTCTGTATCCAGGGCCCGTGGACCCTTGCTCTTTTCTGAATCTGTGGTGCTTCCCTTGGCCCTTCTATATAACCAATGATGTCCTTTCTGGAAGTGGTGGTTTTTGAGTTTTTTGGATAGGAGGAAACATGCAAAAAAAAACTCACACACCTTCTTCTCAGAGGAATACACTTTCTCATAAAAGTTTACGTACAATTGCAGGGAGTCTGTCCTCAGGGTCTCTGTTTCCTAGGTTAAGGCTCCGGTCTCTACAGCTCACAGCTTCGTATCTTCCTCCCTCGCTGTCCTTTAATGGACACAGAGGATGCTCAATATGGACATTTCCATGATGACACCTTTATTCATGATACCAGCCTTTGGAAATTCACTCACTTTTCCATCTTTATCCTAAAATATCCTAAAATAACATAAGAGCGTGGTTGGCTCAATGGTTCACTATGGAGTACCTCCTTGGGCCAAGTGGTTGGAGAAGAGGCACTGTGGTCACAGAAAGGCTGGGTGGCACTGGAGACAAGCAGAAACTTTTCAGGCTAATGGTGCTGCATATGGGTACCAGGCTCTTCCCAGGATTTAGCACGAAGTTACGTGAATGTAGAGAAGACTCTTTAGTAAGACATGACCATGTGGTCTGGACAGGTAAAATCCATCTAAGATAGTTCCAAATGGTTTAACATATGGCTTGAAAGAAAACAAAGAGAAAAAAAGTCATAAGGATGGATCGCATGGCGCTCCTTCTCTAAGTTTTTGTTTCTAAAGTGAAGGTAAGGTCCACACAGCCAACTGTCAGGCAAATGGCGTGATTCTGACATTGAAAGCATGTTTGCAAAGCTGGCTGTTGGCTTGCAGACAACGTTCTCCTGACCGGACTAGCACTGTCCTCTATTACATATTCTTAACACTGTTGTCCTTGTCTGCAATCCTTAACACTTTTACAGATGGTTTTCAAATCAAGATCCAAAATAAAGACCAATTTTTTTTAGTGTTGAATTTTGAGAATTCTTTATGTGTTCTAGATGCAAGTTCTCTGCCAGAAATGTAGCCTGCAACTATTTTCTCCTTTTCTGTTCATCCTCTTCGCAGAGCAAAAGTTTTTTATTTTTTTATTTTTATTTTTTAAATGTTTGCTTATTTATTTTGAGAGAGAGCAAGCACAAGTGGAAGACGGGCAGAGAGAAGAGGAGAGAGAATCCTAAGCAGAGCTGTCAGTGCAGAGCCCAATGTAGGGCTTGATTCCACGAACTGGGAAGTCATGCCTGAGCCGAATCAAGAGTCAGACACTTAAGCAACTCAGCCACCCAGGTGCCCCTAAAAGCTTTTCTTTTTTAATTTTTAATTTTGGTGAAGTCCAATTTATGGATTCCAGTCTTTCCCTTTATGGATATTTTTGGCATCAAGTGTAAAAACTGTTGGCCCAGCCCCAGACCCTGAAGATTTGTTTTCCCTGTTTTTACCTAAAGCTTTTATAGTTTTACATGTAAATCCATGATCCGTGTTGAGTTAATTTTTGTATAAGAAAAGATACAAGATAGAAGTTCATTTTCTTGTCTGGGGGATGAAAAGATTAATTTTTGGAAGCTCATTTTTGAAGGTGTTTATGGTGCTTTATGTTTCCCTTTACTCGCGCTGGTGAAGGTGATGTCCCTAAATCAATCTCCTTGCTTTCATCCTTCAGCGTCTCAGTAGAGAGGGTCTCAGATGGATCCAGGTGAGAAACTGAAAACTTTCATGCTTTGCATGTTCAATTGTTTGCAAAGTTTCTCGATGACATGGTCAAAGGAATGTAGGACCACTGGCCACAATTATTTTCAAATGCTGTGCACGATCTATGAAGACCCACCCTGACAGCACTCTCTTTTCTCATGCCATCAGCCCTCCAGGAAGTTGGAAATCCAAGCAGGGACACCAAAACCCCTTAAACTACCTTCCACTCATCTCCAGGTTCAAACATCTCAAGACATCACAGGGGAAGTCACAAATCCTCAGAGTTCTGAACGACAGAGTGTCTAAGGGGAGCTCTCCCCGCTGCACTAGGGGTGGGGAGAGGTGTTTTGGGCAGGTCACTCTGAGACACGTTTATCCAGACAGAGGGGACCCCAGGAAGGGGCTGAGGAGGGAGGGGGGGGCGGCCATGAAAGGATGACCATGGGTATCTGTGAGCCAGGTCAGGGTGTCGCTGTATTGCTAACTATGAGCCCAGATCTTTGTACCACCAGCTGGATGTGCCTTTCCTTCTTCATTATTTTTAGAGAAAATCAACCAGGCAAACAGAACTCACTTACTTCAGTCTCAGCCTTGTGGATGATGTTTGGCTTTAACTGCATCCTCCCACGGGGATGGATGCAAACTTCAGAGGAGCTCAGACTCTTAGCCCACATTTGTCCTTGGATGTGACCTGGGTTTGCACAGACCCTGCTTCCTGCCTTTCAGGACTCTGGGCCTGGAGCTAACAGCCTCCCTGCCTCAGTCCCTTCCTCACCCACAGGCCATCCCAACCCTGGTCACAAACCATAGACCTTAGAGCACAGCTTGTACAACTCAGGTCTGCTCAAGTCACTACCCCAGGGTTGGCTCTCGTCTTCTCCAGAAGGTTCTGCCCCCAGTACTTGAAGGCCCCATCCATGGCTGCTCTGGGCTGTCCTGGCCCCACACCACATACCCTCCCTGGCCTCTGTCATTCTTGCTCTGAAGTCGTCCTCTTGTTCTTTGGCTCAGCGACAGCCTGGGATCCTGCCTGGAGTCCTTGATCCCCACCACCCAGCCTTCTGATCCGTTCACCTCCAGACCTTTGTCAACAGCTCCTCTGTGGTCACATATGGCCTGATGTAGCTTGTACTTGTGCGATATTTTGACAAGCATCTATTTTCCACTTATACGGGTGAGTGGAAATATTCAGCTAATCCTCAGGTTTGTTTGTTTTTAATATGAGGTCTTTCCCAAGTTTTCTGACCATATATATGTATTGGCAATAGAGAAATGACCAAGTTTACAAAAATACCTGAAGGATAAACTCACAGCTGTGCCACCATGAAGGAGTTAGGGGTGAGTCAGTACCCACGCAAGCTAAGCAAAACCAGGTTCCTCTCTCCCCTGCCTTACTCTTGAACTAGGGTGAATGTGAGATGTCTTTCTCTACAGGTCAAAGTGCCAGGAATGCTTCTAGATGCTTGGGGATTGATTCTAAATTAAGACTTTTAAAAGTCAATACAAAAGGTCACTGTGTAGACTTGTACTTTTCAGAATAGATTCAGTTCTAAGGAGCTCTGAAGAATTTTCCCCTTCATTTCCAACCACTTCATCAATGCAGATGGACTCAGACTTTGCTTTTTTCCCCCAACTCTTCATCATTAAGTGACTCTTTAATTGGCAGTTAATAAAATACCTTCACTCAACAAAGACCAGATTGTGTAGCTGATAATTTCAGATTTTTTTTAATGGAACACATCTCATTAACAGTGAATTTTTAATTTGCAAGTGTCAAACTCCTTAACGCATATTTACAACAAGAGAAGGCTTAGAATAAAATTGAAATCCTTCCAATTGTCTTTACTCTCAGGCACCGCTTCAAAATGATCTTGCAGAGTGTGAGGAGGGCTTTAAAAATTAACTGTATCAAGTAAGCTCTCTTCTTATTTATTTTTTTAAATTTTCTTCTGCAACACGTTGGAAGCTTTGGGGCCCTAGTAGAACAGGAGGGGCAACAGGTGGCCTCGTGGGTTGGGTTCCCTGGAAACACTCAGATGGGGGCCGAGGGGGTGGTTCACCACCCACAGGGAGGGAGGGAAAGAGGGCGGGAGCCCCACCGAAGAGAATCAGATGTAGCTGAGCTGTGATACAGCTGGACTTGAGCTGTCAGCTGGCCCCACAGGGAGCCCAGGAGCTGGGACAATGCTTTCAGAATTGTCCCACTGAGGGGGCTGGCTGTCCCTGGGTGGTGTGATCTTGCAGGAAGAAGCTCCCTGAGCCCCGGAGCAATTCCTGGGACGGAATTAGGTGAGGGGTCAGCACAACATGCCCCGTAGCTGGGGACTGAGCTGGGGGCTCCGGTGGGGCGGGGTGTGCCCAGACTGAACTGTAAGGGGTCTCTCTTCTCTCGTTCACGGCAGTGGAACGTGGTGAAGGAAAGGGACAGAGACAGATGGGGCAGGTTGTGTTAATCACGGTGCAGGAGAAGACTTGCAGAAGGGACAATCGTCTCCAGCTGGGTGGCTGCAAGGTTTTTTTGTTTTTTTTTTAAGTTTATTTATTTATTTGAGTGGGGGAGGGGCGGAGAAAAAGGGAGAGGGAATCCCAAACAGGCTCCGCACTGTCAGCACAGAGCCCGATGTGGGGCTCGAACCCACGAACCGTGAGATGGTGACCTGAGCTGAAATCAAGAGTCAGATGCTTAACCGACTGAGCCACGCCAGCGCCCCGTGCCAGGGATTTTTAACAAAAGGTTGGCCTTCATCACTGTCACCCATACCTTGCATTTATGTGGAGTTTGGGTATTGTCATTGCACATCCACCATCGGCCTCCTTTGTCCCCTGCTCAGGGCTTCTGACGCCTCGGTCCAATCACTTGTCCTGGTCCATGCAGCCTGTCCTGTGTCTCTCCTGAGCCCACACCCTGGAACATGAGGAGTGTGGCCACTGCTACCTCAGCAAGAACTGGGTCTCTGCCTTTGGACAGAGTCACAGACGGACCATAGCCCTTAAGGATCCGTTTTCCTGAGTCGACTCAGATGAGGGTTTTGGTCAGCCGTGAGGAAGGAACTGTGCGGAAATGCTTCCTTAAACATAATCATGCTTCAGGGTGAGGCGAGCTTCCAGCCTGAGCTCCGTCTCCCATAGAAGGAGTTTCTGCTGGAAAAACAATGTCCTGGGGGCCCACCTCTCCACATGCTCAAAGGTGAAGACCCCACCAGCTACCTCCCCAAGACAGCAGCACCTGGCCAATCCACCCACCGCCACCTCCTCCCCCCTTGCACAAGGGGATGCCTGATCCAAAGTGACCCTGTTTGAACTCTGATTTCCTTCGGGACCAACAACTTCCATTAAAATATATCCACGATGTCAACATGAAGGGATAAATTTGAACAAACACACTTTGGTTAAAGTAGTTAAGGTTATCTTGACTTGGCAGTGGTCACGCGCTTCACAGGCATGTTTTCCTGATCTCTACCCTTGAGGAAAGACGAGGAGGATCGCTGATTTTGAGGCATAAAAATTCAAAGGTACCACATACGTGAATCAATATGTCAGGGATCCGAGTCCTGAAAACCACTCTTTTTCCTAATATTTATTTATTACAAGTCACAGAGAGGATGGTGACTGGTGATGGAGCAACATAAAAACAAATCCTGAAAAACAGGTGGTAGAAGAGAACAGTTGCCTAGGAAACGAACGTCTGCAATTTCCGGAGGGGATCGAGGCACTGATTGAAAGCAAAAGAGCCACTTAAAAGAAAATTTCTAAACTTCCAAATTCCTTACCTTGCTTTTTTCCCTTGTGCCTTTCTTCTCCTTATCTTTCTTAGATTTCTTGGGTGTCGTTGCCTTCTTCTTTTTATTCTTTTTGTTTTTCTCCTCCTCTTCTTGGTTTGCAATAATTTCTTCAGTAACCTGGTAAGAAACACAAACCTAAGCATCGTGCTTTAAGGGAGCCCTATGAGGATGAGGACTGGTTTTCCTGGCTGGAGGAAGTATGCGAGCTGATCAGTCCCCGCTCCCTCCCTGCCCTTGCTTGGGCCCCGAGGCCGACCCTCGTGGGGACATCACTGGCTGCCAGCTGTCTCTGGTTGGATTCATCAGGCAGCAGCTGGATCTCAGGGGGCAGAAGAAAGGGTGGCTGGACATTTCTGAACCCAGTCCCAGTATCATTTCACCTCTACTATGTTGTACTAAACCATCCTCCCGGGGCCTAAGTCTCCTTGTTATGCCTTATTGGTGATTTACCACACTGCTGAAGTTTATTTCTGAGTGTTATATATTGGTTATTTACACCTAGGTTCCTCTTAGGAGCTTAGTTCATACCTTTAAAAGTATTAATGATATAACTTTACCATGAACCAAGAGGGATATTCTGGTCCCATGTGGACTTAAAGAAAAACCAACAACTCTATAGTCACTAGTCATGTGCCCTCCTTCCCACTATCCAGATGTCTGCCCATCCCCTAGGCTCTAGTGAAGCTCTCGGTGGGACAAGGCTCACAGAAAGGGTGCTGGGGAGAGTGAGAAGCGACGTATGTGTTGTGCACATTATTTGATAGTAAAAAGGGTGTCTTTGGATGGAATTAACATTCTCTTGTCCAAGTAGCAATGCTCTCCTTGGGGATCAGGCTCGCTTCAACTCATAGAACCAAATAGTGGCCGCTCAGGACTTTAATGTTTGGAGCACTTACGAAGCATGAATATTGTTTTGGTCCTTGGACATTTGGAAGTTTCCAGAAATGTGTAAAGACAATTATTAAGAAATAGCCTGATATATCAAATGTGAGCAGCTACAAAATGGTGAAATCCTTATTTGTGGAACATGCAATTCAGTGTATCTTTGAAAGCCTTTTCCATTGTAAAATGTATTTCCTCTATAAGCTTACTTAGTTTATTAATTGATCAATAAATACATTCACAGGGCCCACAATTCAAGAATGACAAAGAGCATGTAGTAAAATGTTCTGTTCTCATGCTGTGAGCCAGCCAGCAAGATCCGCTTTTTAAAGCCAGCCTCAATTCCCTGGAGATACTTCCAGAGACATTTTGTATGGCTATATGCAAATATACGTGCCCACACACACACACACACACACACACTACTGTGTTATGTTTGCCAACCACATGTGTGAAAACGGTGTGTAATTGGAGTTTGTCTTTTTTTTTAAACCAATGTTGTATTTATTTTGTTCTTGGTTTTCTTTTCTTTTTTTTTTTTAAAGATTTTTTTTGAGAGAGAGAGAGAGTGTGCTTGAGAGTGGGGGGAGAGGGTTAGAGTGAGAAAGAGAGAGAGAGAAAGAGAGAGAGAGAATCTTAAGCAGGTTCCATGCCCTGGGATCGCGACCAGAGCTAGAATTAAGAGCCGGGCGCTCAATCAACTAAGCGACCCAGTTGCCCCTCCTCTTGATTTTCAACCCTAGCAAAATCTTCCAAAGTACACAAATGTGTACACAGGTAAACACACAAACACATACTATAAACACAGATTGGTCATTTTATATAAACATCAGTGTATCGCACACACTGTCCTTGTGAAATTTTCTCCTAAGGACGTCCTGGCTGTGTTTCCTCAGCAGTACAAAAAGGGCTTCCTCAGGCTTTTTTTTATAGGTGTGCTGTAGATGATCTGGTTGTTCTCCTACCAGTGGAGTTAGGTTGTTTCCAATCATTTGCTGTTACTAACAATGCTGCACAAACAGTGCATGCAGACATCATCTTGCAGGTGTGTGCGCCTCGCTGCAGGATACATTCCTAAAAGCACAAACGCTGGATCAAGGGCATGTCCATTTGTAATGTTGTCCCACTGCCTCCATCGGGCTGTGCCAACTTACATTCTGCCAGGAGGGCGAGGGGGTGCTTCTTCCCCATATGCTCTGACACGGTGTGACACCATGTGTCACGTTTGCCACCTGAGTGGCTGAGAAAATGCTATGTCGCCGTAGCTGTTTTAGCCTGTTTTTCGATACCAGTGTCGAATTTATCTTGCTCACGCTCTTCAACTATAGCAAAAATTCCCAAAGTTAGAGGGGCCCTTTATTGTCCTGTTAAGGCAGTGACCATGTTTTCGGTAAATGGTGGGGCCTGAGGGCCAAATCTGGCCCCACCACCTGTTCTCTTTTATAAAAATATAGCGTATTATAATATGATTTTATTGAGGCGTATTTTACATAGTACACATTCACACATTCCAAGGGTACAATTCAATTATTTCTAGTACACACACCAAGTTGTGCAACCATCACCATGAATCAGATTTAGAACATTTCCATCAGCCCAGTGTGACCCCCCTCATGTCCGTGGTCAGTCCCTTTGCTTTTCCTTCACTCCTTGCCAGGCAAATGCTAATCTCCTTCCTGCCTCTGTACAGTCAGTCTATCTGGATATTTCCTGTAAATGGAACCATATAATGGGTGGTCTCTTTATGTCTGGTGCCTTTCCGTTTACATCGTGTTTTCAAGGTCTACCCATGTTGCAGCATATCTCAATGGATTTTCCTTTTTTATTGCCAAATAATATTCCTTTGCATGGACGCACCGCATTTGCCTTATCCAGTTACCAGGTGATGGATATTTAAGCTGTTCCAAAGTTTTGACTCTTATGAGTAATACTCCCATGAATGTTCATGTCTAAGCTCTTTTGTGTAGACATATTTTCATTTCTCTTGGAGAGAGTCCCGAGAATGGACTGCTGGGTCATTTGGCATGTTTATATTTAACTTTTTTTTTAAAGTAGGCTTCAGGGGCACCTGAGTGGCTCGGTTGTTAAGTGTCTGACTTTGGCTCAGGTCATGATCTCACAGATTGTGAGTTTGAGCCCCACATCGGGCTCTGTGCTGACAGCTCAGAGCCTGGAGCTGCTTCAGATTCTGTGTCTCCCTCTCTCTGCTCCTCTGCTGCTCGCACTTTGTATGTCTCTTTCAAAAATAATAAATAAAAAACACATTAAAAAAAACCTATTAAAGTAGATTTCATGCCCAATGTGGGGCTTGAACTCAGGACCCTGAGATCAAGCAAGACTTGAGCTGAAATCAAGAGTTGGACACTTAACAGACTGAGCCACCCAGGTGCTCCTATATCTAACTTTTAAGAAACTGAAAAACTTTTCTCAAAGTGGCTGCACCATTTTGTGTTCCTACCAGCACCACAGAAGGGTTCCCTTTTCTCTGCGCCCTCAACGTTTGTTACTATCTGTCGTCTTGATTGTGGCCATGCTAGTGGGTATGAAATGGTCTCACTGCAGTTTTTATTTATTTTTATTTAAATTTTAGTTAACATACAGTGCAATACTGGTTTCAGTAGAATTCAGTGACTCATCACTTACATACAACCCCCAGTGCTCATCACAACACGTGCCCTCCTTAATGCTTATCACCGATCTAGCCCCTCCCCCACCCACTTCCTCCCATCAATCCTCAGTTTGCTCTCTTGCATTGAGTCTTGGCTGGTTTGTTTCCCTATCTTCTCTTCTCCCCCTTCCCATATGTTCATCTGTTTTGTTTCTTAAATTCCACATATGAGTGAAATCATATGGTATTTGTCTTTCTCTGACTTATTTCACTTAGCATAATACATTCTAGCTCCATCCATGTCATTGCAAATGGCAAGATTTCATTCTTTTTGATGGCTGGGTAATATTCCATTGTATATATCTATATACACTACATCTTCTTTATCCATTCATCAGTTGATGGATATTTGGGTGCTCTCCACAATTTGGCTATTGTTGATAATGCTTCTATAAAACATTGAGGTACATGTATCCCTTCAAATCTGTATTTTTGTATCTTTTGGGTAAATATCTAATAGTGCAATTGCTGGATCATAGGGCAGTTCTATTTTTAGTTTTTGAGGAACCTCCATACTGTTCTCCAGAGTGGCTGCACCAGTTTACCTTCCCACCAGCAGTGCAAGAGGGTTCCCCTTTCTCTGCATCTTTGCCAACACATGTTTCTTATGTTGTTAATTTTAGCCATTCTGACAGCTGTGAGGTGGTATCTCATCATGGTTTTGATTTGTATTTCCCTGATGATGAGTGATGTTGAGGATCTTTTCATGTACCTGTTGGCCATTTGGATGTCTTCTTTGGAAAAGTGTCTATTCATGTCTTCTGCTCATTTCTTAACTGGGTTGTTTTTTTTGGGGGGTGTTGAGTTTATAAGTTCTTTATAGATTTTGGACACTAACCCTTTATCAGATATGTTGGTTGCAAATATTTTCTCCCATTCCGTAGGTTGCCTTTGAGTTTTGTTGATTGCTTCCTTCACTTTGCAGAAGATTTCATTCTTGTTGAAGTCCCAGTAGCTAATGTTTGCTTTTGTTTCCCTTACCTTAGGTGACATGTCTAGGAAGAAGTTGCTATGGCCAAGGTCAAAGAGGTTGTTGCCTGTGATCTGCTCTAGGATTTTGATGGTTTCCTGTCTCACATTTAGGTCTTTCATCCATTTTGAATTTATTTTTGTGTATGGTGTAAGAAAGTGATCCAATTTTATTCTGCGTGTTGCTGCCCAGTTTTCCCAACACCGTTTGTTGAAGACACTGTCTTTTTTCCATTGGCTATTCTTTCCTGCTTTGTTGAAGCAACTGTATATTGACCATACAGTTGTGGATTCATTGCAGTTTTAAATTTTATCTCCCTAATGACTAATGATGTCAAGCATCTTTACAAGTGATAATTAGCTATTCATATATGATCCACTGTGAATTGTCTATTCAAGTCTTTTGCCCATTTTTTGATTGAATAGTCTTTTTATTGAGATGCAAGAGTTCTTTGTTTATCCTGGATATAAATACCTGATCAAGTATATGTTTTCAAATATCTTCCCCCAGTCTGTATTTGTCTTTGCATTTTCTTGATGGCATCTTTTGAGGTGCAAAATTTTTTAATTTCAATGAGGTTCAATTGGGCAAAATTATCTGTTAGTGTAGTTTTAATTTGCATTTCTGTTTTATGCATGGGGTTGATCATCTTTTCATATGTTGAACATCTTTTATTATGTTTCAAACCCATTTATATTTTCTTTTCTGAGAACTGTCTGTTCATATCCTTTGGCTTTTTAAAATATTGGATTATTGATCTTTTTTTTTTTTGAGCTGTAGGGGCTCTTAATATATGAGAAAACTGATCTCCTGTGTGTGATGCTCATTACAAGTAATTATCCTACTGTGTCTTTGGTCATTGGACTTCACTTGGGGATCTGTTTTGCCACACAGGTTAGGAAATTTGTGTGTGTGTCATTTAAAATTTCATTTTTTTCTTCTATGACTCCTGGGTTATTCAACAGAGGTAGAAATGTCTTTCTCACTCTGAGGTTATGACATTTCTTCCTTAGCTTCTTCTAGTTCTTTTGTGTTTTTGTTTTGTCTGACATTTACATCTTTGATCACCTGGAAGCATTCTGGCATAAGCTATAAAGAAATAGAGATTTAATTTTCTTCTTTTTTTCAGATGACAACCTGGTTATTCTAATACCATTTACTAAGTGGTCTTTTTTCTTCCTTATCCAAGAAAGGCAAGGTGTCATCTTTATTATATACTACATTTGCATAAATTTGTGTATATTTCTTGATTTTCTATTCTTTTCCATTGATGTGTCTTTTTTAGTTATTTGCCTCTTGCAAAGGGCTCTTAATGACACAGTTCAATACTTTCTAGGGCTAGTTCCTTCTCATTACATTGTGGTTTCAGAATTATACTGGTTATTCTTGGGTATTTATTTTCTATTTAAAGTTAAAAATCAGGTTGGTCATGGGGCATGTGGGTGGCTCAGTAGGTTGAACATCTGACTTTGGCTCAAGTGTTGATCTCATGGTTCGTGAGTTCAAGCCCCACGTCTGGCTCCGTGTTGACACCTCACAACCTGGAGGCTGCTTCAGATTCTGTGTCTCCCTCTTTCTCCCTCCCACCCCCCCACTCATTCTCTCTCTTTCTCTCTCTCTCTCTCTCTCTCTCTCAAAAATAAATAAGCAAATATTTAAAAAATCAGCTTGGTCACATTCTGTGTGGTCTGCCCACCCTCACCTCCACCATAATGCTACTGGTATTTCTGTTTGGATCACTGTATATGTACAGATGATGTTTGGGAGAACTGATGTATTTATGATGTTGTGTATCCCTACCTAAGAACACAGTGTGTTTTCTCTCTTGTCTTTTGCATCCCTCACATTGTTTTAAACCGTTCTTCACATAGGATCACACATTTATTATTAAGTCTGTTCCTGGATGCTTTATCTTTGTGTTGCTCTTGCTGTTGTAAATGGACCGTTTTGTTCTATTTTCTATCTAGCCTCTGCACGCACAAACGCTTTTGCTCTCTGCAACTCCCCATCTTCCTTCTCATGTTGCGTCAAGGAGCTGTTCCATTTATTCTCTTTTCTAAGTGTAGAGCACACCTGCCAAAAGTGATCACTTTGCCTCTTCCGTTCCAATTTCTCCATCTCTACGTTCTTTCTCGTGTCCAATGTGTTTGATAGGTCCTGGGGGACAGTGGTGACAATGCTATCCTTGTATTTTTCATGACATTAGTGGAAATGTTTTTTGTGAATTTCATTAAGCATAATATTAGATCTTGAACTAAGAAATTCTTTGTCATGTTAAAGAATTAGCCCTATGTTCTGATTTTTTTGTTTTATTTTATAATATCACAAATGGCTGTTGAGAATTTGTTTTTTTAAAAAATGTTTATTTATTTATTTATTTTAACATTTATTTATTTTTGAGAGACAGAGCGCGAGCAGGGGAGGGGCAGAGAGAGAGGGAGACACAGAATCTGAAGCAGGTTCCAGGCTCCGAGCTGCCAGCACAGAGCCTGACGCGGGGCTCGAACCCATGAATCACGAGATCATGATCTGAGGCGAAGTCGGACGCCTAACTTTTCAAATTCCACAGCCCAGGCGCCTCGAAATGGCTGTGGAATTTGAAAAGTGCCCCATCAGCATCCACAGAAGGTGCACTTGTGCTTTTCCCTTTTGGATTTCTTTATAGGACGCAGCGTATTCACAGACATCCTAAAGCCCAACCATTGTTGCATTCGGGAGGAAAGGCCACTTGGTTGCGGTGTTTTCCTTATTTAGCGTGCTGCTGGTTTGGGCGTGCTAATATTTCGGTTTGAATTTCTGCATTAAACCTTGTAACAAAGACTGATCTGTGCTTCTCTTTGTATTCAGTCTTTCTGGGGAGTTGGTGTCAATGTGCTTCAGCTCACTTCATAGAAAGTGTTTGTGCTGTTTGTTTTTCACAAATATGAAGTTGCCTATTTATGTATGTGCTACTGTGCTTGTGCTTGGTCTCTCTCTTCATCCTCCTCCTTCCGTTAGTGACAACTGTCACGGCTTCCTGAAAGATCTCCACGTGTGCGGCTGCAGGTACACGGCGGGCGCCACTTTGTCTAACCATCACATCAGCCCAGGGAGGGAGGCATTGCTGGGATCTTCGTGTGCAGAGGAGAGAACTGAGGCACAGGGGAGGGGCTACCTGAGGCTGCAGATCTAGTGAGCGGTGGGACTATGGAACATCGTCACTACGCTGTCCCCACTCTTCACTCACCTGTCTTTAAAAAGTCATGCTGCCTCAGGGCACCTGGGGGGGCTCAGTCAGCTAAGCATCTGACTATTGGTTTTGGCTCCGATCATGATCTCACAGTTCATGAGATCCAGCCCGAGTCGAACTCGCGCTAACAGCATGGAGTCTGCTTGGGATTCTCTCTCTCCAGCTCTCTCTGACCCTCCCCGGCTCATGCTCACACTCTCTCTCAAAAATAAATAAACATTAAAAAAAAAAAGTCATGCTGCCTTGTGGCCTCCTTTGTTTTATTTTAAGTATTAACTAGAGATCCTCAGTTTCTTTTGTTTTTAGTAGACATCAGCCCTACTTTTGAGTGTTGCCTGTACACGATTTAGACCCGGCACCAACATTCTTCATCCTGTGATCACTCCCTTTCTAAACTAACACGAAATGCATTTGGTGCCTGGCCATGGGCTTTCAAGATACAGCGTGTGCCTGACAATTTAGCTACAGAGACAAGACCTAATCATGTAAAAAACAGAAATAGCACCAAGTCAAAATGACAGTCACTCAAGGCAGGGTTTGATGGGCTGTGGATGTTCTGTGGTCACTGAGGAGGGCAGGAGTCTGCCCGAGGGTGGAACGGAGGCTGGGGAGGTGATGTCAGCTTCTGATGGAGGGGTGGGGGAAAGTCCTTCCCTTTGACCCTGAGGGCTCACGCAGGGGAGCACAGGGGGATGGGAGGCTGGCCACGGGGTCAGTAGTGCTGAGGGTGAGATTCCCTGACCTGTCTCATAGCTTTCACCACTGCGTAGTGCTTCATGTTCCTTAACTGGTTCTCTCCTAAGGAGCATTAGCGTGTTTTCTTCGTCAAGGCTACAAACGGGGCAGAAAAGTAGATCTGTTTCAATCATGTGTGGCAGGGGGCAACAAATCATACTGCATGGGCCAAATCTGGCCTGCTGCCCAGTTTGTAAATAAAGTTTTATTGAACACAGTCATGCCCATTCATTACCTACTGTCCGGGTCCACTTTCATGCGAGGAGGGCAGAGTTGACCAGCTGCGGCAGAGAGTGTGCGTTCCACAGCCTCAAATACTGACCATTTGGCCCTTGATGGAAAAAGTTTGCTGTCTCCGATCTACCGCAACTTGTCTTATCATGTGCTTCATATGCATTCCTTGAATAGTATTTATGGGTCCAAGAGTTTACACATTAAATGTTTCATATTTACTTGGTCCGTGTCCCTCAAAAATGTCATGCTAATTTATGTATTTATGTGTCCAGCCACAATGTAGGAGAGTGACTTTTCTCTACATGCTCACCAGCTCCAGTGGTTACCGTGACTTAGAATTTTTACCAGCCCCATAGGTGAAAAGAGATATAGTAACAGTATTTTACATTTAAGGTTTTTTTGCTAGTGAGGTTTTAAATGTTTTAAATTAAGGTAATGTTTTTTCCCCTTCTTTTCCACTGCAGTGTTTAGATTTTTCTTATTATTTTCTAAGAACCCTTTAAATATGAAAGATTGCTACTGTCACCTGTGTTGCAAATATTTTCTCCAGTTTATCATATGATTGTAATTTCAATTATGATATATATTTTTTGCCATCTGAGCTTTATGTAGTCAAGTATATCAGTATGAGTTTCACTGAAAAAAATTTTTTTACATTTATTTTATATTTGAGAGACAGAGCACAAGTGGGGGAGGGGCAGAGAGAGAGGGAGACACAGAATCTGAAGGAGGCTCCAGGCTCTGAGCTGTCAGCACAGAAACCGACGTGCGGCTCGAACCCCCGAACGATGAGATCATGACCTGAGCCACCCAGGCGCCCCTGAGCTTCACTTTTAATGGCAATGCTTCTAGTACTCCCCTGTTGGGTATGATTCAAATCTTCTCTTGGTTTCTAAGATAAATACTCTGAGGTTAAGAATGGATTTCCTATTTCTAGATTATTAAGACATCTCTAAAAATAGCTTTAGGAGTGCCTGGGTGGTTCAGTCAGTTAAGCATCTGACTCTTGGTTTTGGCTCAGGTCATGATCTTGCGGTTCCTGAGTTCGAGCCCCACATTGGGCTCTGCATTGACAGTGTGGAGCCTGCTTGGGATTCTCTCTCTCTGCCCCTCCCCTGCTCACGTGCAAAATGAACTTTAAAAGTAAATAAAGAAAAATAGCTTTAGAAGTCAATTGCATCAGATGCATCAGATGCGAGTGGACCTCTGGAGTCCATGGCAGGAAGATATGGGCAGGGAGGACCCCGAGAAGCAAGAGGGTCCAGAACGTAAAGGGCCCTTGGAATCAAACTGCTCAGACTCTACCAAGAAAGTGAGCGCCACGTGTTGTCACGTCTCTTTCAAAGGTAAGACAGGAGAAAAAATGAATTCATTTTGAAATAAAAACACATCATTGGTGAGACACCAAAAGTATTTCCCTGTGAATGGATGCAGGGAGGTAACACAAACCTAGTAACACTACGAACTTATCTAGTTTACGGTTTAAAGAAATGGGGTTGCAATATATTTATGTTTCATTTTTCAAGCATGTTCGTACCTGTTGTGGGGTCTTGTTGGAAAAAATAAGAGCTGACCCTCCTTCTTCTACATTAGGGTAGTCAGGAAACGTGCCTGTTAAGTTCCTGAGGAAGCAAAAGAGGGAGATTAGGTAGAAATGAACCCCGTCCTTTCTGTAATATTTCCCACTAGCTGGCTCTGCTTACGCTCATTGAAATGAGTGACGGATGTCAGGCCCATTGCGGCCAGACACGCTGCCTCCGAGGAGCGGAGGGACCCGGGAGATGTTCCTAGAGGTTTGCTTCCTCTAGGTAAGTGTTACTCTGAGACAGACACCCCTCTCTTTAAAACAGATTGTATTTTTCCTCCTTTCTTTTTTTTAATTATTGAGACACTGTGTGCTTAAGTTAGGAATGAAGACAGAAGCACAAATCATTTCTTCCTGTTTAAAATTTAGAATAAACACAGGATTTTGAAACTAAACAGAAGGACAGAACTGTTCAGATGACAAATTTACCAGCAGTGGGTGCACGAAATACACGGACATGTTTTTAAGTTTCCGTAGCTTAAGGCTCCATTTTGTACAGGTTCCAAATAGTTTTTGTGACACCATATAATTTTTACCTTTGAAAAGCAGACTTTGCAATTTATTGAAAAAATTTTCCTAATGTTTATTTATTTTTGAGAGACAGAGCATGAGCGGGGCAGAGACAGAGAGAGAGGGAGACACAGAATCCGAAGCAGGCTCCAGGCTCTGAGCTGTCAGCACAGAGCCCGACGCGGGGCTTGAACCCATGAACCGTGAGATCATGACCTGAGCCGAAGTCGGACGCTTAACCTACAATTTCTAAGGGCCAGGGGTCCACTGAAGCAGAGAACCTAAGGGTGAGAGGAGGTAGCCGTGCTGAAGACAGGTCTGCCACAGTGCTTCTCAAATGTCTGCCCTTTGGAACCCTCTATACTCATAATTTTTGAGCATCTCAAAGAGCCCTTGTTTATGCGAGTTCTAGCTATTGGTATTTACTGTCTTAGATATTAAAACAGAGACATTTCTAAAACATGACCTTTAAGTTCACTTAAAAATAACAACACTGACAACCCCCCTGATACGTTCATAATAATAACATCTTTAGTACACATCCAAAATCAAAAACAAAAAATAGAAGAGCGCTACTGTTCTGCATCTTTGAAACCTTTTCAATGCCTGGCCTGGACGTTAGCTGGCTGCTCACATCTGCTTCTGTATTCATTCTGCTGCCAAATGTGGTTTCGGCTGAAGTTTGGGAAAAAAGCCTGTCCTCACATTTGATGCATTTCGTCGTTGGTTAATAATTCCGCCTGTCTCAAAACCAAATGTCTAAGTACTGGGAAGCTTTCAGGCTCACGGGGGTGATCACAAGATTTCCAAAAATTTAATTTCTGCGATGTCAGAGGTTTTCCTTCGGGCTCATTTGGTTCATTTGTGGGAGTTTGGCAGTTGTTTGCTCAATTAAGGATGAGGTTCCACAAAAAGTGGCTGGTGCGGCTGAAAGCGGGCAGCCCCACAGGTGTGCATGGAGACAGGCAGCACACTTCGGCGTGGGGCCAATGGCGTTCAGTGCACTTCTGATTTTATCACGTAGACTATTAAAAAGCTGTGTAGTCAATGGTCGTCTTTTTTTTTTAATGTTTATTCATTTATTTTTGAGAGAAAGAGGGTGTGAGCGAGGGAGGGACAGAGAAAGAGGGAGACACAGAATCCGAAGCAGCTCCAGGCTCTGAACTGTCAGCACAGAGCCTGACGTGGGGCTCGAACCCACAATGAGATCATGACCTGAGCTGAAGTCGGCCGCTTAACTAACTGAGCCACCCAGGTTCCCCAAGGGTCAAGTCTTCTTAATACAATTATTTTTTACTGTGTCCTCAAAGATATTGCTCAATGAAACTTTTTTTGAAAGGCAGATGCAAACAAACTGAGGGCGGGAGGGGGAGAGGGGAAGGGAGGTGATGGGCATGGAGGGGGGCACTTGTGGGGAAGAGCACTGGGCGTTATAAGGAAACTGACTTGACAATAAACTATAAATAAAAAAAGTATTTACTTTAGAAAACTTGGAATCATAAGGTTTTTTTTCTCAGCCCTTTTGAGATATAGGTAAGTCTTTTTAAAAGCCTCTTTATCAGTTTTACAACACAGGAATGTCTTTCTCAGATACTTCAGAGCCACCCCTTTGAAATGTACCCATAAAATCAATTATCCCTGTCCCATCGTCTCTGCAGGAGGATAGCAGCTAGACTCGGGTGGACACCAATCAGCAAACACAGATGGTCTAATCACAGTTGAAAATATCTGAAAACATCAGGAGATAATGACTTAACACATCCCACTGATCAACCTCACTTCTAATGTTCTCCAGTGCTTTGCTGTTCATCCACTCCACCCCGACCCCCACCCCTCCACCCCCGCCGCCCTTTGTTTCGGCAGCTCTGAGTTCAGACTTTGGTCTGGTCTCTCCGTCCTATTGCAATAGCTTTGAATAAAGTCTTCCTTGACTGTTAAAAAAAAAAAAAAGAAAGGCAGATGCATGGTGGTGAGGGCCACGCTGACTTTGACTTGGGGCTGCAGCTTGGTTCATGCTTAGGAGCCAACATCTCCACCTGCTGTTGCCCCATTGTCTCCACAGGATTACTCTTAACACCTTTTAAAACAGGCACATCGTCTGCACAAAACATCTCAGGTCTCTTGAGCCTTTCCTTTGGGCTCATTTAATAGGAACACGAGTCAGCTCCTTAGCTTTGCACTGAACACAATGGGGCATATGTGGCCAAATGAAGGGGCAGGGGCAGGATGATGGTAGGAGATCACATGTTAAGTGTGCCATTCTGTCAATGGAGTTATCATCATTGTAGCTACCTTGGTGGACTCATGCACTCATTTACCCATCCATCATCCATCCATCCACTCATCCATCCATCCATCCATCATCCATCCATCCACTCACTCGCCACCCATCCATCATCCATCCATCCACTCACTCACCCATCCATCCATCCATCATCTATCCATCCACTCACTCGCCACCCATCCATCATCCATCCATCCACTCACTCACCCATCCATCCATCCATCCACTCACTCACTCACCATCCATCCATCATCCATCATTCATCCATCCATCCACCCATCCATTCAACCACCCCTCCACCCACTCACCTGTGCATCCATCCATCATCCACCCATCCATCCACCCACCCACTCACCCATCCATCCATTCATCCATCCATCCATTCATTCACCAGTCCATCCATCCATCCATCCATCCACTCACTCACCATCCAACCATCCATCCATCATCCATCCATCCACTCACTCACCATCCATCCATCCATCATTCATCCATCCATCCATCCATTCATCCATCTATCCATCCATCCAATCTATCCAACCATCCATGTATTCATATAGTCAATCAACAGCCACCTGATTAGTACCAATGAGATTCTGGATGTAGTGATGGGAGAGAGTGATCTGAAGATTAAAATGTCAGCCATTGCCCTGATGGCCTCAACTTCCACAACCACATGCCCGATGCATATATTTGACCTCAGACACTGCTTGTTCACAAGACTCAAATCTTATTAAACTGCCTCACCACAGTCTGTCTTGTTCTGTGCCTCACTTGGCCTTGACAGGTTAAAAACTATGAATACATTTGGATTAAAAGCTCAAGCACTGTCTTCTGTGCACCCACCCACCCATCCCCCTGACGGCCGCTTTTACAGGCAGCTCCATTGTCTAATTTTATTTCCATACTTTAAAGCTTGAGTGTTTTGAAAGATGCAGAACAAACCTAGAAGCTTACATAATCTAAAAACATAAAGGATTTACATGTGTCATTTCTAAAATAGAATTCATAATTATGTTACACATCAATTGTCATAGTAAGATTTAATAATGCGTGTATTATAGTTTTCATAGTACTTTTTTTTGCCAAAATAGGATCAAGTATATTTATTTTTAACAGATAAAAGGACATACTTAGTTTCTTTAAGTCACATTAGTTTAAATAATTAACCATAAACTGAAATTCGATGTCTTGGCCTTAGAGACTACAAAAACTGTTGTAGGGCACACATTTAAAAGATATATTTTAAAATTCTTATCTAGATATGACAATGTAGCCTGATAGCTTTGTCTCACCCCTCCATGCACATATGTGCACACATACACATGTGCATACACACACAAATCATGCATGTGCACAGACACGCGTGCGCACGTGCGCGCGCACACACACACACACTTTCCTGTGCTCACACCACCTCCATTTTCCTCCTCTCTCATAAGGAGTCCTCTGGCCCCACAGCCATTGTTTCCCAGCTTTCAGATTTTCCAAGTGCGTCCTTGGTTTGCACTGATTGGGATTCTCTCTGTAGCCCTGTCCTGTGTGTCCCATGACTCAGTCACTTAAGGTACGCTGACAGGTTTCGAATTTTATTTTGTTTCCTTGGCTGGTGGGTTTCATCCTCACATTTTCAGCTGTGGGGTCATGGCCTCCTCTCTTCCGAGTCAGGGTGCTCAGAGCCGGGACACACGTGATCTCTCCTGCTGCTCATCATAAGGAAGCTGTAAGGTGATGAGTGCTTTGTCGCTCTGGACTGCACACTGTGAGGTGTGAAAACTGCAGGGGACCATTGGCTTAGACTTGGGAACGAGTAAAGAGAATATGATTTTGGCTCCCACTGTGCTCCTGGCAGAAAGAGCTGAGGGCTGACAGCATTGGCTGCAGGTGACGGCCCATCTGGGGACTTCCAGGGGAGTAATTGAAGACCTCCAATGACATGGTGTCAGGAAAGATTACAGGTGGAAATGACGTGTATGGTTTCTGCCAGACTCTGCTCCCTCCATGGGCACCTCATTCCTGTCTTCACCTTCTCCACAGTCCCATAATCACCAAGGGGCAGATGCTGTCCTCTCACTTGGGTAGACATAGTGTATGGTCACCATCCATGGTGTCCAAACACCACTGGTGCCTATCCAGGCCCCCTGTCCGGAAAACCTGCTACTGTGCTTAGGGCCAACACATGGTGTGAACCTCAGCATTATTCAAACAACTGGAATTGCCAGATGATGGGTTCTTGGCCTGGAAAATTCTCCTACCCACCCCTCCCCAGGACTTAGCTACTCATTGGCTGAATGGGCCCTGGGGAGGAGAGTGGGGAGCCCCCACCATGCAGAGACAGCTGGTCCCCTCTCTGTCTGGTGGAAGGGACCACCACTTCCCAGATGGGCCAGCCTGGGCCTAACCACCAGGAGTTCAGAACGTGACCTCATTTGGAAATAGGGCCGTTGGAGGGAGAATTAGTTGAGAGGAGGTAATACTGGAGGGAGCAGGGTGGGCCCGGATCTAATGTGACAGGTGTCCTCATAAACAGGGGGCGGTTAGGACCCCAGGACAGACACAACAGAGGTGAGACCATGTGAAGACACAGGGAGAAGGTGGCCATCCGCATGCCACGGAGAGCCTGGAACAGCTTCTCCCTCACAGCCTGTGCAAGGAACCCACGCCATGGTGGTGTTGGACTTGGAGCCCCAGACTGTGACGGAGCGAACTCGGACTGTTTCAGCTGCCCAGGCTGCGGTACTTGTCACGGTCACCCTCGCAAGCTAATCCATGAGTTTGGCAACGAGTTTGCTGCTGGCCTCTTCCGCGGATGTTTCACCTCTCCCCTCCACTCTCTCTCTCTGGATCTCTCAGATGGCCAAGTCCTCTTCTCTGGAAGGTTCTCCTTCTTGGCTTCTTCCTGCCTCTCTCGCCCCTCCTCCATCTTTTTAGGCTGCCCTCCTCTGCCTCACACAGAAGGAGCTCAGATTGCGAGGCTTATAATCGGTATTTGAACTATTCACTGTCCCTCCCTTCATTTCAGGAGGAAGATTCCATCCATGCTCTCCTGCCCCTGATGGCCACCTGCTCAGCCTTCTGGCTCAGGGTCTCCTTGTCTCCCAGACTGTAGGTGCTGGGGACCCAGGGCTCTGTTCTTGGGCTCTTTTCTGTGCATGTTCAAAAGGGTGTCATCCAGTTTCATGGCTTCAAACAGCACCATACTCTTGACCTCTCCCAACACCGTGTCTCCTGCTCGTCTGTCCCCTGGGCTGCAGACCTACATGCACCTTCCTCCCAGCACCTGCCTCCGAAGTGCAGTGAGTTCCTTAAGCCCAGATGTCGCAGACTCAGCCCCTGTCCTCACCTCATCCCCCAAACCTCCTCCTTCTCTTATAGTTGCCTCATGGGGGCAAACACCTAGAATCGTCCTCTGGTGTGCTCCTCCTTCATGCCTCTGTTCAATCCATCCGCAAACCCTGTGGGCTCTGCCTTCCGACCACCCCTGCGGTCCAACCTGTCATCGCCTGTGCTGGTCCCAGCCACAATCATCCCTGAGCGACCCTTTTAAAACAGAAGCCATATCACGCCCCTTCTCTGGTCAAAGTTTGCCAACTCTCTCACTCAAAGTGAAAACCAACGGCCTTGGGATCAGGTGAACTTAGGTACCTGCCTACAGGTTCCGGCACATGCAGTCCGTAATGGCAGCCCCTTTCACTCTTACGCGTCCTGCTTTGGGCATTAAATTACATGGTTCTTCCACTTGCAATGGCCTTCATAACACGCGCCTGCTACCTCCCTGGCTTGGCCCTCACCACCTTCCCCCTGCTCACCTACTTCCAGCTGCTCCCGGTCTATCTGGGTTCTCTCTCCTCAGAGACATGCTCTCCTGCAGAGATAACACACACACTCAAATGGCATCGTATCAGAGTGGTCTTCCCTGACCATCTTGTATAAAATAAGTTCTTGGGCCAAATAAAATATGTTCCCTCTTATCCAACAGTTGAAGACCCTGCCCCAGTAGGTATATGTGGGGTAGGGAAGAACGGGGATGTAAAGTTGTTTTTGGATCATTACTTCAGTTTCTCTTTACAGTTTGGAAATTCTTTCATAGATGTGGGGATCTTCTCTACTTAGATTTTAGCACAAAAAAATCTCTGCCACATTCTTGTGGTAAATACGCTACCTCTGTATGTAATGGTTGACGTCACAGTGTTCCCTCAATTAGACTTTGAGTCTTGATTCCAAAGACGTTTGATTATCTTTTGTCATTTTGTTGATTTGCAAAGTTACTGGCTGCACGTGCTTCGACACCGTTCCCGGACCCCCTCCTCCCACCTTCCATTTGTCCCCCAGTCGAGGCACCAGGCAAGGCCAGAGCAGGTGTTTCAGCCAGGCACCTGGACCACCTAATGGGGCAAGTGATGTAGAAAATGGAACTCATCACGGGGCCACATGAAAGATCACCTGAACTGTGCAGATGAGGGCTCTCTCATTTCACCCAAGTCTACAGAACACAACGGAAAAGGAAAAGCAAGAAAGGAGAAAACTGTCCAAGGACACGCAGCTTGAGAATGGCACATGGAGCTGTTTAAGACTGAATTCATCAGGTGTTTCTGTGCTCTTACCATTTAGTCACCTGCAAACAAATGCTGGCATATCCCATGGGGGTTGTGTTTATTTTTAAGTAAGAATTCAGCTTTTGGGAACAAAAGGTAATTCATATTAAATTAAGTACAATTTCCAAAAGACAGGGTTTAAAGTTGTTCAATTAATCCTTTCCCTAAAAATTACATAGAAAGAACTGAACGCAAACACGGAACGTGCAATATAGCATGTACCACGCCCCAGAGACCCTTGCATATCACTAAGTCCGCATTACTCTTGGAATATTACAAAGCAAAGAAACCGAGGAGCCACCAAGTCCCCATCCCTGCAGAGAATTCATCTTCTAGGTGATGCTGTGTTGTAGTTGTTCTGGGGTTGGATACCTGTAGTAGTTTGACATTTCTTCTAGCTTATTCTATCAATCCTGCTCTTGACTCCATTTGCACGATCAGTTATTTAAGGGGACAGCCTCCAACCCCTTGGTTCGTGAGTGAGGCCTGCACCCATCACACCTGATCTCCCCTAATCGAGCACCCACGTGGGCTTCACATGTATAAAGCCATCCCACCGTGTGGTCCTGACGGAACACTTAATTCTCACCTACTTCCGCCCCGCCCCCATCCAGATCCTTGGTCCATGATCCCTGCTTGCAATCCCCGTCTTTGGGCCTACGCTTTGCCCCCAGCTTCTCTGAGCCTAAGACAGAGGCTCCTGCCTGAGGCATGTGGAGCCAAAGCCCCCAGGCCAGTGACTGCTCCTCCTGCTCACTCTTCATCTCCACAAGAGGAAGTGGGAAGGATTCTGTATTTTCTTTTGTACAAATAGTGTTTGCCCGGTATCAGGGTATCTCAGGCAAGTGTTGCCAAGTCCTTATTTTTTTTTTAAGTTTATTTATTTATTTTGAGAGAGAGAGAGAGGCAGACTAGAGGGAGAGAGAATCCCAAGCAGGGTCTGTGCTATCAGTACAGAGCCCGATGTGGGGCTTGAACTCTTGAACTGTGAGATCGTGACCCGAGCTGAAATCAAGAGTCAGACACTTGACTGACTGAGCCACCCAGGCATCCCAGCCATTTCCTTATTGCACCTGAAATATTTTCCCGCCAGGGCTCCACAGTGTGGAGCCAGGGGCCAGAGCCGGGGCGGAGAACTTGTCTCGATGCGTGGCCTGTCCAGAGCTGCCACACACCGTGACCCAGCCCAGCCCAGGTCACCTAAGTCCACACCTCACAGGCATCTCCCACTAACAGTCCCCATCTGTTCTGGAAAATCAGATGCTCCACGAAGGATGCCCATGTCTCATTATCTTCAATGGGAAGGATTATAATTTGTTATAACCAGGACCCCATGCCCCCACCCGGTTATTCTCCCGGGAAGGCAGGGTCATGGCAGCATGCTGGGAAAAGCACCTGGTCATTTCCTGAAAAGAAGAGAATTCACACTCAGATACACCACGTGGTTTGGATTTCCCTCTGCAGTCTGTTTTCCTGAACCAGGAAATGGAAAAAGATCTTTTGTCTGCCCCGAGCACTGTTGGCGAGAAAATGTGGTTTTTCCAGACCTGAAATAACTGCGGGATGGGTACTTACAGATCTCACAAATATTCTTTTAAATATTTCCTCATGCTGAATTTTATCAGTGCGAGGACTCCACTCCTGGACATGTGCTGGTTGTCCGGAAGATCTCTAGAGACCTACTACCCACAGGAAGCCCTGGGCGAAGAGAGGAGAAAGGAAACCCAGCCTGACTCTGGCCCCTCCTCCCGTTACCTCTCCTCTTCCTCCGATGCCTTAACCATTTGTAGAGTGGAAACCAGATGTGAATTTGAACTTCTTTAGCTACTAGTGAGTTTGACACTTTGCCTTGTGTCCCGTGCATCTGTGTCTCATCCTTCCTTGGATCCACGGATGTAGCAGAAATTACAACAGCTCACAATATGCGTGTCGCACGAAGGTTTACAAAGCACTTTCACACCTGCCTTTCACAAAGTACTTTCTCATTTCATCCTTACAGAAATTCTGTGAGATAAGCATTTCTCTCCATTTTGCAAAGGAGGAACCTTGAAAATGCGAGAGGTTAAGTGACTTATCCTAAGCCAAACGGTTTCTTACGGGAAGAGCTTGGATTCTGACTTGAACGTGAACTTCTGTCTGGATGCCATGGGCGCCCCCCGTCCCCCCCACTCATCACAAGCCACTTGCTGTGTTTGCATCAACGATTAGACAATGGATTCCTAATACTTTCACGTTTGCCCTAGACACCCTCCTGCACCCACCCGCCGTTTACCCCCAACGGTTCCGCTATTAGAAATCCTCACAGAAGCGAAAGCAGAGATACACTGCGATGCACTGATTGTATTAGTAAAAACGGTAAATAATAAAAGCTGTAATAAAACCCTGCAAACAAGCACCCACTGGAGAATGGTTATATAATTGTGGTGAGGCCTCGAGGTAGAGCTCTGCTTCTGGACTTGACTTCATCTGTCTTCTTTACCTGTTCATCACGGGCACTTAGTAAATGCTTGGCACGCTCACAAGACTTAACTGTTCTAGATGATAGTGGGGATGTTAATGGTAGAATATTAAGGGGGAAGACCAGGCTGGGAAGTGATATGCATTATAGAAAGAAAAAGGGATAGGAGGAGAGCCTCAGGTGTGTGCGTCTCTGTCTGCAGGTGGGTGGAGACCGGCGACCAGTGACACAGGCTGTGCCCCTGTGTGCACCTGGCTTCACTCACGGCTGCGGGAATGGATGGAGGAAGACCAGTAGGTTCTTCTCTGTGCATTTTAGTATTGATCTCCTTGCTATGGCATATAGGAATTACGTTGGTAATTAAATAAAACAACGAAGTACAATAAATTGCAATAAAAATAAATGTTGTATTTGGCTGGTTTCCTTTTTTTTTCCTTCAAGGTTTTTAATTATTTATTTATTTTGAGAGAGAGAGAAACCCAAGCAGGCTCATGCGGTCAACACAGGCCCCTACATGGGGCTTGATCTTACAAACCATGAGATCATCACCTGAGCCAAAATCAAGACTCGGACACTTAACCGACTGAACCCCCCAGGCGCCCCTGGTCAGTTTCCTTTTATGTCTTATTTTAGGGTTTGGTTATGATACACACTTTGTAAATGTTACAGTGGAATCAATCCAATTTTCTTTGAAAATATTTTTGTTTCTACAAGTTAGAAGATTGTGACCTGTCTTTAGGAGAGTTGAGTTCTCCATTCTGTTTTCTACTCCTTGTTGGCCTTAATAATTAAGTCAATCTAATTCTTGCAATTGTGTTGTTTGCATTCTTATTACTTCTTGTTATTTAATTTATCATACACTATTTATTTCCATCTCTGTTTGTCACTTCCTGGGCTCCCTACTTTGCCCCATTGATCTATGTTTATTCTTTTATATTAGTAGAAAGCATTTACCTTATTTTTCTTTATAATATACTTGAAAACAGAGTGTCATTTGTCCTGCCTTGTTGCTGTTCTCTTCTTGTTTTAATTCTAATGGCTTTAATAATTATGTTTGCAAGTTCAATAAATAATCCTGTTGGGGTTTTAATTGGAACTGCGTTCTCTCTATAAATTACCTAGAGCAGACGCGTTCTCTTTCCATTTGACCAGGAGCGTGGCGTATCTGCCCATTTATTCAAGTCCTTTTCGTCCCTCCCTTTTAACATTTATAGACTTCTTAAATTTTCATATATTTTTCTTTCACATGTAGTCTATCATTGATTTAAAAAGTTTGCCACTTTCTGTAAAATATTTATTCTTATTTCCTTTTCATGTAATTATACTGGAAACAATTTATATTATGGAACTAACTAATATTAGAGGCAAAAGTGATCCATACTGTCCTTCCATGGGAAGGCCTGCAGCATTTCTTCATTAAGTGCATGGCTTTCTTTTGTTTTAAAAAATCCTGGGTGTTTTGCTCATTCGCGCGCTCATTTAGAACCTATTCAGTGAGTATCTACTACGTGAGACACACTGTTCGAGGCACTGGGAAACAGCCGCAAACAGAACACATGAAAGTCCTTGTTTTTATTCAGCTTACATTTTATTATACTAAGAATTAATCCTTAGTTTAATCCTTGTCTTTCCCTTTATAAATTTTATTTTATTTTATGTATTTCTGTCTTTATTTTTTTAATGTTTATTTATTTTTGAGAGCGAGAGTGAGTACAAGCAGGGGAGGGGCAGAAGGAGACACAGAATCCGAAGCAGCTCCAGGCTCCAAGCTGTCAGCACAGAGCCTGACGCGGGGCTTGAACCCCGGAACTGCAAGATCATGACCTGAGCCGAAGTGGGACGCTCAACTGACTGAGCCACCCAGGCGCCCCCATGACATGTAAGTTTTACAAAATCCTACACAACAAGGGTCCAGCCCCCAATCACCTGCCCCTAACTTCCCTTCTCCCAGATCCTGCTGGCAGCCGCAACAGAGCGCACGCCTGGGGCAGGTCTGGGGGCCGGAATTCCCGGCGACGGGGCCCCTGCGGCCAGGTCACAGCACCTACTATGAGGAGGGACAGGTCCCTGGGCCGATCTGGGCATCGGGGAGCAGCAGGCCTCAGTCAACGCCGCCGCAGGACAGTGAGCCCCGAGGGACAAGGGAGCCACTGCAGGGTCATGACCCGCCTTAGGGTTTTAAAGGACGGCTCTTCTTCCGTGTGGTGGACAGACTGTGTGCCGTCCCCGTGGCCTCAGCCTCCCGGTGTCTATGCCTCTGTGTGTTTCCCTCCCGTTGAGTGTGGGCAGGCCCGGCGGCGGGCGGCTGGCTTGTAACCCACGGAGTGTAGCAAGCATGACGCTAGGAGGTGACTTCTGTGATTGCTCGACGCGGGTGTAATCCCCACCTTGCTCCCAGACTCCCTCCCTTGCTGGCTTTGATGAGGCAGGTTGCCAGACCGAGGGGCCCCCCTACCGAGGAGCTGGGGGCCACTCTGGCTAACAGCCAGCAAGCCCCGGGGCCCTGGGTCTGGCAGCCCCCCAGGAGCTGCGCGCCGCCAGCAGCCACGGGAGCTTGGAGGCCGATGCGAGCTGGTCTGCAGCCCTGGGGGACCCTCAGCCGAGGGGGCGGCCAAGCCCAGCCGCCTGATCCACCACAGCCGTGAGACCCGCAAGGGCGGTGGGTTCAAGCCACTGAGTTTGTGAGCCGGAGTGACGCGGTTGTGCAGCAATGGGGAGTGAATCCACTGTCATCATGCCGAACCGGATTCGGGGGATCTGGGGTGGTGGCAGGAACAAGCTAGGAGGCCGCGCAGTCTGGATTAGGGCCGACGCACCTCGGACCAGTCCTGGTGGCAGCAAAGACAGAGGCCTGGGAAGTGGGTGGGTTTTGGGGCATATTCTGTAGGTAAAGCCAATGGAATTTTCTGATGGACTGGAATTTGGGCTCAGAGAAGGAGCCAAGTGAGGGTCGTGGCTCAGGGATGGGCAGGGCTGGGGTGGCGGGGCGGGGAAGGGCTGGGTGGGGACAGCTCTGAGGGGATGTGGCTCTGGGCGTGCGGACCTGAGAGGTCCCCCAGCCAGCCGATACCGAGCGGGACGCGGGACCTCCACGTCCATCCGGGCCGGGGACTCACACTTTGGAGTCAACACAGCTCGGATGGGATGGAAAGCCACTCGCCGGATGAGATTCCTAGGGAGACAGGGAGGGGACGGGAATGCGGGTCTGAGCCCTGGGCCTGCGGTGGTGAGGTGAGGAGGTGCGAGGGATCGGGAGGGAGAGCAGCACGCGTGGGCGGCTTCGGGCAGCTCTTCGCGCCCAGGATCCCCCTCTCTCGTTGGATGATGCCACTGCCATTTGAGTGATGCAAACTCATTGTGACCAAAGAGCCTCAACGGACAGGCGGATTGTTGGACAAAGCCGATGATTTCACAGAACCGGCAGAGACGACGTCAGGTCAGACGGCCTTTCCAGCTGGGAAGGATGGGTGTTTCCGTCCCTCAGCGGCAGGTCTGTTCCCCACATCGGCTGCCGCTATTCGCCTGTACCCTGAACGCCTTAAATGTGACAACCTATGGTCGTTGCAAATGCAGTGTAATTACTGGATCACCTGACCCACTAAGGGTATTGAAATGATTTGCGACGAACCTTCCATAGTAGTGGAATTACTATTACTGGTTTTCAATTTTTTTAATATTTATTTATTCATTTTGAGAGAGAGAGAGAGAGAGACAGAGAGCAAGCAAGGAAAGGGCAGAGAGAGGGAGAGAGAGAGAATCCCGAGCAGGTCCTGTGCTGCCCAATGTAGGCTGGGCTTGAACCTACGAACTCCGAGATCGTGACCTGAGCTGAAATCAAGAGTCAGATGCCCAACTGACTGGGCCACCGAGGTGCTCCTACAGTAGTTGAATTATTTATTTTTTAATTTTTTTTAATGTTTATTTATTTTTGAGGGACAGAGAGAGACAGAGCATGAGCGGGGAAGGGCCAGAGAGAGAGACAGAATCTGAAGCAGGCTCTAGGCTCTGAGCTGTCAGCACAGAGCCTGACGCGGGGTTCGAACCCACAGACCATGAAATCATGACCTGAGCCGAAGCCGGACGCTCAACCGACTGAGCCACCCAGGCGCCCCAAAGGAATTATTAACACTTCTGTGCTCAGAACTTGATACCATTGTCTCTTCTAACACTTCCAACAGTCTCATGAGGTAGGTACTGTTATTGTTGTCGTTGGTTTTCGGTCGAGAAAACCCAGGCTTTCAGTGACTTGTTCATGTAGGTCTTCTCCTGGGCCTACGGGCTCGGGTCCACTGAGGCCGCCACGTGCGAGCCACGCGGGGCTGGGAGGTCACGGGAAGCAACTGTTGGTTTAGGTCCCAGTAATAAACAACATAAAATAAAGCTTTAGACCCAGTAAAGAAGCATCTGGTGGCTGGATGTATCGCAAAAATAGTATTCACCTGGAAAAGATGAAAGCCAGGGCCACAGCCACTAATCAGCCATGTGGCATGAGGGAAGGAAGCGCTCGGTCACTGTAGGGGCAGGTTTCGCTTACTATACCAAACTGTGTAGCCAAACTGGTTCAAAAAGAAGTACGGTGGCCTCTTAGACCATTTCTAGAGTTCCTTTCAGCTCTAGAAGCTCTATGATTTTTACGTGACGGAAGTTGGCGGGGAAAGGCAATGTTAGTTTCCTACAGAATCTATTCCGTGATTAATGTTACTTGCTTATAAAACGATATTTGACGTAGCTATCTGACTTTATGTGCTTTTATGGAGGACGCTGGGGGAGAAAAACACCCGTGCCTCGCAAATGGAGGGTACAGAATGTTTGGTAAAGTTAGGGCCTATTAAAAATTTACGCATATTGTCAAAAACTCTTGTGCAAACGTGAAAATGACCAGTGCTAGAGTCTGCAATGATTTAGAAAGGAGAACCAGTCAAATGATAAATATTTCCCTTGAGGTCTGACACTGCTTCAATGGGTCCCACCGTTTCAGACTCCCAGGACAGAGATTTATCTGTGTTTCATCAAGTATGAAAAATATACGGGTGGAGGGGTTTCCGGCCGGTACTCCCCCCCCCCAAGTCATCCAGATACCTCCATTAATGTCAGCAGGCTCATAAATTTCTCCCGTGTTCTAAAGAAAGCAGCTTGTACCCCTGCACAGAAGCCTCCAAAAGTGTCACTTGCTGCCTATAAATTCACTTACACTCAATAAAGGCAATTGGCTGCACATGGACTTAATTACCACGGCCCTCGTTGGGAAACTGAGGGGCTCACCAGTTCTCAAAGGAGAGGAGGAAAAAGTGGTGCGCTATTTCACAGTGCACATCACGAAATCTGATTTATTCACTGATGTTTCTCCTTACTACGGGGAGAGTATAAGCAGCTATCGCTCAAGACGGAAGCTTCCTTCCTGATTCGAAAGTAATGCCTTCGCTCGTGCTTGAGTCCTATAGGAGCCTCCCTGCCCGTTTTTACTGTATTAAAAGAAACAACATATTAGTTATCACATAATGGATCGGTTTGATTTCAGTGACTCTCCCATTGGGAAAATGACCCATATGGTTTCCTTGCACCTTTCTGTCTTAAATATTTGTAAAGGACAATTGACACTGGGCAAGCACAGATCACTTGAGGAAGGAATGGAGAGATTTCGCATTCAAAGAGGCTGCCCTCGGCTTCTGTTCACACACTCCTGGTTCAAAACCCCGGCCATCATTCATCCACCTACCTTTCCTCCCTCAAAGGAGTAAGGCTTCCCCTTATCTATTTCAAGAATCTAGAAAGCCTGGGAAAGCAGTCATGGGAGGAGAGTGTATGTTAGCGAAACAGTCATATACGTGTGTTTTAAACTCATTTCTTACGTGCGACTTTTAAAAACGAATAATCACATACACACAGCGACAGAATGCAATGCAGAAAAGGGCAGCTTTAGGGGACAAAGGTTAATTCTGAAGATTCTCTGACCTTACTGGATCGAGTGGAAAATACGAATTTATGAAGCACAAAGGCAGGATAATTTCTGTCCGGAGCAACACATCCATGTTGACATATGTCTCCATAAGACGCGGAAATGAAGGGCGAGCGAAAACCAACCTAAAGGCTCTGTGTCCAAAGAAAGTCAGTCCCCTGTCACCACGTATTACGCACACTATAAAGCAGATGGCCCAAAGTCATCTGACTTTCCCAGTTAGTAGAGAGTCAGTAGACTTGGGGGCTTTCACATTCCCAGGATAATTTTGGTTTTAATTCTTTCAGTGGTGCTCTGCCACTCCCTACGGGGATTCCCTACACATCCCCCCTCTGTAGATGGCATACAGAGGGTGGCAGTAACTTTGGCCCAGAGCCACTCAAAGTCCCATCCCAGGAGCAGAGGCATCTGCATCTGTTTGGAGCTTGCTAGAAACTCAAATTCTACACCAAAAATGCAGGCAACAAAAGCAAACATAGACACGGGGGATGACATTAAACTGAAAGGCTTTTGTGCAACAAAGGAAAGAATCAACAAAATGAAAGCCGATCTGATAAAATGGGAAAAAATATTTGCAAGCCATCCATCTGACCAAGGGTTAACACCGAAAATATAGGAGGAGTTCATACAACTCAATATATTAAAAAAAGAAAAACAAAAACAAAAAACTTGATTTAAAGAATGGGTGAAGGAACTCAGTAGACGTTTCTCAAGCAGAGACCTCCAGACGGGCAGTAGGTACATGAAAAGATGCTCCACATCACTCATCATCAGGGAAACGCAAATCAGAACCACGATGAGATAGCACCTCACACCTGTCAGAACGGCCGGTATCAGAGATGAAAAATAATGAGCAAAGAGAGCCCTTGTGCATTGTTGGTGGGGATGCAAATTGGTGCAGCCATTATGAAAACACTTTGCCACTTTTGGGAAATGAACTGAGGACTGCAGAGTTATATGCACACTTAAATAATAGAAAGTATATATATTGCTCTCTGACCTCAGCTCCCTGAACAGACTCTTAAAACCCTCGTAATTTCCTGATTGATCAGAGCACTAGGAGAATCCTTTGTTCTAATATTTGGTCTTTGACCCCAGTTCCTCGCATAGGGCTCGTAAATCTCTGGGTGACAGGAGCGCCTTTTGTTCTACTGAAACCATGTCTGGTGGGCGGCTGAATGGAGGCTCGTCAGGAGGAAGGCCGAGCCATGATTTGAAGCTTGGGACTTTCAGCCCTACTGTCTCTTCTCCAGAAAGCGGAGAAGGGATGGACACTGAGCTAATGATCAATCATGCCCTATGTGATGAGACCTCCATGAAAATCCCCAAAGTATAGGGTGTGGAGATCGTCCAGGCTGGTGAACACATGGAGGTGCTGGGGACGGTGGTGTCCTTTCCCCGGTCCCTTGTCCCACGCATCTCTTCCATCTGGATATCCACCTGTCTCCTTTCATACTAGACTGGTAGACCTCAAGGTTTCCCGGAGTTCTGTGAGCCTTTTAGCAAATTATTGAGCCCAACGGGGGGGGGGGTCCTTGGAACCCCAATTTATAGCTGATCAGTCAGAAGTACATACAGGTGAGAACCAGAGACCTGTGACTGGCACCTGCAGGGGGAACGGTCTCGTAGGAACGAGCCCCCAACTTGAGGGGTCTGGCACTGTCTCCAGGGAGCCAGTGCTGAACTGTGGGGTGCCCAGCGGGTGCTGAGGAAATTCCTCCCTGCGTGGAATCCTCACGCACCTGGTGTCACCGGTGAAGTGAATGCTTGTGAGTGTGGTAGTCCTGTGTGGTAGGGGAGAAGCACACAGGAGGAAGTGAGTTTTTTATTTGACCCACACCTGTGTTCACTGCAGCATTATTTACAGTAGTCAAGATATGGGAACCGACTACATATCTGTTAAGGGTTGTGTGGATAAAGATGGGGTGGGGGGGCGTCAGGGTGGCTCAGTCGGTTGAGCATCCAACTCTTGATTTCAGCTCTGGTCATGATCTCATGGTTCATGAGTTTGAGCCCCACATCGGGCTCTGTGCTGACAGTGCAGAGCCTGCTTGGGAATCTCTCTCTCCCTCTGTCTCTGCCCCCTCCCCTGCTTGCTCTCTGTCTCTCTCTTTCTCTCAAAAATGAACTTAAAAAAAAGAAAGGGTGGTATATACATACGGCAGAATATTATTCAGCCATAGGAAGTAGGAAGTCCTACCATTTGTAACAATAAGGAAGAATGAAGTTCTACCATTTGTAACAATAAGGAAGAAGGAAGTCCTACCATTTATAACAACATGGATGGATCCGGAAGACACTATGCTGAGTGAAATAAGCCAGGCACAGGTGGACAAAGAGCACTCAATTCCACCTATATGAGCAATCTGAAATAGCCAAACTCATAGAAGCAGAGAGAAGAATGGAGGTTGTCCAGGATGGGGTGGGGGGTAAGGGAGAAACAGGGTGCTAGTAGTCAAAGGGCACAGAGTTCGGTTCTACAGATAAGCGATCTACCGTTCAGCACAGAGCTTGTGGTTAACAATGCTGCATTGTAGGCGCACCTGGGTGGCTCAGTTGGTTGAGCGTCCGACTTCAGCTCAGGTCATGATCTCACGGTGTGTGGGTTCGAGCCCCACATTGGGCTCTGTGCTGACAGCTCAGAGCCTGGAGCCTGCTTCGGATTCTGTGCCTCTTTCTCTCTCTGCCCCTCCCCTGTTCATGCTCTGTCTCTCTCTGTCTCTCAAAAATAAATAAACGTTAAAAAAAAGGATTTAAAAAATAAGAAAACAAAACAAACAAAACCACAAGGCTGCATTGTATCCTTAAACATTTGCCAAGGGGGCAGAGCCTATCTTAAGTGATTTTATCACACGTACAAAATAATAAAGAGTGGGAGGTGATTAAAATTAAAAAAAAATGCAGATAATCAGCCACCCAAGACCTTCCGGGGCTGGGGCCCAGCAACATGTGTTTTAACGGGCTTTCCTGCTCACTGTGACGCAGGCTCCAGTGTGCGAGGCAACGCAGTCTGGCCCGTTCTCCATCACAATATTTGGTTGAGTCTTCAGCTATTCTCTGCCTATTAGCTCAGCTCAGCTCAGCTCAGCACATGTATTGCATCTGCTGAATCCCAGGCCCTGTGCTTGGTCGGGAGAGGACCAGAGGACGATATCACTGCTTGTGCTGTCCCCCAAAAGCTTGGGGTCTAGCAGGACAGACGGAGAAGGACAGCACAGCGAGGGCCAGGAATATAAGGTGGAGTGTCCATGCCCCGTGGAAAGGGAGTCTGTCCACTGCATATTCACAAAAGAGCCTCCCTCAGGGCCCATCTTTCAACATGACTCAGCACCTGCACAGACCGAGGGTGCCCTTGGCTGCTGGGTGCTCTTATTTTCATTTATCGCGATGACTCACCTATTACATGCGATGTCACATGGGGGTCGCACCTGTCCCCGAGGCCTTGGAGGGCAATGCCGGGTGCTCAATTTCTCATCCCACCTCTTCTCATGCCCTATGCTCAACCTAATACATTTTCCACCAGAACAGGTGGCAGGAAAGTCATTCGCTTCCTGCTGTGAGTAACCTCCAGACCACGGCTGCCCTTCAGGATTTGCTGAAGACAGAATTCCAAATCAAGAGTCCCTAACTCATGTCCCCGTGTGAGACCCGCCCTTTCCCTGTCCTGAAACTTCTTCCATTCTGAAGGGCATGTGTCCTCCAGGTTGGAAACTTGGAATATGAAGGGAAAAAACAAGCTGTGGCCCCACTACCCAGATGTATCTGCTGTGCACATTCTAGTGGTTTCTTTTTTGACGTCTTTAAAAGTCCTCAGAGGCACCAATTCTGAACCCGGCCCTGAAACCAGTTCTGGTTTTACAAGATGTTCACGTTTCTGCAAGTCTTCACGCAGCCGGGTTTCAGTTCTGCCAGCAAATACTCAGGTTTTAGCCAACTTCTCTGAGCCCACTCTGAAGCCTGTGAAATGACTGGGGCCATGCCGTGTCTCTTGAATCCCACGGTTCCTGTCTCTCTTGCTTCCCTCTCCCTACACAGAACCATCACCATGCTCTTTGTGCAGGTGTTTAGGAGGAGGGGAAGGAGAAGGGATCGGAAATAAGGAAAGCCCTGGGGTTTCCAGGTGGTATCTAATGAGCCACATGGCCTCGGACAACCTCCATCTTTTCCTACAAAATGATACTTAACTGCACAATGGAGTCAAGACACAGAGCAAGGTTTCTCCTTCTGGAATGCTCAGAACAGGGAGACATGCTTGGTGTCGTGGGAGCATCATGGCTTTTGGAATCTGGAGACCTGAGTATGAATTCCAGCCCCCCCTTCCATGAGCCATGGGCTGAGAGGGAGTCACTGTTGCAGCCTTTCTAGGGCTTGGGATCCCAGAAGAGCAGCCATGGGAAGCAGCTGGGGCGACCTCTCTTGTAGGAACAGTGGGGAGGCACATGGGCTGAGCAGAAAGGACATGCTTCTGAAGGAGTGAATCCTGGTGGAAGACGGTGTGGCCGGGAGCTTAGGATATCTGGGTGGGGGCTACTGGAGGCCAGAGTTGGGGGAGACCTGCACAGCCCTCTCCGTGTGGACGGGACACTCACTTTCCCACAGGGAACCGACCATCCAAACCACTCATCCTCAGGGAATTTCTGCTCCTGGCCTAGCGCTCCTCTGGGCAGAAGGTATGGTCACACCAGTTCTAGAGTCCCCTCCAGGGTGAGTTCCCAAAGCCCGATGGGCATAAACTGGGTGGGGAGAGGCGGTGAGAGAAGAGTCCCTCTGGGTCCACATACCTTCAAAGGACCAGGCTTAACTCAAGGAACTGTAGCAAAAGGGCGAATTTTACTGCATGTCCATGATGTCTTAGTTTTAAAAATGAGACAAGCAAACAAATAAAACAATCCCCCCAAACGAAGCATTCCAAGGCCCCTTCCAGAAAGAATGCACGCTTGCTGGTGATCTGTAGGGTTGTCACCGCTGCGCTCGGGGGGCTTGACGCACATTCCACGCTGTCTGATTTTTGTTTGCCTGCCCTGTTATTAGACCCTCAGCCTCGTCCCCGCCCCCAGCCCTCGCAGCCCTGCCCCCCCGCTCCACCACCAGCCAGGCTCTCTTTCCAGAGGTTCCCAATGCAGCATGTTGGAAGGACGCTTACAGCTGTGTATACAAAGGTCCCATGCCCAGGAATGAAGGCTGCAAATTTTGTGTCTGGAAAGTGAAGGCCTTCCTCTATGCTTGAAATAACTTCGGAGGGTGTAACGTGTGCCACACTTGCTCCAACCCTCCAGGGTGAGAACCCTGGACCCTGGGCAGGCTGCCTGCCCACAGCCAGCCGTCGGACTGTGGGCTCCTGGCACTGAAGATGCACCATCTGCCTCAATGCCCTCACGTGCATCAGGCCCCCTGAAAACCAGGACTGGTCCTAGGGGCTCAGGTCATGATCTCACGGTTCGTGGGTTCGAGCCCCGCGTCGGGCTCTGTGCTGACAGCTCAGAGCCTGGAGCTGCTTCAGATTCTGTGTCTCCCTTGCTCTCTGCCCCTCCCCCACTCACGCTCTGTCTCTCTCCTTCAAAAATAAACAAACATTAAAAGAAATTAAAATAAAGCTTATTGATGGAGTCTGAAATGTAAATGACAGTTTGGGGCAGGTCCCAAGCCAAGAGAAATACCACCCGTAGCAAGACATTTTCTGAAGACGAGTGTCCCCATGATTGCGCTGTCCAACACGGTAGCCACTTGTGACCTGTGAAGATCTAAACTTAAAATCTAAATTTATTAAAATACAGAAAATTCAAAATTCAGATCCTTAGTCACCCTAATTAACCTGCAAGAAGCCATATGCGGCCTGTGGATACCACCCTGGACAGTGCGGATCCGGGCCGTCTCCAGCACCGCAGGAATGGCACGGGTCTCGAGTGACGCAAGCTCGTGCATTTGTCCTTCATCAGAAATGTTGTTTATCTTGTAGCCGTTGAGGGCTGCGGTCAGCTGAGTCATGGTCCCCAAAGATATCAGATCCTAATCCCTGGAGCCTGTAAATGTTACTTGTATGGAAAAGGGGTTCTGTAGATGTGATCAAATCAAGGATGTGAGCCAGGGAGATTATCCTGGATTATCTGGGCGGGCCCTGACTGCAATCAGAGACGTTCTCAGGACAGAGGAGCACAGGGAGATTAAGCGCATGTACGTGGGAGAGGAGGAGGCGGTGTGACCACACAGCAGGGAAGGGACGGAGCCACAAGCCAAGAAATGCCAGCCGCTTCCAGAAGCTGCAAGAGGCGAGCAACAGACTCTCCCTTGAGCTTCCGGATGGCGGGCCCTTTGATTTCACACTTCTGACTTCCAGAACAGGGAGAAAATAAACCTCTATTGGTTTAAGCCCCCATGTTTGTGATAATTTGTTACAGAAGCAATGGCAGGTTAATGCAAGGGTTCAGTTCGTTAGTGTGTAAAGTCCTGGGAATTCCTGGTTCTGAATAAATGCTCAATAAATATTAGTCTCTGTTCCTTATTATTATTATTTCAGATTAATACACACCTAATGTCTCCAGTCACCAAATGGTTGTAATTACAAGGGAGGCCAGTGGTGAGTAAGGGCAACGAGCGCCCACATTTCAGCGGGGCTCTGGGGCAGGACTGGCATTTAGGTGGGGGAATCTGTGTTCCCTAGATGAACAAGTGAAGCACTCGCCAACTGAAACCACGTTTCCAAGACTGCAATATTTGACAAAAAACGCTATTTCGAATAGTTCAGCCTGTACAAAGGACTGACTATAAACACAACTGCCTCAGCTTCCGGAAGATTCTCAGCTCCTGGAGCCCAAGTGTAAAGCAAAGGGAAACATAGCACAGGAGGGGGCATCAAAGTGAACCGAGCGAGACCTCGAGCCTCCCCCTGCTCCACTGGGCTGGAAAGGAGCGGAAGAGTAACTTTGGGGGTCGGGGAGAGAGTACCAGCCACACTGTTACCAGGACTCCATATCCAAGAAAATCCAAGAGACTCAAGGAAAGGACGACTAGAAATCACTTGAGAGTTCACTTAGCAAATGGTGCAAATTATCTAAAATATACGACCAACCCATGGAGAACACAGTGAGTAATATTGTAACAATGCTGGGTGGGGACAGATGGGGAGGACAACACCTGTGGCGAGTGCTGTATAATGTGCAGACTGGTCGGGTCGCTGTGTTGCACATCAAACTAATATAACGTTCTGTGTCCACTATACTTCAATAATAAAAAAATAAATCAGTAAGTGAAATATACAACTACTAACAGTAGAAAATGCTATTTGGAGAAAATCTTATAAAATACAAAAATACCTAAAAAACTCATAACCGTGACAAGAAACTGCTGGGGCCCCGGTATTTCATCTGCACTGCGTCATTCGCCCCCACAACAACCGCAGGCAGCAGGTGTGGTGGCCGCCTCGTGCAGGTGGCCAGGGTGGGGCTCGGAGGCACCCAGGGCACAGAAAGTGAGCAATGAGTTCTTAACGGCTGCATTATTTCTCATTTCTCTCATTTCTCTCCTTCCCTGTGTTTCCTCCTCTCTCTTTCTAGTTTTCTTATAGGCCAGATAAAAAAATCAAAGGCAAATTGTAACTCAGAAGTCATTATTACAATAATGTATCCAAAACAGCTTTAGTGTTTCCTGACACCACAGGACTACATTTTAGAAATCACTTAAAAAGATGACGTCAGAGAGAGAAGTGGATGCAAGTCGGGGGGGTTCACAGAAGAGATGCTGCAGACAAAACCCCAAAGTTGAGTTAAAAAAGAAATCTTAGTATAATTTGGCAGCTGTAAGTATTGATTAAATGAGCTCCGGATACGTAATCCAAATCATGGGAGTATATATCAGTTGTTACTTCTGGTAATTTTTCAAGTTGCCATGTTGTGTCCTATTGGAATTTAGCCTGAGGACAGGTCATGTTTCATGTTTCCAAAGACAATATTTGCTTTTTATTTGTCTTTGATTTTAAAAAAGCAAGGAAAAGGATTTTTATCAAAGTCAATCAGTTAAATGTAATCCAATTAGGAAAATGAATTTGCCCTTGACCTCTTCAAAAAGAGGAGTCTTTATGTCTTTTCGAGTGATGCTTAGCATACCCGTGGGACCCTAACTCGGCCTCCAAACTGTCAGGCCAGTGACACCCGGATGGACTGCTCTCAAGGACTGGCCAGCGAGGGCTGGTTCCCCAGAGGAGCCCCAGAGAAGCCCACATCCCCAGGGAACAATGGGGGGGGGCCCCCAAGGTGTCCCTCGAACCTCCCAGGACACCACTCCCATTTACTGCCAGCCTCATGTCTCCCCATTCTTTGATCAAAGGACGATTTTCAAGAGTGCCACGTGGGCATTTTGTTAACCTACTTTTTGAAAATTAGGGTTTTAGAATTTTACGTATTTATTTTGAATGATCTCAAATTGATAACTTATCCTTCCTTGTCTTCTAATATATTTAATGAGACTTTTTGTTATAAAAATAATACTTACTAAAAAAAAACTTCCAACAGCACAGATTATAAAGTAAAAAGTAACATTACCACTCTACTCCCCAGATGAAACCTAGCTAACAGTTTCCTGTGTATCCTTCCAGAAAATTTCCATGCATGTACAGACATGTATCTAATAAGTTAAATGTGTGTATGAATATGTGTGTGGGTATATTTGAGATCTTTCAGCTTATTCAGCCCTGTACACGGGGCTTTCAACTCGGTTTCGTGGCCTAATGGTAAATTAGATTTTAAAATATCTATTTAAAAGTTAAGAATCATTTTATTTATAGAAAACATGCTGGTGGAAACTGTTCTCTGCAGCCCTGGCAAAAGGGGTGGAAAGTTCCTGATAACTGAGATTTGTAAACACAGGACATATCATGCTCTATAAAAATGAGAGTTTTGGGGCTCCTGGGTGGCTCAGTCAGTTAAGCGATGGACTCTTTTTTATACTGTATTTTTTAAATGTTTATTTGTTTTTGAGAGAGAGAAAGAGAGAGATTGCGCATGCACACACACAAGCGAGGAAGGAGCAGACAGAGAGGGAGACGCAGAATCCGAAGCAGGCTCCGAAGCAGGCTCCAAGCTCTGAGCTGTCAGCACAGAGCATAATGGCCTGATGTGGTGCTTGAATTCATGAACCGCGAGATCATGACCTGAGCTGAAGTCGGATGCTTAACCGACTGAGCCGCCCAGGCGCCCCAAACATCAGACTCGTGATTTTGGCTGAGGTCATGATCTCATGGTCCTGAGATTGAGCCCTGCATTGGGCTCAGCACTGAGCATGGAGTCTGCTTAAGATTTTCTCTCCCTCTGCCCCTCCCCTTTCTCCATTCTTTCTCTCTCTCTCTCTAAAAAAAAAAAAAAAATGAGAATTCTAATTATAAACCAACATGGTATCATCTAAAGACTCAATTGTCTTGAAACTATGTGAAATGTCCAAAATTGCATAAAATCATCCCACGTGTATTTGCTCTGGACAGAATTATGTAATTGGCTACGGATGGAACACGGCGATACCACAAGTCACCTCTTCCACAGGGGAATTCATACACCACTCCCTTCTCAGCGCCAGACTGGTCCTGACGGACCGCCTGCAGAGTGGTGGGGGGAGGGGCATGTGAGTGAGCAGGAGGTTACAGGATGGAAGAGATGGTAAGGACTTGACATACAGGTCTAGGCGTCCCTCCTTTCTAACCAACCCACGAAGTAGGTGTTGAGGTGTTGAGTCTTGTCCTCATCACAGATGAGGAACCTGACCCACAGAGAAGACGAACCAAGGCTACACAGCTGTCTCCAGTCTGTGTTCTTAATCATTATGCCAACTGTCAGGGGCAGGAATGGCGCGTGCGGGGCTTGGAGAAGCTCAACCAGGAGTCGAGGAGGAGTTCTGAAGGGAGGCCCCTCTGGGAGGGTTTCGTAGAGTCTTGACCTGAAGGAGAAGTTAGTGAGGCAGGGGTGGGGGTGGGAGGAAGCAGGAGAAGGTGGGTGAGTGGGGACACTGCCTGAGTCCTTGAGCCTCACCCTCTAAGGGTCTCGATAAAGGAGGGGGGGTCACTGCTGAGACCCCAGCAGGTGGCTGAGGAGAATCTGGGAACATCTGGGCGGTGTCTGTCTTCCTTCCCGTGCAGCGTGGTTGGATGGGATTGGAGGGGGTTGGATGGCAGTGAGGAGGAGGGGGCTTGGTGGGTGAGGGTCTGGAGGAGCCTGCCCATGCCCTGAGGCTTGGGCCTGACACCAGCTGTGCCCCTGGGGGGACATGGCGTTCCCAAGAGAACCAGCATCCCAGTGAGGGTGCGCTCAGAAATGAGAGGCCAGGGTTGCAGGTGCCCGGTGATCGGGGGCGCATGGCAGAAACCACAGGCTGCAGGAGGAAGCCCCAGGGACCAAGTGGGCAGTCATTCCTTGTTGGACCCGATAACTACACTGCACACCTACGGGACCTGGTCAGGGACCTGACCATAGCACGTGCCCAGATGTCGTCACCCTGTCGACCCCTAACTGTCGACATGAAGGTTTAACTTCCCTTTCTCGTCAGGGGCCATAAGAGGAAGAAAAGCAGGGCAACATTCCTGGTAGGCATTTGAATGGACTCCAGATGTACTCAAAATAGACAGCCTGGAAGACACTCTTAAACTGGAAGACGCTGAGTTACCTACAACTGACAAGTTTGCTTAGACTGTGCTCAGGAGACGGGGCGTCCGAGGGCAAGGTTAGAGGTAGGAATGCTGGGTTTTGATATTCGGAGAAGAGAAAAACATGCCTTTTTTAAGAACGGAAAACACTGATATCTTTGCTGATACAATACCTCTATATTTTTAACAGCTTTACTGATGTATAATTGATATATAACAAACTGTCCATTAAGTGTACAGGTGATAAGTCTGGACTCTACATACGCCCATGACCCATTACCAGGATGGAGAGTAAGGAGGGAACGGATAAGGAAAGGAGAACATACGTGCACATATAAACCTCCCTCTGTTAATAGCTACATTCACTTCTTTATGATCATTACTGGCACAGAATTAATGCAATCTCAAACTTTTCACTTTAAATATGCCTTCATTGAAAATGCCCCAATTGAGGGTGCCTGAAGGGGAGTCAGTCGGTTGAGTGTCTGATTTCAGCTCAGGTCATGATCTCACGGTTCGTGGGTTCGAGCCCCGCGCCGGGCTCTGTGCTGACAGCTCAGAGCCTGGAGCTGCTTCGGATTCTGTGTCTCCCTCTCTCTCTGCCCCTCTCCCGCTCATGCTTTGTTTCTCTCTCAAAAATAAATAAACATTAAATTTTTTTTTTAAAAAATGCCCCATTTTGCTATAACATAGCCTTGATTAATAAGGTCTAAAAAGGAAAGTTCACAAATTTATTCAATTTTGAATTTTTAAAAATCATCAGTATTTTCAAGTTGTATTCATATAACAAAGGGCAGAGTTTCCCCATCAAAAGCAATCGATTGCTTACTTTGTTTTAAAAAATGTTTTATTTATTTTTGAGGGAGAGAGGGTGAGTGGGGGAAGGGCAGAGAGAGAGAGGGACAGAGGATCTGAAGGGGGTTCTGCACTGATATCATTGAGACTGATGTGGGCCTCAAACTCATGAACTGCAAGATCATGACCTGAGCCGAAGTCGGATGCTCAACTGACTGAGCCATCCAGGTGCTCTGAGCATTAAAATAATTTTGAAGCTTATTTATTTATTTTGAGAGAGATAGAGAGAGGGAGGGAGAGAAGGAGGGAGGGGCAGAGAGAGAGGGAGACAGAATCTCAAGCAGGGTCCTTGCTGTCAGCACAGAGCCCAATGCGGGGCTTGAACTTACGAACAATGAGATCAAGACCTCGGCTGAAATCAAGAGTTGGATGTGTAAGTGACTGAGTCACCCAGGCCCTCAATGAATTGCTTTCTTTAAAAAAAATTTGTTTTAAAGTTTATTTGAAGAGAGAGACACAGAGTGTGGGGGAGGGGCAGAGAGAGAGGAGAGGGAGGGAATCCCAAAGAGGCTCTGCACTGTCAGCACAGACTCTGACATGGGGCTCGAACTCACAAATCATGAGATCATGACCTGAGCTGGAGTCAAGAGTCAGATGCCCAACCAACTGAGCCCCCCAGGTACTCCTGAATTGCCTTCTTTAAAGAAAGGTTGCTATACAATTTATGTATTGAGGAAACCGTACCAGAATGCCATACAAGGTTAACACAGGAGGAGTTCATGGTGGCCGAAGTGTCTCTAATTCTTGACATATATGTGATATACTGCTGCATAACGTTCCATCAGAACTTAGTGATCGAAGCGATCAACGTTTATGTTGTCACTGTTTCTTGGGCAGGGGACCAGATGTGGCTGCCCTGGGGGCCTCTGCCTCGAGGTCTCCCACCAGGCTGCAAACCACGGCTGTGGTCTCATCTGAAGGCTCTCTGGGGAAGAATCCACGTCCAAGGTCATTGTGTGGCTGTGAGTGGAAGTTGGTTCTTCCCAGGCTGCTAGACTGAGGCCCTCCCCTCCTTCCCATGTGGGGGTCTCCTGTGGCCGGCTCACAGCATGGCAGCTGACTTACAGCAGAGAGGGAGAGAGCAAGAGAGAGCAAGGGAGGCCGGCAGGAAGGCAGCGACACCTCCTCACTTTTGCCTCTGTTCTTCCTTCAGAAGTGAGGTGTTCGGTCTAGATCACAGTCAAGGGAAGGACATTATGACAAGAAAGAGGTGAAGTCACTGGAGGTCATCTTAGAGGTTGCCTACCATGGACATAAATATCTTGTAATGTGATTTTTTGAGAGGAAGTTTGATTTTCTATCGCCAACAGTTAAAATTCTCCAGTTCTGATGAGCTAACCAAAGTTGGTGTCTGAGCGTCTCTGAACCCAATGCAATGCGGCACAGTCCCTGTTAAAGGAAACAGATGGCCAAGTCTGGCCTCCACGGCTCCTGGGACTGATCACTACCATCTTCCCTCTTTCTCTCCCCCTCTTAAAATAAAACAGATTTTAAAACTGCTCTCATTAGGTTGCCTCCAAAGTGTTTGCTCCGCTGCACAGAAACTTCTGTGCTCCACAGGTGTTTGCTCTAGCCATGTGTGATTCTCTAAAAATGAATACCTTTCAAAAACCCTCTTTTGTAAAGCAAGCTTTAAGTCAGTTAACGTTGCATGCAAGAGTATTAAGGAAGACCATTCATGCAGACCCTGGGGCCTGGTCCCCAGGACTGCGAGCCACCTAACATTTCAAGGAGGCCCAGGGCCCCGGTGGCAGGCCGCACATTCAGCAGCTGCCTCACAGAATTGTGACAGAGAAGGGCAGAGACTGAGAGTCCCGAGCTCATGAAAGTGGAGAGGCTGCCCAGACCCCAGGACCTGCTTGTGACTAGATCCCTTGGCTTCTGGCCAGACTTGGCCTGGGAAGTCCACCACGCTGGGGCTGTGTCATCTGCCCATGACGTTCAATTCCATGTGGCCACAGAAGTACCAGATGGGCCTTATTATGTCCCACACCCAGCTGCGTTTCAGGCTCTTACTCCGTGCGCATTAATGATACCACCCGAAATGCAATCCCGCAAGCCGGGGCACTTCCGAGCAGGGGACCGAGCAGGGGACCAGTTCCTCCTGATGCCAACTGCGTCCCTTGTGTACCGTCTATCCCGGAGGGAACTTCTGGGACCGGGGCACCCAGTCCAAAGAAAGCTCTGCAGTTAGAGATGAGATCTCTCTTTGAAAGCCCTGTGGTTAGAGATGGGATGATAGGATCCCTCTCCGTCCTGGGCTGAGGTTTTTCTCTTCTCCAGGGACAGTCCTACAATTCCCCAGCTGCTCTTTCTCTTCGTCTCCCCACAGAAGGGGCTTCCTCCCCTCCATGCCTCCATGTCCTGGCCCGTTTTTATCTTCCCCATTTGCGATCACGCACCTATGAGGCTGTCTTCTTAGTGGACTCCATCTCCTTTCCTCCCAGACTCTTGCAGTTCAGAGTCCTTTGGCTTCGGCCCTTTGTTTGTGGGATGCAGGTGGGAAGTACAGAACTCCCTACTTTTCCGCCATCTTGGCCTCTCACCCAAGATGGGCCTTACTCAAAACAAAGCAAAACAAAACAAAACACCAGGACAAAAAGCAATCTCATTAAAAAAAATAAGAAGTTCATTCCTGAATTCTTAGCCTTGACATTTCACTTTCTGAAATGAAGCCTAGAAACTCCACGAATCAGGGGCACCTGGGTGGCTCAGCTGGCTAAGCTGTCCAACTCTTGGTTTCGGGCTCAGGTTTGTGGGTTCGAGCCCTGCATCAGGCTCCACACTGACAGCACAGAGCCTGCCTGGGATTCTCTCTCTCCCTTTCTCTCTGCCCTCCTCCGCTCTCTCTCAAAATAAATAAACTTAAAAACAAACCATGAATCTACCTATATGGACATGGTTCTGTGCTTAAAAGCACACAAGAACCTCAACCCCTACAGAAGAGACCATCAGGATAGTCACTGGGCCACTCGCACTTACCTGCATTCGATGAACCAATGCCGGATCTGGTCCTGAAGGCTGTCCTTGATATCGGCACCTTCTACTAATTTCAGGTCATCCTTGATTGTAACCAAGGCTTCCCTGTACTTCTCCTCGTGCTTTATCTGCACCTCATTCCTCAGGGAATTCACCTTTTCGGCCTGGATTACGGTGGCACTGACTTCATTAAACAGAGGAGGTGGATTCTGAAAACACAAGATCATAAAGGTTCTCAGGCTGGCAAAGGACATCAGACACTCGTGAAGTATGTCAACATCTCCAGTGGTGTCTTATCAAGGCTCACGAGACATGCACGCGGAACGAGAGACTCAGGTCCGGCAGGAGAGTCTGAAGAAGTGATTCACCACCATGAGGAGGAAAGATGGGGATCACTCCATACCATTTTCCAGCTGGGGGGCAGTTAGCTTGAAAAATGCATATTCAATAAACATTACAAAAAACTGTTCACGCTATGGAAAGTAAAATGTTTCCAAATCTTCTTGGTTAATGGGAGAGCAGAGATTATAGAGGAAGAAAGTATTTGAAGTAAGTCTGATAGAAAGTTTGGGTGTTCTGATTTCAAGAAAAACTACCCCCAAATCAACTCTGCAAACATCCTTCTGTTTGTTTGAATATCTGGACATTCACCCTGATATTACCCCTTGTTGGTACAATGTTCTACTTCAAAACCTGCTGGTTAGCAAGTCAACAGAAATCTGGCTAGTAAGTATCAATCAAATACTCAGCACCGCTCCAGCATCGACGGGGTTGTGGTGAAAGAAAATACACAATCACTTTGAGGGGCGCCTGGCTGGCTCAGTTCATCCATAGGGGATGTGACTCCTGAGCTCAGGGTCGTGAGTTCAAGCTCCTCTTTGGGTGCGGCACTTCCTTAAAAAGAAAAACAAATTATTTTTGAGACATAATTCGTATTCTTTAGAATCTCTAAAATGGAGTTGGCAAGATAAGAGTAATGTACGACATAGTAGGGAACAATGTCGGCTGACCCAAAGACACTTTACAACATGGGTTTGGATGGAAATTTTGAACTAAAGAGGGACTTGGAGAAGGAAAACACCACAGGACAGTTGTACCTGGAATTATATCTCTGTGAGCTGAAGCACTGCTTCCTTCACAGATAGAGGATCTGAGTTCTAAGCCATTCAGAGAGTTGGCCCAGGCCATTGAGCAAATAAAGGGCATATTCAGGGGTGTGTTGCAGCCTGCCCATGATGGCTTGTGAGATCCAATTGACACATTTTCTAGAATTTTGCAAGCTGGTTGTTAAATGCATTGTTAATTGTTGGCACTTTAAAATGCTAATTTGTATAAACTTACAACGAAGTAAATTATGTCAGAAAGTTCTCAACACTCAAAACTCATCACTTCCTAATTATTTGACTGGATCTTACTATATCATCGACGCTCTTGGTGTTATTTCTATCTGTTGTGTCTCTATGGCGAAAATACTGCATAATGGTGTGCCATGGTGCCTACCTTCCCGACTGCATTATATCTAGGCTGGCAGCTTGAATGCGTGATGGGAAGAGTTACACCATGGACATTAGCAAAGGCTAGTTAAGTTGAACCATGAGTTGTTCTGGCTTCATGTGTTCAGTCTTCATTTTGCTGAAGCACACCCATGAGCGTAACGTTCAGACTGGATCCGTGCGGCTGTGAATCTTCGAAGTACTTGCACTTTGCAGGTGTTTCCTCGGATCCCTCCCACCTGAATGGCAGTTTGGCGATGTCCTTGGAGGAGGCTTCCAGCATGCAGAACTGCCCGTGACTGACTTGTTGGACACGGATGTTCCTCGTCCATAAGCTCTTCTCCCTCCGGCTCTACACTTGGAGCTCTGAACGTTTATCAAAATGTGTCCAGGTGGGGACACTAGTTCATTCATCACACTCTCCATTTGGTGGGTCCATTCTATATAAAACATTGTGTCTTCGACTCCGAAAATTTCCCTTCTATTATTTCCTTTCCCCCCCATTTCTCTCTCTGCAATAAATATTAGATAAAATTGCCAGGCCACCAGATTAATCTTCTGCAAGGCCGAACTTTTCTCCGATATGTTCCATCTCTCCTTTACCTATTTGCACTGTGTTATCATAGGTTTTCTGGACATTATCTTGCAGAACTAACGTGGTTTTCAGTTATTCATTTATTAATTTGGACTTATTTATAATTAAAAAAATTATTCATTTAGAGAAGAGAGAGAGCATGTGAGAGCAGGGGAAGGGCAGAGAGAGAGAGAGAGAGAGAGAGAGAGAGAGAGAGAGAGAGAGGGAGAGAGAGAATCCCAAGTAGGCTCTAGGCTCTCAGCACAGAGCCAGACTGTGGCTTGAGATCATGACCTGAGCTAAAATCAAGAGTCACTCTCTGGCTTATCTGACCCAAAGCCATGGTAGGGGGTTTGGGGCAGAAGTCCGGGTGTAAGTCGAGGCTCAGCCATTTGCTACCTCTAAGATTTTGTAAAAGGCATTGACACCTTTAAGGTTTAGTTTCCTCCTCTTTAACGGGAACAGTATAAGAAGATATCTATCTGTGAAGATAGAGTGGAACACTCTGTGTGAGCTCCTGCTACGGAGCCTGGCACCGAGTGAGCCCTTGGTGCATTTACCATGGCTGTTGCATTTTCATCCGGCGCACCGATGTCTAAGCGTGTGAGACCCAGGAATGCTAGAGGGCTGGCTACCATATAAAGGAAATTTCAGGGATAAGAGAGAAACATTAGAGTTCGTTTCAAAAGCCTCAAAAAGGATGAAATTCAAATACAGAACAAAGTTTTGCCTTATTTACAAAAGACATTAACAGAATTATAAATTTAAATCAATTAGTTGGAAAAAAAATAACCTTAAACACTCAGTTGATGCCATATACTGAAATAAATTCCAAATGGATGAAATAGTTAATTGTAGCACGTTTGTGCACACACGTGCGTGCGCACACACACACACACAATCTCCGAGAAATACCCATGAACCTCTGGGAGTGATTTCTCAACTAGAAATACAAACAAGATGCTGTTAGAGGGGCACCTGGGTGGCTCAGTCGGTTAAGCGTCCGACTTTGGCTCAGGTCATGATCTCACAGTTTGTGGGTTCGAGCCCCGCATCGGGCTCTGTGCCGACAGCTCAGAGCCTAGAGCGTCTGTGGATTCTGTGTCTCCCTCTCTCTCTCTGCCCCTCCCCTGCTCATGCTCTGTCTCTCTCTATATCAAAAATAAAAAAAAAAAATTAAAAAAAGATGCTGTTAGAATAGAGCACCTACTTAACACAAAGACAGTGAAAAAAGATGAAAGAAATTATACCTGTAATACTTTAAAAATACGCATTGGAAAGTCTAAGGAAATAATCCAATTGTCTGAGTTTAGTATAATGAAAACATGCTTTCATGGTAGGAAAAAGCCCTAGAACCACTTTAAAAGTAAATCTAGAATGAAAATTATAGGATCACTTTCAAGAACAATGTTAAAAACAACAAATGATCTAAATTTCCTTGCTATGCATGTGCTTAAAGGCCTGACTCTACATTCTGCATCTTGTGCCAAAACAGATAGAAATTTCCTTTATTTAATCATTTTAAAAAGGATCAAAATTCTTGTACCTTTCAGGTGATATTTTTTATTCCTAGTGTTTACATTTTCAATGTATGAAGTAGGAGCTTATAATTCACATAAAGATTTTTGCCTGATCTCTTCAATGATTATTTTAAAGTTCACCGTTTCCATGAAGAGGTTAAAATAGATCTGTACCCAAATTTCTTTCTCTGTGATCAATGTGTAGAATTGTTTTGAAGTCTTGCATTAATTTTCTGATTCTCTATCAACCAATCACATGATCTTGCTTTACCCTCCATTACATTGTCCCTCTGGTAATTTACAGCAGATTTCTTTCATAGATGTATATGTACAAAATGCATTTTCAGCTTCCCTTTTCCCTTTTATCTCTACAAATGGAACAATGAGTAGGTGGCTCTGATTTGGGTCTTGGCAATAGCTCTAGAACTCTACAGAGTGTTTAGCCAACTTCCTTGCACTCTTGTGATCTTTGAGCAAAACAGAGAAATCTCTCAGCTCTCGTTGGATTTTTGTCAGAACCCCAGTAGCATGTGCTCTGTTCTGAGCATTCTTCCTCTACATTCCCTTGCTGGCGTCCACGTCCATTTGGAGGTAGATATGAGCGTGTGACTCTCCCACTGAACAGATGAGGACACCAAGGATCCTACCTAAGTGGCTTTCCCAAGTCATTCTACGCTAATGAAGAAGCTGGCAGTAAGGTTTCCCAATTCCTTCCGTTCTGTGTTCCTCCCATTACACCATGCTGTGCCGGTAATGTGTGTGTATTCATGCATGTTTCTTGATATAGACTTTCTCTGACAAAAATACATTTGGGGTCATTTGTAGCTTCTTTCTCTAGTTGCTTTTGAATTTAAAGGTTATAATATATTTAGGTCCTATGTTAATGAGCAGCTTTTCCTTTGGGCTAAGACATCTTTTCCTCGTTAGCAACTTTGGTCATATGGAATTCAAATTTGTTAACTCACCGTGTAAACAGCAACTCATTTAAAAATAAATTACAAATATTAAAGGGAACTAGAGAACATGATAATATAGTATATATTGAAATACATCAGCTGTAGAATAATGCATCTTAATGAAGGCTTCCCATGTGAATAAACCATTATATTTACAAGCTTTCCACAGTTAATGACCCGGAACCGTAGAGCGAAACCTATGTTTATAGCAAGGTCCTCTGTCAGCAAAAATATACATATTAATAATTGATGTTGCCGTAAACATAGGACATCTGATGATGCTTCCTGGGTTTGTGGGGAAATAGGACTCCATGGTCCATTAACTTAAAATGCTTATCTAATGTTTGATGGGCTTTGTCTTTAAAAATCCTTGTTCAAATTAGTCAGATAAAATGGACATTTGTCCAAATGAAAATCTGTTCAATTTATCAGTCACAAGTACACTTGCAGTAAGTGATTTAATGCTGGCAACTTTTTCCGGAAGCTCATTGTCTCAGGGGGTTCACTTCTTTTTGGTGCCTTGTTGTCACTGAAGGCGAAGTCTGAATGGGGTTGGGGGAAGGGAAAGCATCCATTCTGAGCAAATGACCATCCTGTGAAATCTCTTGCTGTCGTCAACGTGGAGATTAATTAGCTCCGGCGCCTCCTGAACGCAGCGTGCGCTTGTGTTCATTAGGAAGCATCTAGAGGCGGGCTCAGTCGGCTCCCCGCTCCCTTTCACTCTGGGGAGGAAACTGCTTTTCAGCTGGTCCATTTTAAGATGGTGTGTGCATGTGCACGCATGCATGCGTGCTCCTTAGTTCATGAAAATAAGCCATTTTGTTCCATCATTTCATTTCGGAGTAATAGACCTATATTTATGTGTGTGTGTGTATACAAATACACCTACTTATAAAGATGAACCCCGCAGAAGCAGTGGAATAAAATCCTATGCAGACCCATTGCCAACGGCTGCCTCTTGCCCTCTGCTTCGAATAGTTATGGGAGGGCCTTATTTCAGGATGCCACAATTTTAGTGCGTGCAAAACTATTAGATAATAAAAAATTTTCTAGCTCGTTAAGCCCAACTTCTAAAAATCGTTTAGCAGATTTAAGATTTGCTTCATTAGGGGCTGGCCTAGGACAGTCAAGTTGAGTTTATAACTGATAAGTGATATAAACTTAATTTGCCACATTTTTGTCCTACTTTCTTTAAATATAGTTTTTTTTCTTGAGAGAGAGAAAGAGAAAGAGAGAGAGCACATGTTGGGGAGAGGAACAGAGAGAGAGAGAGAAAGAAAGAGAATCTCAAGCAGGCTCCATGCTCAGCATAGAGACCAATGCGGGGCTCGATCCCATGACCCTGGGATCATGACCTGAGCAGAAATCAAGAGTCGGACGCTTAACCAACTGAGCCACCCAGGTGACCCTCTTTAAATATTTTAAAAATAAACACTTTGGTGCCACTTACAGGTTGTGAGGCACTATTTTAAGTGATTTACAAATACCAATTTATTCCTCCTAAATAACCTTATGAGTAGGTGGCATTATTATCTTCACTATATAGGAGGAAACTGAGGCACTGAAAGGTCAAGGAGCTTGCCCAGGATCACATAGCCATCAGGTGGCAGTCTGGGGCTTTGGCCCAAGTCATCTATTTCTGGCATCTCTGCTCTTACCCTCTATGCTCAGCTGGGTCTCTCCACTCATAGGTTTACTCAAGCTTAACGCATTTTTGTCTGAAAATGTTTTCTTTTCATGGGTACGATAGATCGATCATACTTTAAAAAATGCGCATTTGTAATTTTGGCAGATATTGCTGATACTTCTCACAAAGATGCTGCAAGATTTATTCTTCCTACAACAGTGTACGACACAGCCTGTCTTTCCATACTTTGCCAGCATGGTGATGTGAACCCTTTGGATTGCAGCTAACTTAAATAGGTAAAAAAAAAAAAAAAAAAAAGGCAATTTAGTAAGCATTTTTGAATCATGAATGACGTGAACATCTAAACCCATGATATTAAATCATTTGAAGAAAAAACAGCTAATGCTCCCATAGTGTTTACTACCTGCTATATGTGAGACACTATTTTAAATGCTTCCCAGAGAGCAATTTTCTTAGGAGTTAACATAAATCTACAAGTGAGGTGCTACAGCCATCTCCATTTTGTGTATGGGGAAATCATGGCACCCAGAAATCAAGTCACCCCCCGGAAGTACCCAGAGCCGGGAAATGGTAGAACTAGGATCTGAACACGGACGGGCTGGCTCTGGACCTCATGACCTTCCCACTCTACCTGCTGCATTAACAGACTGGGTAACGGGCCCAAATCTAAGACAGAGGATGACAAACGTTCTGATGTAGGATGTAGGTTAAGAAATCCTGGGATCAGGATTTCTACAGCCTGGGAGGCTCAGTTAGTTAAGTGTCCAACTTCGGCTCGGCTCATGATCTCACGGTTTGTGAGTTCGAGCCCCAGGTCAGGCTTTATGCTGACAGCTCAAGCCTGAAGCCTGCTTTGGATTCTATGCCTCCCTCTCTCTCTGTCATGCCCCGCTCATGCTCTGTCCCTTTCTCTCTCAAAAATAAATAAATATTAAAAAAATTAAAAAAAAAAAGAAATCCTGGGATCAGGAGACAAAGGAAGGATAAGGAAGAGAATTCTTCTTGTCATGTAATTTCTGATAGTCTGGAACAAGAGTAAAGCAGAATTAAAACAGAAACAACTTAATCTCAAACTAAAGGTTCCAGAGTGAGTAGATTGTAAAATGTTATTTAGCAGAAAATGGTGTCCTCCCTCATGCTCTCATCTCTCTGCTCAGCCCAAGAGCCTTTCCTGTACGCCTGACCCAGGGTCACAGCCTTTCCTGGTCTGCAAACTTTTTTCTGGTGCATCACACGCAATGTGTGTGGTGTGTGGGCAGTACTTACACTGTGTGAGTGTAATCTGATCTGTAGCTGCTGCCGATCAGACTCAGATCCCTTGGGCTGCTCCAACCCCATTGCTTTCTGAGATCCTACTTGTAACAGACTAATTTTAAGTTCATAAATCTGAGTGGCAAGTAACAAAGGCCAAGAGAGTCTGTATTTTGAAATTGGTGGCGTATTTTATGCAGCAACTTATTTTGGAATATACTGTGTTTCGTTGCATAAACAAGTTATCACACTTCTTCACTATTCTGTTATGGTGACAACACACTGTACTTTTCCAAGACGATTCATGTTGGCCACCATTCCTCGAAGGCGTATCCTACCCCAAGCTGTAGGTCAGCCTCTTTACCTGGAATCTCATTGTGAAATAGGTAGCAGCATCCTGCTCTTACCGAAGAAGACAGTGAGGGAGGGTATGTCACTCAAAGACCTCCCACAGGCCCCCGTGGTAGAGCTAGGTGCACAAGCGGGCCACCCCAGAAACCTGTCTTCACCAATATGGTGGAGCAAACTCTTTAAAGCTGGTGCCTTGAGACATGCACTCATTTCTAAGATGCTGCCTCCCGCAGAGACAGCTCTTTTGCCTTTAAAAAGTAAAATAAAACTAAAACTAAAACCCCACGAAATCATGACAAATCTGTTTTATTTTCCTTCCAAGAATAAATTTCTAGAAACAAACGTCATTTGAAGCCAACTGTAATGAATAATATATATGAGCAAGCTGGATGACATGGGTTTTGTTGGAACTAAAGTTGTGACCACAAAGAGCGCTTCCTTTCGATCCTTCGCTCGTTTTGGCTCCAACAGCAGATCCCAAGGAAGAGCCCGGGCCCACAGAGGGCTCTGGAAGTACCTAATACCCAAAGCGGGGGGGGGGGCCTCTGAGGGGGCTGCGTTTCAGGAGCTCACTGGGTGCCCAAGCTCCAACTTCGGGTTGTTATTTATTTATTTATTTATTTATTTTGAGAGAGAGACAGCGAGCGAGCAGGGGAGGGGCAGAGAGAGAGGGAGACACAGAATCCGAAGCAGGCTCCAGGCTCTGAGCTGTCAGCACAGAGCCCGACACGGGGCTCGAACTCACAAATTGCGAGTTCATGACCAGAGCTAAAACCAAGAGTCGGACGCTTAACCGACTGAGCCACCGAGGTGTTCCGGGTTATTTGCTAATAAGGAAGACCAAATTGACCAACAGATAATTTATAATACAGCTCGTTTGATGTTAGAATCTGAAAGTGAGCAGGGTTTTATAGTGCTTTGAGGACTTAGTTGACTCATTTCAAAGTGATGGCTCTTCCTCTTTAATAAGTGTCCCCCAGTGTTATTATAATGAAAACATTGCTAGCTCCAGGGTAACATAAAATATACAATGGGCATGACCACAGGACAAATTATTTCAAGGGGATCCACAGAATGAAATATATTACATTCATTAATTTTCCTTCCACTCGATCCACCCCATTGGCTCTGCCAATTAAAATAACTGCACATGAATTTTTAGAGTGCTATTTATTTTCTTTTGTAGATTTTAGGATATAAATATTTAAAATGGCGATATCAAAAAAATATATGACAATGGTAAAGGAAACATTTGGTCAGGGAAGGAAGGCATAATGATGTCTCTTGCTCTAATTCTGGTTTCAGTTATGAAATACCTGGAAATAGCCCATGCTTCCCAAAACCTACAAATACCGTTTTGATCAGATAAGTCAATGGTTTATTCACTGGCGTGATGTAACGAAATGAAATAATGGAAAAATGAAATTTTAAAACGAGCAGACAATATCTTCATTAGTGATAGAGTGGAAAATATATTCAATTGAAAACATTTCTTGGATTTGGGATAATGGATTTGTATGGTTATCAGCCAGAGGACAGAAGATACCATTCTTTTAAAAATTGAATCCATGTATTTCTCGATGGTGTAAAATTTCAGTAGAACACACACTACCAGGAGGAGACGTACTTGAAAAAAAAAAAAAGGCAAACCATAGAAAGTCACATTTAACACAAAACAGACGAGTTGCTCTCTTTATATTACCCAAATCCTGTACTGCTGAAAAATTAACACAGACTTCTTTGATTTGGGTTGAGCAGATACACACTTCAAAGTGAAACAGAAAAGTGACAGTAATCAACACGTAATTCTGTCTTGGTGTGCTATCAGTGTAAGCAATTAAGACTCTAGGATGAAAAAGAGGGCTCGGCCTCTCCGGGGTTCCTGGCATGTGACATGCAGTTGACACTCAGTACACGCATGCTGAATTAAACGAAAAGGAAATGGTTGAACCAAAGCGCTAATGTAAAATTTCATGACAAACTTAGATGATCTTAGATTGAATCTTCTGACTGCCAGTTGAGTTGGGAAAGGACAAAGTTGGAGTCAGCCATTGTTTTTATCACAATATTGTACATGTGGGTGCGTCTTTGGCGGGGGGGGGGGTGAGAAACAGATTTACATCATTGTTCATCTCCCCATCCATATGCGCCCAACGATGTGGAGATCTTAGGAGAAAACAATGGATATGATTCTATGGCCACTTGCTTTCATTTTAAATGTGTACTTTTTACCAGTTAATGAAGCAAAGTTTAAGCATGTTGGAAAATACAATTGCAGACAGAAAAAAAAAATCTTCCAAAGTCCCCACATGAAAAAAATGAATGCTATTAAACACGGTGTCTTTTCTTCCTTTTGCAAGTGCATATAGATGTGTGTATGTATTTAGTTGAAATCATATTATATGTGTAATTGCAAACCTTGAATTTTTACTTCGAGCGTTTTCATGTCATCAAAAACTAATCATAAACATAGTTTTCAAGGGTGACATATTACTGCGTTAATGTAGGTCCACTAGGAGTTATTTAACTACGTCCTTACTCTGAATCAGTTTTATCCTCAATTTGTCATTATTAAAAAGAACACTGGAGGAGACTTCCATGTGCATAAATCTCTATTTTGGATGGTTTCCTCAAGACAGAGATAGAATGTGGGGGGGGGGGCGGTACAGGATATAAACATCCTAACGATCTTGCACTTTGCTCACCGTCTTTTAGAAAGGCGGAGTCGATGTAACTCATGGTGTCCCTCCCACCCTTGTCAATAATTACAACTTGAAAAAACATTTTTTTTTGCAGATAAGATAGAAACAACTTAGCCTATTTCACCAATTCTTTTTCTTTTTAATGTTTATTTACTTATTTTGAGGGGGGGCCGGGGCAGAGAGAGAGAGAGAGAGAGAGAGAGAGAGAGAGAATCCCAGACAGGCTCCACAAGGTCAGCATGGAGCCCGATGTGCGGCTCAAACACACAAACAGTGAGATCACGACCTGAGCCGAAACCAAGAGTTGGACGCCCAACCGACTGAGCCACGCAGATGCCCCATCAATCTACATGTATAAAAGTACCCTGACAGGAATATTTATATATTGTAAATTTTGCTCACATTCTTTTTTTTTTTTAAGCAAAGAAATTGCAAGGGTCAGGATTACTGAGCAAACAGGCATAAGTGTTTTTATTTTTATTTTTTAATGTCTATTTTTGAGAGAGAGAGAGAGAGACAGCAGAAGTGAGGGAAGGGGAGTGAGAGAGGGAGACACAGAATCCGAAGCAGGCTCCAGGCTCCAAGCTGTCAGCCTAAAGCCTGACGTGGGGCTCGAACTCACGAACTGCAAGATCATGACCTGAGCCAGAGTCAGATGCTTAACCGACTGAGCCACCCAGGCACTCCTGTGCTTTAATGTTTATAATGAGACCAACTGTCCTCAGGAGGGTGGGCACACACATAAACCCTGGTTGGCGTCCCCACACTGCACCCGCCCCTGGGTCCTTGCCCAGACCAGGCATCACCATTCCTGGTTCTCTTTTCTTTTCTTGGCAGATATTTTTAAAAATGGCAGAAGTGCACTGCCAGGCTGGTTCTTCCTCTCCATCCCTCTCCCGTGCCCCCACCTGTTCTTTCCTGCCTCCCTGTGGAGTTCCCCCAGCCTCCTTGCCCTCCATTCCATTCCTCCCAGTAAATGTCCTGCACATCCAACTCCATCCTTGCACCTGTATCTTACAGGCCCCAAGTGAACCCCAGGACTTGGAAAACCTTTCTGGCAATCGCTGCCATGATTAGTTTATCTAGGTTTTTTTTTTTTTTTTTTTTTTTACCTCTTTGGTCTGTTTCGATCCTTGTACTTCCCTAGATTATCTTCTCTGTTCAGTATTTTCTAATTTATTACCTTAGTCACTGATGATACTATCTAATAGGTTTTTATTTTATATTTTATATAGTTTCTAAAAAAGCTAATTGGTATCTGTGGTTATTTGTATTTGGGTTTTCTTTTCCTCTTTCAGCCCCACTAGAGCTTAGTACATGATTAGCATTTTCAAAGACTCAGCCACAGTATCTACCAATGTTAGGGTTGCAATGTTTTTATCCCCGCATTAAATATGGGGCACTGGAGAAAATCTTGCTCTCAGCTGCACAAGCTTGGAAGTGGAGTTCACCCACGTGAGCCTCAGAAGACAGCCTGCAGCCTTGTGAGACCCTGACCAGGAGACTCCTGACCCACAGAAACCGAGCCGATAAGTGTGTGTTTAAGCGGCTAAGCCGTGGTTGTACTGTTACGCAGCAATGGGTAACTAATACATACCCACTCAGCTCTGAGTCAGTCATCCCCACGGAGATCTCCTCCAAAAAGCCAGCTAGCTCAGTGCAAACCCATTCTCTTGACCACACACACTAACAGAGAGCAGTGCAGACATCACGCAGGAATGGCAATTTGTGAGCAACTCATAGCTTGTTTCCCCATTTGGAACGTTCCACAGATGTGTAAATGGACACGCCTGCTCTGTCCAGGTACCCCGGGCACGCTTCCATACAGTGCGAGCAATTCCATTCTCTTAAGTCACTGTCATTTATTTTTCTTTCCTCTCTTCCCACAAAAACTCCCTAAGACACAAGTCCCAAGAAAGCCATACGCATATCCTGCGTGTAAGAGAACTTACCATACCCAGGAATATCATCTCATCCTCTCTCTCCTTTTCCGTTTTCTTACATTGATGGAAACCTCGCCAGACCTACAAACAAGTCAATGGTTACTTGTCTAATACATTAAAAAAACATAAACAACACCCAAAACGCTGCCCTACCCTTTCTCCCATTTCAAACGGTATAATGACTATGCAGTCAAGGCTGTGTGCGTGTGTGTTGATGGAATTTTTTTTCTTCCGTGATCACAGGCAGAAAATTTAAAGAAAGAACAAATCACAGAAATGGCCTCTTCGCTGCCTGAGCACCTGACTGTGGACCCAGAGCCACCCTGTCGAACAAGGGGAGCCGGGCCCACTGCTGTTTGCCCACAGACTGGACAGGACCCACACTCCCCAAGACCCTGGAAGCAAATCTCCAACCGCATAGCCCACCTGCCTGCCCAGACAGCCTCCCACCTCCCAGAACGGCTGTCATCCACGAGGCGACGGACAACAGGTGCTGGCGAGGGTGTGGGGGGAAAGGAACCTCCTGCCCTGTTGGTGGGAACGCAAATTGGGGCAGCCACTGGGGATACAGTACGGGGGTCCTCAAATTAAAAATAGAACTACCCTACGCCCCGGCGATCCCACTTCTGGGTACACATCTGAAGGAAAAGGAGTCATTGTCTCGAAGAGAGACGTACACCCTCATGTTCGTCGCAGCATTATTCACAATGGTTATGACATGGAAACCACCTGTTGGTTGATAGATGAATGGATAAAAAAAGGTGGTATATGGTATATAGATACAACAGAATACTATTCAGCTAAAAAATAGAAGGAAATCCGGGGCGCCTGGGTGGCTCAGTAGGTTGAACATCCGACTTCGGCTCAGGTCATGATCTCACGGCTCGTGAGTTCGAGCCCTGAGTCAGGCTCTGTGCTGACAGCTCAGAGCCTGGAGCTGCTTCGGATACTGTGTCTCCCCCTCTCTCTGCCCCTCCCCTGCTCTTGCTCTGTCTCTCTCTCTCAAGATAAATAAACAAATAAAAAAATTAAAAAAAGAAGGAAATCCTGACATTTGTGACAACACACATGAATTTTGAGGAGGGCATGCTAAGTGAAAGAAGACACATAGAGAAAGACAACTGCTACATGATCTCACTTGCACGTGCAATCTGAAAATACCAAACCTATAGTACAGGTTTCTAGTGGTTTGGTATCTGAGTAGGTTTGGGATCGCCAGGGGCTGGGAGGTGAGGAAGATGCGTGAAAGTGGCCAGATAACTTCCAGTTATCAGATGGATGAGTTCACCTCATTCAACAACACAGTGGTGCGTCCTTGAAAGAAGCTAAAGGAGTTGATCTGAAGTGTTCTCACTATTGGAAACTGGTAATTATGTGGGGTGATGGATGTTTTAATTACCCTGACAGTGATAATCACTTTGCAATACATACGTCTATCACATCACGACATTTTTGTACAGCTTAAATGTACACAATGTTTTATGTCAAGTGCATCACAATAAAGCTGGGGGAGGGAGAGAAGAAAGGGCTTCTAATTCTCATTAGTGAGAGTCCCCCACCTGGGTTTCTTCAAGAGAAACTTCCAGATTGCAGGAGTGTGGGGCTAGATCTAAGGGTGGCACTTCATAGTTTTATAAAGAAAAATTTCCACTGTAATGGGGAGAGATATAACACGGTCACGTCCAAGACTGATACAACTCAAGCTCTGAATGCAGATGCTTGTCTAGAACTTCATCAGAAAATCCTAAGAAAAACATCGTTAGCCATCCCCCTGCACCCTTCTGCCCACCCCTATCCAGACCCTGGAAGGGAGGGGTTCCTGACCCTCTGTCTGGGGTCTGTGTCCTCATGCTTTCCTCGTCTCTCATCTCATTCCAATTTGCCTCGTGTTGCCATCCTCTGCATCTACCGTAAGCAACCTTAGCTTCTATTTGGAAAAAGATTCGGACTAGACCCCAGGTGCTCATCCAACAAAGTGGAGGGGGGGACCTCAGGCCCACTTCAGAAAGGAACATTGGGGCACCTGGGTAGCTCAGTTGGTTAAGCGTCTGACTCTTGATTTCAGCTCAGGTCTTGATCTCGTGGTTCACGGGATCCAGCCCCGACCTGGGCTCTGCGTTGACCACACAGAGCCTGCTCGGGATTTTCTCCCCCTCTCTCTGCCCCTCCCCTGCTCTCTCTCTCTCTGTGTCTCTCACAATAAATATAAACATTTGGGGCGCCTGGGTGGCTCAGTCAGTTAAGTGTCTGACTTTGGCTCAGGTCATGAGCTCATGGTTCGTGAGTTCAAGCCCCGTGTCAGGCTCTGTGCTGACAGCTCGGAGCCTGGAGCCTGCTTCAGATTCTGTGTCTCCCTCTCTCTGCCCCTCCCTTGTTCTCTCATGCTTGCTCTTTCTCTCTTTCTCTCTCTCTCAAAAATAAACACTGAAAAATTAAAAATAAATAAATAAATTAACAAACATTTAAAGGAAGCCTGATGTTCTGGTCATTGGCACTGTGAACGGCACACGTTTCCATGGGCCAGAGGGGTTGACCTTTGCTCCCCTTCCGTGATCACGTCTGTGTGTGAACGTGCTTTAAATAATTCATTAGGGATGCATATCCTCACTGAATGTCTAGCAACCCTCTTTCCAACAATGATCAGTGATCTTTAAAAATATTTGAATATAATGCCCTGCATGTGGTAACTATTTATAATACAATTAAAAAACAAAACAAAAACAAAACATGACCAAGCTTACTTCACAGGTTCCCCAGGGTAAGATAATAAATCTTTTCAGAATTTGAAATCCAGTTTTCTTCAAGGTAGGGCTTTGGAATTTGGGGCTCCAGAGGTCCCCCTGACCCTGGTGTGCATTTCTAGCCGTGTCGAGGCACCGCCCCAGCTCTGTGAGCACCACGCCCGCACCTTCTGAATCTTCAATGCCGCGACCTCCAGATCCACTATTTTCTCACTCAGGATCTTGGCTTGCTTTGCTCTGTATTCTTGGAGAAAGATCTGCTTCATGAACATGGCTCGTAGGCGACCCTGCCGCGCCCTCTCAGCAACCTGGATTAATTTAACAGCCTCTTCCAGGGGGATACTCTTCACAGAGTATTTCTGCAAAAACATTCAAGGTAAATCAATGTTTAAATGGTAACTATATCAGTTGATCCTGGGAACCTCACAAGCTTACTCCTAACACAACTTTGCTGGAAGTTCCCCAAATGTTGATAAAGAGTCTGACAGTTGTCTCATTCGATCATCTTACTCATTAATTATGTGGATTTTGATAACGCGCCACGCTCATGCTCTGGTCCCATATTTTTAAGGATCCCATAAGCTTTCCTCTACCATTCTGAACAAAATACTGATTCGTTCCACAATATTTTAGGTTGGCAGCGAATTATACCAGGAATGCCAATAAAATGGATTCAATAAAACTCAAAATCACTATCAGTGTTTGATTAACTTAATAACGGAAACATATAAATTAAAAACACATCTTTAATAGGAGAACTTGAAATGCAAAATGCACGTGCCGTAAAATGCTGACTTCAAAACCAATTACGGGATGATCTAGTAAATACGAGTAATGTTAAATCATTTTAGGAGTATTCAACTTATATATGAAATGACTTCTAGTACCTACAGGTTTGCATTTCAAAACATCCAGATGAGATGGGAAGATTATGACTGGAGAAAAACCAGGGCTCAGGCAGGAAGACGCTGCCTGTGGAGATGTTGGGTGGGGGACAGCCGGGTGAGGGGCTGAGCCATGTCCTGAGGAGGGTCCAGAGCAAGCCTGCTGGGCCACCCAGAGCCCTGTGTCAGCTCTGAGTGGGTGCAGGGGTGAGGCTCTCCATTGTCCTTGGGGTGAGGGAGAAGCTGGGCATGTGGCCTGGCTTGGGTGGAGCCTCACGCAGCGACAGAAGGAGAAGGGAGAGGTCTTTTGAATCTGAAAAACACCCAATCGTGGGCTGAACCCTTGCTCAGGTCTCAGAGGGCAGTGTGGCTGCCTTATTAGGACGCAATGTCAGACACTGAGAGGTCCCAAGTGTCGGGGTGCTCCAATTCACCCCCGGGGCCACCGTTTCCCGTGATGGTCTCTTCTCTGTGTAATGACTGTGTGGGGGGGGGGGCGGAGCTGTGCCCAGGAAGGAGCAAGGGGTGGGGAGGGGCATTCCCGGAGACCCCACAGAAGCCAGATGCTTTTCTTAGATATCCTCAGCAAATTCACAAAGCAACCTCCGAGACAGGTATCGTGTGGCCACTCATGAGTTAAGGCAGAGCCCCACGGAAGAAAAATAACTCACACAAGCCCCCATGGTTAGTTGAGGCGGGAGCCAATGGTTAGTTAAGGGTGGCCGTCTTCCTGACAGAGCCCCCGCCGCCCGCGCCTCAGTGTGGTGCCTTGGCTCCCTTTGAGGAAGCTCTTTCACATACCAGTCCCTCCGAGTTTTGTTTCAGTGACACCTCATCATCTCAGATGTGCAGGGAGCACACGTTTTCAATAATGCACTTGGCACGCGAGAGCAGAATGAATGCCATTCTGGTCTCGAATTGGATGAGGTCTGTGCAATCACTCGAGCAGAGAGCAGGTGTCCTGCAAACGTTAGTCATTACTGTACTTATTTCCTTTAGGCATCCTCACTCTGAAAATCGTTGCAGCCCTTACGAATACTTCCGAGGGTCTGAGTGGTCTATTCAAAACGACAAAGACTTCTGAACATTTATGGAGGGCCCGAGAGTAAACAGGCAGCTTGGAAAATGGACTGGATGGTAACATCTGTCTCTCAGAATCCTTCTTGGGATATGTACTACCTGTATTTTCAGGAAAGAGGCAGCTTCAGGTGGAAATGGGGTCTAGTGAGGCACTGAAGGCCAAGGGAAAGTCACACAGATGTCAAGGGCTGCTGCCCGGAGCCTGGTGTTTCCCTGACATTCAGCCCATCTGAAGCAGGGGCTGGGACAGAGATGGACGGCTCTATGTAGCGGATCCAGCGGATGAGCTCGGGCTGGCTGCTGGGAAAGAAAGCTCCCTGCTGTCGACCCCGCACAAGTGAAGAGGGACAGGAGAGAGGAGAAGCAGGAGAAGGAGCGAAGAGGAATCTTTATGGTTCCACTGTGGTGTGCGATGTCATCTCCCTTCTTGTTTCCCCTGTAAAGAATGCTCAGTGAGTCCTGCACTGCTCTGCAGTGCTCTGTGTCAGGGGATTCTTTCCGGGAGGGGGCAGCTGGACAGTGCTGAGTGCTCCCTTCTGAATGATGCATGGGCTGAAGGCACCGACAGGTGCAAGGATGGCTAGATGACCCCCAGTCAAAAAGCCCTGGGACCGGCCTCCAGGAATGTGCAGTGTAGAGGAAGGGCCTGTCATTGAAGGGAGACGTGGAGAAGGAGGGACAGTCGAGTTGGCAGGGTCAGGGCAGGTTTGGGAGGGTTGCTGCATCAAGCCGGGCCCTGCTGAATGAGCACCGTTTCGACAGGCTGAGATGCAAGGAGATGTGCGAGCCCTCTCTGCAGCACGCAGCACGGCCATGAACTCGAGAGAGTGCATACAGTGCATGTCGCCCACCTGCTCCCTGGGGCAGGCAGACAGGCCACATCCTTCTGTCTCCCCGTCGCCGTTCCAGTCGTGCTCAGAATCTTCCGTGGTGCCATGACCCAGGCTGACAACCCCTGATGCCAAGCCCACAGGCTCTGGTTTCCCCTGTGCCCTTGGGCCGCACCTGCAGCCTCAGCACCCTGAATTGTCCCAGTTTGGACAGCCAACTGCCACCTCCCTGCTTGGGCCGTGACCAGCCAGGGGTGTGAGGCACCGATCCGGGACACAGCGAGGGTCGCCGAAACGCGTACGCAGACTGGCCAGAAGGTGGCTATGGCCTTACCACGTGGAAAGGTCTGAAGTGAAAAGACTGCCTACTAGGTAATCTCAGCAATTATTTCCTGGGAAAACATTCAGCTTCTGATTTTAGGGTTAGGTGAACCTGAGATGCAAAATTACAGAGTCAGTGATCCACTCAGTCTCAGAGACACTGACTTCACGAGCAAAGCACTATGTTCTGATCTTTGTTTCTAAGTTCCTGACAAATAATGGTTATGAATTGTCAAAAACACATCCTGAAGGTAAGCAACTTCTCGCATCTGGAATAGCACGGGGGATAGGTGCTGCTTTCCTCACACTAAAAATAGTCTGTCTCTCACACAGTCAGGAGCCACAGGGAAAGGAGGTTTTATAGATTATGGAACGATGGTGGTTAAAATGGTATACAAACCTTTTCAGCCACATCTAATCCAGAGTCAGCTAATATCTGAGAAAGGATTTTCTTTCTTCCTTTGATTACTTCCAACTTCTCCTTCAAAAAATACTTGGGGATGGGAATATCTAATTGTTGCTAGAGAAGAGAAAAAATAAGCAAAAGGGCATGTTTGACACAATTTAAGGACACAATTCAAATCCATCTAAATATACAGGAAGGACTGTACATCAAAGAGACAAATTTTACCTCCCCTCCTTATTTAAGAGGTGATGAGGCCAGAGGCATAAAGACAATTTATTACTGCTAAGGAGATACGAATAAAGGCATAAAGAAAAATCATCACCATGGCCCTTATTTTAATCATTATGTAAAACTTAAGCATTCACATCAATTAGTTCATAATTAACTAATGACAACTGAATGAATTTCTTTAAAGAAATAGAATATCACCTCAGCCTACCTCAAACAATAATGCAAATTAAGATAGCCAAGTATTGCGATGGAGAGATCTTTGAATTAAACCTCATAATTTATCATCAGCATCATTACCTATTTGCCTGTAAATGATCACATTCGGTTTGACTTTTACCTAAACTACCCTAAATTACAAAAATTATTGGCAAAGTTCATTTGCTTCATTAGGAAACTTGCTTTATATACAATAAATACAAACTTCTGTGTTTCCCTTGTGCATATGACCAAATATTTCAGTTAATGGAGGTCACATGAATATTTAGCTGCTCAAGTTCAACAATCAGAAGGGGAGAAGTGCCATTCGGGGGTGTGACGTGGGCCCTTGGCTACCCCCAATGAGAAACACTGTGCTAGACGCTCTTTCAGACACTCCTGGCTGCCCTCTGGTAGACCAGTTGTCTGGGCAAAGCTATGGTTCTGGTCCTCAGGGTCAGTGTCTCTTTTCCCGATTCTGGTGTGACTCTCCACACCCTCGCCCCTAACCAGGGAATTCAGAACAGGCCTTCCTTAAAGAAGCATCGTAACAGAAAGGCGTGTCTTTTTCAGACTTGGGGAGATGATATCAACTCATACTAGACGGCAATTGCTTTTGAAAACCAAACTTTTCTTTGACAAGTGGAATTTTGAGGTGAACTGAAAGTGAGTTTCCAGGACCCAGTGAGTGAGTGCGGCCTGGAGATGGAGGACAGTCAGAGGAGAGTGATTACACTTTTGTCTAACGTGGAGATTTTATTTATTAGTAAGTGTGTTAAAATGTTGTACTTTTCCAACTTTTAAGACAACATTTCATTGACATGGCTCCTTGCGGTCCACTATGAGGAGTTTGAGGTGACGAAATAGAGCAGCTGAGAATGGAAGAGAAGGGAAGACAAATACAGTTGCTTGGGCTTGCTACCAGACATCCATCCACAAAACATTTTATGTCCATCCCAGATTCTTTGGGGTTTCCCATTCTCTAGGGGGTGGAATCAAGGAAATGTCTTGTGGCAGAGAAACACTCTCTCTCAGCCCTGCATGTTTCTGTATCTTAGGGGCCGATTAGGAAGGCTCCGTACATACCAGGCACAGAAACTCTTCTGGGGAGTTTAGCCAAAGGGGACATTGGCGGACAGATTTGGGACTTCGTGGAGCCAGGGCAGGAACACAGCTGAGAGTCTGTCATCAGCAGGGATGTGTCCAGGGAAGAAAATGCCTGCAGGGCTCTGCATTCACTTCTGCTCCTGGTTTGTTCTCTCTCTCTCTCTCTCTCTCTCATTCTCTCCCTTTGACTCTGAAAAGCAGCTTTCTCCATTCATCCAAGCACCTGATGGACCAAGGCTCCAACTGCTCAAATTTGGGCCACCACAGTTCGGACTCGAAGACAGAAACCCATCTCTCTGTCTCAGTTTCAGAATCTCTCGGGAAGGGTCGCCCAGTGCAGCAGCCAGTCCCCATCCCTGGTTTGACCAGCTGCGGTCGGGCTGCGGGTCACGTTGCATAGATAGCTGGGTGCTGGCCCGACGGAACAGAGGAGGAGCTGCGTGCTATGTGGGTGGCGGCCACAGCGGCCCAGGTCAGGCTTCCACTGGGAACTGCAGAACTGAGCCACGCGGGACTTCCCAGAGCTGGCACAGCTGTGTCTCCTGGGCCGGCAGTGCTCCTGGGGTCCATGGTGCTGCAGGTCCCACCTGGACCCTAGTGTCGTCACCAGGCTCAGTCCATACCTCCAAAACCGCTGGACGGCACAGTTCATAGTCTCCTATGAGGAAGGCTTCCTGGACAATGTCACTCACTCATCGCCCCTTCTGGTGCTCACGAGCTTCGAAAGGATAGACCAGCAGAGCTAGAGGGGTGACACGTGAAGCCAGAGGGAAAGCAGGGCAAATCTGAAGGAGCCCGCCACACAGATTTCACAGACGTCTCATTCCTCAACTTCGAGCGTATTATTTAATATTCTTGGAAATTAATACATTTAATATGACTTCACTAATTCGATTTAGGGATGTGACTTAATGATTATTTCATGCCGATCCCCGGTTATTCTGGATATTTTCACACGGGTGAGTAAAGTACACCTGACAGAAAATCCAGTGTTTTAAGCCAGGCTCTTATAAGTGAATGCAGCAAACATGAGCGTTTTGGAGTGATCTTCAACACTTTCCATCGTTTTAGTTATCCTTTATAATCCTTCCTAACAAAGTGCAATAATAATGCTAGAAAAGCCGATTCCGGAAAGAAACATCACCTTTATAGAATCTCAAATGTTTTCAAAAGGAAGAAGCATTAGACGCCATGTAGAAAGTTGAACACTGTCTCCTTTTAATTTTATTTTAGGGAAATGTTCCTTTCGAAATGAAGACTGAGCTCATAGGACTGTGACGCTGCAACGGGCTGTCCACTGGTCTCTGGCAGACTTGGACAGACAGAGCGTCAGAAGGGACTCCGAGCATCTGGCAGTGGGGGGGAAGGGAGGTGGCGGGGAGACAGAAGGCCCTCAGCTCCAGGGCATCAGAGAGAGAGAGAGAGAGAGAGAGAGAGAGAGAGAGAGAGAGAGAGGATGCCCCTCTTTCTTGTCTGGGCTGCAGAGGCCTATTGCCATAAATCCCCAACTCATCAAAGACCTAAAGGAGAGGAGAAGACACACCCACCTGGTGATAAGGAACCCGCTGCCAACAGGCGCTCGCCCTGAAGAACTTGGGGGGAAACAAAGGCCAGAAGGAACTCTCCTTTGGACACAAAAGTAGGGGCACTGCTACTGGAAATTGGGAGGCTTTGTGCCACAGGATATCTGGGAAAGGGTTGGCCTCCTCCATCCAACAGACCTGGGCAGACACCATAGTGACAAGTAAGACCACAACACTGGACCCAAGGACTGTGCAAAGATCTGTCTGTGCCCACAACCACAGGACCCCAATCCTTGCCCAGGGCAGTACGGCCCAACTGATGGGCAGCGCTTCACCTTCTCACGCAACACCCAGCCATGTGTCTAGGAAGTCCACAGAATGCTGGTTACAGGCCCGCGTATCTGATTTAAAGCAAGACACTGAGAAGAGGCTGAGTACTCACAGGAGCCAACTTCAGGTCCTGTAGGATGTCATCGAAATAATGAAATTCGGTTAATTCCAATTCAACCATCTCATTCTTCAGTTCCAGGATGCGACCCATCACCCCGTCCAGTATTTTTCGGATCAGCAGTCGCTTCTGTGGGTGGACGATCTGGTCGTAGACATTCTCCAGGTTTCTGAAGATCTGCACGTATTTTATGTAGAAGGTGGCCAACGTTTGGAAGATGAAAACTTGATTTCTTTGTGATTCTATCAGATTCTCAGACTCTTTACCAAGCAAAGAATTGAGGGCTTCTTGGGTCTGATGCCACGTCTTATTATACATTCTGAGGGAAGACAGAGAAGAAGCAAACATCCTTTCGTAAGCCGCACAAAATGGGCAACTAGTACAACAAATTGTTACAAATGAGCACTAAGCGACCGCACGACCCAGGGGCCCCGAGAGCATTTTCATCTCCAAGAGGAACCCCGTACCCACTGGCCTTCACCCCTCAGCCTGCCTCCTCCCAGCCCTGGGCAACCATTAATCTAATTTCTGTCTCTGCCTACCGTGGTGGGCACTTCATGTAAATGGACCCACCCAGTAGGCGGCCCTTGCTGACTGGCTCCTTTTACTCAGCACCATGTTTCCCAAGTTCACAGGTGCTGTAACGTGCCTCGATACCCCCTTCTTGTTTGCCACGTATGTTCCAGGCATACGTATACCCTACTCTGCTGACCCATTCTTCAGGTGATGGACACAGGGACTGTTTCTTTTCCGCTGAATTGCCGCCAAGGGCATTCCCGCACCCGTGCTGGTGTGGACCAGTGTTTTTATTTTCCTTGGGCATGGCAACGGGGGATTTAAAGGTAAAAGTGCCCTGAGTTTAGAATCAGAATCTGTCTCCTGGGGTAGCTGGTCGGGGTCACTGAACCTCCCTGGGCCTTTACTTGCTCAAGTGGCCAATCTGAATAACAATGCCTCCTCTGGGATGCCCCCAGGGATTGCTGTGGAACAGGATAACAGATGTGAAACTTCTAGGAAGCTTAAAACACGCCTTGTAAAGAGAAGATGGCATTTTATCCTTGAGACTACGTAGAATTTTGTTTAAGTACATGATTGGTTTCAGGCTTTGAGCGTATGACCAAGAAATGTTACAGACTTTGAGGTCAGGAGGATTGTGGGTGGAGAAGACTGAATATGACAGTTTGATAACGACCAGATTGTTATTTCTAGATTTTGGCAGTTTTTCTGTAACTGGGTGGGTGCGGGAGGGGAAGACTTGGCCATTCAGGCACACCATGTGCTTGGATGGAAAATCTCAATCTTGTAAAATTGGGAATTCTCCTCAAGATATTTTATTCAGTCTTCAAATTCTTCTGTTCGTACTCTTTCCAGAATATTCCCTAGGCGATCTTGCTTAAGGGAGGCCCAGCCGTTCTCCCCTGCAGGCTTTTCGAGAGACCCTCCCTCTCCCCCAGACTCTTTTAACCACAGTGGGGGCACAAGGTCAAGGTCCTTGTTCCTCACTGCCACTTCTAGACCATTCTCCCAGTTCTTCCCGCCGCCCTGCTCTCTAGCTGTGAACCTCATTTCATCAGGTGGTATTACTGCGCCCCTCAGTGACTCCATGGTCCACCGCCTACACAGTCTTTCCAGGCCCCCACGAGCCGTCTGCCCTGAGGACAGCGTTTCCTGACGGACTCTACCCTCCTCACTGCCCTGTGTGATAAGTAACTCACCTCCTCCCTGGAGGCCAGGACCTTGAGCCACTTGCTGGGGCTCATGCCCCCCCAGGAACATCACCCCATGTCTCCATCCTCCACACCATCCCGTTTCCTTCACCACGAGCCCAGTCCCTGCAGCCAACAACCATGCCATCGTTTTCCATCTTAAAAAAAAAAAATCTGGCTCATGGCTCCATAGTCTTGCACCAGCTTATAGCAACCCCCCCCCTTTTTTTTTTTAAATGTTTGTTTTTGAGAGAGAGACAGAGAGACAGAGCACGAGCAGGGGAAGGGGAGAGAGAGAGGGAGATGCAGAATCTGAGGCAGGCTCCAGGCTCTGAGCTGTCAGCACAGAGCCGACGCGGGGCTCGAACTCACGAACTGTGAGATCATGACCTGAGCCGAAGTCGGACGCTCAACTACCCAGGCGCCCCTTATAGCAAAACTCCTTTAAAAAGTTGGTGGTGCTCACTGCCTACCACGCTTCTCCTCCTGGTCCCTTCCACTCCTGGCCACCTTCCTGCTCCATCCCCACTGAGGGTCAAGGGTACCACCTGACCCCCCCCCCCCCGCCGCCCCTGCCACTAAACGGATGGTCCCTTTTGGTTTTCTTCCGACTCTCCTCAGCAGTGCCTGAGTCTCTCACTCCCCGCTCCGAGAAACGTTACTTTTTGCTCACCTGGCTTCGGGGGTCCCGCAATTTTGCTTCTTCCTCACTGATCAAATCTCTGATCCCTTTGCTGGTGTCTGGTCCCTAGTCTCCTGCCACCACATGGTTCAAGGCTCAAGGCTTCGTCCTCGGACCCCTTTCTCCGTCTACCCTCATTCCGTGTTAATGAAGCCCATGTACATACTAACACCTGTCGAGTGTACATTTTCACGGGCAGACCTCTCTCCTGAACTCAAGGCTTGACCCTCCAACTGCCTACTTGACCTCTATGTGATGTCCAATTGGCTCTTCAAACTCAACACGTCCGCAGCGGAGCTCCTGCTCTTCCCCACCCACAAAATCCCAGCAGGCCCTTGACCTCGGTGCTCTTACTTCCTCACCTAAAAACAGGGCTTAGAAATAGCTTGCATGCATGCTGGAGCTACAGAACCCGGCTTGGCATCGTCTGCATGCTGTGTATGAACTACTCAGCCTCTTTGTGCTTGTTTCCTCCGCTTTAAAACGGGGGGGAAAAAACCCCCCCAATAGGAACAAGTCCTACATTATAGGGGTGTTGTGAACATCAAAGGCGCTGCTGTATTTCAAACACTTCAGAGCCCACGGAATCTGCAAGCCCTCGTGAAGACCGGATGAAATACGAGGCAAGTGCTGTGTGAACACCGCCAGGTACACACACTTCTCAGCACCCTGAGATCCTTGGTGGAGAGCAAGGCGGGATTAAAGCTTCTGGAACTTCTTTCCTGGCTTAATAGGGGCCCTGGGTGTTTTCACAAAGCAATCCGTTTACTGCCGAGCAAGATGAAGGAAAAGCAGGTCAGGTACTGAACGTACCGAGGGCACTACTTGCTCAAAAATTCAGCGCCAAGGGCTGAGCAGGCTGAGCGGCGGGCTTCCGGGAGCGCAGCTTCACGGGGGGGAAGGTGGCGGGCCGGCGAGGAGGGAGCCCCAAGTGGACGACACCCCTTGGCCACAGGAGGCTCATACTCTACCCTGGGCCTCCGTTTGCTGAAACATAAGAAGGAGGGGAGGAGAGAGAAGAAAAGGAAAAAGAGAAGCGGCGCAAGCTTCCGCGCGAAGACGCCCACCCATGTCTCTAACCCGGCAGCCCGTAACTCACGCGTTCGACATGGCTGGCTACTTTCCCTCTTTCCCTCGCCCGCCTGGAAGCTCTTCCTTCTCCTTCCGAAGGGCGGCCGGCGGCAGGGGTCGGGGCGCCACCAGGGGCGGCCACGGAGAGGTCCTTCTGGAGGAGGGGGTCAGGGATTGGAGAGACCGTCTCACTTTGGGCAGGAAAAGGCCACAACCCGCAGGTACGTGCAGGCACCGAGGGGAATTCGAACTTTCCCGTCGCCACCCCGAGGCTCCGGAACCTTACCGGAGCCACCGGACGCGACGCGGGGCGGGACCTAGCAACCGAGACGCTACGCATGCGCATTGCCGGCTCACTCCGGCCCGGCGCGCTCCCCGCCCGCTGAGCTCCAGGCGCCTGCGCCGCCGCCGCCGCCGCCGCCTGGTTTCCGTGGCAACCGCGCAGTGGCGCTGGGGGAGGCCGGTGCGGCGGAGGGGGGGGGGCGCCGCCTGGTAGGGACCGCCGTGGGGGGCCCGAGCTCCCGGCGGCCCCTCTGGCGACCGGTCCCCCCGGGGCCGCCCCAGGTCCCCTCCACCGGCTCGTCGTCCACGTCGTCTTCCCGCTTCCCGGTTTGCCCCGTTCTCATCCACCCTCAGACGTGGCCTGGGACGAGGTCCTTGGTGATGGCAGCCTCAGTCTCCCGTCTGCACAATGGGACGACAGTCATTCGTTTGCTCCCTCCTCTGCGGCGCTTCTCGCCTGGGCCACGCGCAGACCCAGCCTCTGGGGGCGCAGAACCCGCGGCCCCGTCCTCCCGGGGCGCAGCGAAGACCAGACGGGCCGCTCGCGTGTTGGGAACGCAAAACGCCGTGTGGATGCTCGTTCTTAGCGAGTCGCCCCGACTGTCAGCTTTCGTTGCCCTTCTTTCTTCCTCTTCAGGACCGATGGCGATTTATGTGCAAATTCTAGAGCCCGCAGCCCCCGCAGGAAGGTGTTGGGGGCCGTGCGGGAAGAGCCTGGAGAAGGGAGACGCATAGAAATGAGAGCCTGAGCCTGGAGCACAGAACCGATCTCCCGCAGCCGCCGGTGCAGCGAACAAAAGAACAGCAAAAAATCGGCAACAGAAAGAAAGAAAGGGAAGGAAAGAACTGAAAATTGAAGTACGACTTTGTGCTGTAAATGCCAAGAACTGTACTCCGTGAACTAGAAGCCTGCAGTGGGGTGTGGCGTCTGAATCTCATCTCTGTTCCCCCAAAAATCCCCACTAGGGAAGGAAGCCGAGTAGACAAAACGCCAAGAAGTCCCACGAATGCTGCCGATGCAAAGAAGACGTGAATCCACAGAGTGACAGGGTGAGCTCAGAAGGAAGCCACCAAGGAAGCGCAGGCGAGACACACCTGTCAGAGCGGAAGACAACCCCTGCCGGCCCAGGACCTGGCCAGAGCTAGGACAGATCCCGAGGGCTTGCCACGCTCTAGGGCTTTGCACTGAGTTGAGGCGAAGATCCAAAATCCAAGGACATGTTGGTCACAGGAAAAGGGCAGGCTTCTAACGAGGGTGGGGGATGGTGGCAGAGTTTACCAGAATCCCAGGAGAAAGCAAAGCCCACGCTTGCACACATCCAGGGGGTCAGCCCTAATCCTCACTGCATATACGGGTCGTGGAAAAGTAGATAAAAATTCGAGCTTCCAGCTCTCAAACTCATTCCGATAGAGTGAGAAAGCAGGCAAGGGTAATTTGTTCACGTATTTGAACAAATAGAAGATTTACAAAGAGCAATCAATCTCTTTTAATATGAATAAGAAGCAGCAAGTCCACTATCCGAAGTGAAGACTTTAGTAACAGGGGAAGGAAGAAAAAGGAATTACAGTGTGGGTGTGACAGATGAAGGACCTAGTCTGGAAGAAAGTGTTTAACCAAATAGAAGAAAAGTCTTCACATGTGTCCCGTGTTACAGAAGGAATTGATATGAACACTCACTGAATAGAGTAAGGGCTGAAGGAAAAGATGAAATGGCACAATGAGAAGAGAAAGATTCCACGGCTAAGGCCACCGAATGAACGTCAGAAACATCTGCCCGAGAAACCAAATTAGAAAGACCAAGAAATAGACGGGGCACAGTTCACCTGACACTTACGGGAAGAGCTTGAGTCAACTACAGTGAATGGACAGGGGGAAAAGACTGCACCATTTAAGCAATTAGAAAAGGGGTAGTTGATATTTCTTTGAAAAGAGCCCTCCAATATTAGTTTTTTCCAAAGATAGAAGGAAATATCTCTGAAATAAGAGAACTAAATCTGCAGATCACGGTCCTCACTGTGTTCCAGGAAAAACTGGTATAGAACAGTTCACACCACTGATATCCTGGATGTGTTATTGAACTTGAGGAGAAGTGGCAGGGGGGTCTGGTGTTCTCAGAGGTCTCCACAGTAGCTCTCGACGTAAATGAAAAGGTAGCAACATTTACAAAGGTTTTGGGGAAAAATGTGACCCGAGATATTTCTACTCACTGAAGTTGGATCTTCCCAAATATGCAAGTCCTCAGGAAATCGAGCACTCGTGTGAATTGGCATGGTTTCAAACACACGTAATAGAAAACCCAATGTCTAACGGCTTCCAGGATAACAGGATTTCGGGGCGCCTGGGTGGCTCAGTCCGTCAAGTGTCCAGTTCTTGGTTTCAGTTCACATCGTGATCTCACAGTTGCGTGAGTTCGAGCCCCACATCAGGCTCCGTGCTGGCAGTGTGAAGCCTGCTTGGGATTCTCTGTCGCCCTGTCTCTCTGCCCCTCCTTCGCTTGCTCTGTCTCAGTCTCTTTCAAAATAAATAAATACACTTAAAAATAGTAAGAGGATTTATAGTCTCCCTTAATAAGAATAGAGGGGAGAGAGTTTTGGAGCTGGTTATTTCAGTGACTCAGTGACATCATCAGTCTTGGATGGTCTTGCCCTGGTTTGGAGCTGTCATCCTTAAGATGTTGGATGACTTCCCTTCATGGTCATAAAATGTCTGCAGCAGCTCCAGGCATTGCCACCTCACTCTGTGACATCTCTGGATAGAAACAGGACCAGCTGGGAAATGTGACCGTCGTGACTGTCTTAGAGACATCCAGATCTACCTGAATTATGAGAGACAGAGAGGTGGATAAAAGAACCAAATCGGGATCCTGCTAGCCTGGAAGCCGGCAGTATGGGCTGTTGTGGGGGCAACATTCAGCAACATAACTCGAGCTCTTCTAGAAAATAAACCACTTGATGATGAAATCCAGCAACCAAAAGATAGAAGTCATATTCCAAGGACGAACAAGTCCTCAGTGTGGGAAAGGTCTCCCAAAGTCTGCGTGGCAGGAGGACAGATGCCATTATTCTCCGGTCATATCCCACGAGCCTTGCAGACCACTTACTGACCACTTGCTCTCTGACAGGGACTGTTTAGGACCTGACATACATTCATGCCTTTATTCTTCCCATTTTACATCATGAGGTGGGTAATAACTTCCATCCCCATTTTACACATGTGGAAACTGAGGCTGAGCTTGAGGACGTCCAAGGCCACACCATATAGATGGTGGAGTTGTCTTCAAACCACCTGAAAACCTCACTTCAAAGTCTACGCCGTTGACTGTTAACATTTTGTGGGTCGCAACAACTATCTTAATGAATAGTTGTTTAAAAAATTGTTTTCTGTTATTAAAAACAGTGGCTCTCAAGTCGTTTATCCTTGAAGGAAAAATCATTGCTGCCTAATCAGGCAGATACAGTGGAGAAGGGGACGTTGTCCTCAGTAGCCGATAATTTATGCAGCTTCATGGTCTCTGGGAAAAAAAGTATCTTCTCACATATACAGTCATTTGGGCAAATAGTCGCCAATGCGCCTTCTGAGCGAAGCACGATCGTCCCCACTGTGCAGCTGAAAAAGATGCTGATCTGCCTTCAAGGAAGAGAGGCGATAACCTTCCAGAAAAGCCCAGGCTTCCTTCTCACAGACTCAATCCCGGGAGGAACGGCAGGTCTGCAATAGACCTCAGACGGTGTCCACTCGACCGTGTCAGATGCTTCAAACCCCAGGACATCCCTGTCTCTGCAGTGTCCCTGATCCGCCAACACTCTGACAGGGAGAGGGACCGCCCGGTCCATTCTGGTTCTGCACAACTCACGTCATTCCTGGACATCAAGGCTCTAGGACCAAGCAGAGCGACCCTTCCCCACGGGAGCAGCCTTGTGGACAGTTAAGCCCCAGCGCCCCCGCCCCGGTCTTCCTGCCTCCCAGGCTGCCCACCCTCAAGGTCTTTGCCGCGGCAACATGATAAGCTCCCTTGGATCATTCTCTCTGTCACGCTGTTCCCCGTCGTCGGTGTCTTTCAGACTTAACCCAGTGAGACGGGACCTCCCAGGTGGGGGCTGGGAAACATCTCATCAGCGTCACGCTGTTGATTCAGGCGGTGCTCGCCGTCGACCAACCCTGCCACGCTTCCTCTGCTCTCTCCTGCTGAGCCCCCTGTGTCGCTCAGCCTGTTCGCCACCCCATCCAGTTCCCAGGTGGTCGTTGTGAGAACGCCAGGGACCCCGAGCACAGCTGGGGAAATGTGTCTGAGTTATCATCAGCCGACAAGCTATAGAGCTGCCCGGCCACCCTGGCCTCTGGGTCACGTTGCTCCTCGTCCTCCGCGACTCCATGAAATAAGGATTCGGTCAAGTGCGTTGCTAACATACAGCTCTGTTGTACTGCAGCATCGTCCTTGTGTGCTAGGCTGGTGACTGTGGAGATTTAGAACCAGCCTCGCCGGCTGTGCCTTGTTTTTAGGGAACCCAAGATGATAACACTTGCTCTCTCCACTTCCTTTCCTAAGAGCTCACACATCCTTTTAACGATCTGTTCTGGCTCCTCATGGAGTTCAGGTTCACTGGATCCGTGCCTGAGCTGCTTTTCTTTTTGGAGTCACCTGCCGCTCGGAGCCTCTCCACCAAACGTGGCATGGTGACAGCTCCACCAGGCGGGGTGGGGGGCCGGCCCCTCACTGGCACCCGAGTCTCCCCGGAGGCTGGTGCCTCCTGTACCGCAACAACGGCTCCTGTGTCTACACCCACGTCTGATCGCCCAGCTGCAAGATAGAGCTCTTTTCCTAGGAGAGGGTGGTGTGCAAGCTGCTTGACCAGTCAAGATGGGGCGCCGCTTAACGCTTCTAGGACCCCTTCTCAGGGACCCAGCCTCCTCGCCCTCCTCCTCAATGTGTGACCCCTCGTCCTTCCCAGTGACAGCAAGACTAAAACACAGCAAGATAAGTGTACACTCTACCCTAAGACCAAGCTGTCCGCTCAGAGCTCCCCGCCTGGCGGCACGGGCAGGGGACAGATGTGGCACCATTGCCTCCAGGAGTTAGCTCTCTGTCCTGCCCTCCCTGTCTGGGGCTCTGTCCTGCCCCGTCCCATCCCAGAGTTCCACCTGCCATGCCTCTGTGGTCTCACGTTCTCTTCTCCATGAAAGTACTTCCTTTATTTTGTTTCGTGACCATACTCTATGCTTTGCATCAGACATCTGATGCCCAAGTCTGACTCACCTTTCCAGTAATTTCCTCTAAACTGATCGCTGTCTTTTCCACAGTTACTGTGTTTTGTCCTAATAATTGATGTTTGATTCGATTTAAAATGTAAACGGCTTTCGACACAGCCTCATAGTCCGACTACTAGGTCTCTGGCAGAGTCCATGTTCCCAGCAGTCTTGACATGTGTGAAGTCCATTGGGCAAATGTTTATTGGTTCTGGTTCTGTACAAAGCCCAGTACTTGACACTGTGCCGTGGACAAAGATGACTCAGATGTGAATTCTGCCTTCCAAGAGTAGAGCAGAGGAGGTGAAGGTCAGAGGTGGCCAAATGCCACAGTGTCAGGTCGACTGTGGGTTTAGAACTGAGAGGGTCAAAGCGCCCTTGGGGAAGTGGAAGGTGGGACCTGAGCTGGCCATGCCAAGGACGAGCATGGCTGTGGCCTGAGGAGATAGAAGGAGAACATTCCAGGCAGAGGAAAGGCATCCGAGCAGAAGCCTGGAGACACATTCATTCGATAATCGGCATTTCTGTTTGACCCGGGGCAGGTTTGGCATCGCAGATCGGGGCCAGTGCCGTGTGCGCTCAATGGCAGGCGGAGAGGTTTGGACTGAACTGTGTGGCCGTCCCAGAGCTGCTGAGGTTTAGTTGAGCAGGAGAGCTGATGGCATCACCGAGCACAGGGACTCTAAAAGCCGGGGAGCACAGGTGAACGGATAAACGAGGTGCGGGGTGTCCATACCATGGAGTAACACTCACCCACACGAAGGAAGGAATGTCTGACACCCGCAGCAATGTTGAGGAACCCTGAGGACCTTAGGCTGAGGGAAGCAGGCCAAGGGCCAAAGCACAAATACTGCGTGGTGTCCCTTCATATGAGATATGCATCCGGACAAATTATAATTATAGAGACAGAGGTGGATTCGAGGTTAGCAGGGGCTGGGGAAGGAAGGTGTGGGACGTTCATGCCTGATGGGTTCAGAGCTTCTGGTTGGGGTGATGGAAGATTTTGGAGACAGCGGTGATGGTCACATTGCATTGTGGGCAAAGTCACTGCCACCCAGCCGCAGGCTTAAAACGGCAAGTTTTATGTCATGTATATACGAATGAGGACCCGGACTTTTGAGCAGGAGGCCGAGGGCGGAGGAGCGAATGTGAAGTACTGAGAACGGATAATTCACAGGAGGCGCGGTGTGGCCCTGAGGGAAAACCAGGGATGGCATGGAAGGCTCAGCGCCGTGACGGGAGGGGAGGCCGGGCTGCTGGCAGAATGGGAGGTGGTGGTAGCGCGCTTCAAGCCAGGGGCGGGGGACACGCGCAGCCAGGTGTGATGACTGGCAGAGCTGAGTGAGGAAGACAGGACAGGACAGCAGCCCCAGAGGGGCCCCCAGGACACGCAAGCTTGTAAAGTTAGGGAGGCGTGAGCTCATTTTTAGGACACATGGAAAGAAAGAACTCGATGTTGTCTTCCTCAGCCAGATGCACTTGACCTCTCAGCCCTGGTCTAGAAGCACCTCCCCTCCCCTGACACCGTGTTCATGACAGCTCTTTGTACTGCTGTCCTTCCTTCCCGCCTGGGTCACAGTCGTCTCCCTCCGACCTCACAGCACACGGGACCCTGCCTGAGACCCTGGGCGGCAGATTGTGGCCTTTCCCCAAGCAGGTGGAGCCCGCAGCAGGGCACAGCCGGGGTACGGCTGGGCAGGTTCTCTGGGACACCCCTGGGGTCCCACGGAAGGCATCGCCTCCATCGCTCGCTGGCCAGCACAGGTGTGTTCCTCCAGCAGGGAGCCACGCAGCGTCCCTGGGGCCAGTAACCCTCCTGCACCCAATTACAGACTTCCCGAAAGCGCCCCAGCACGAGGATGCCGCTTATCACCCCCACCCCCCCCAACATCCTCAGAAGGTGGTGTGGCTCCTTGAGTGGTTTTACATTGCCACATGCTAGAAAACTGGGTGGTATGTGGCCGTGTGCTCACACTTAGCTCCTGAAACGTTTTTATGCAAACTCAGTAGTTGAGCATTGTTGGCATTGTCTTTTCCTCACCGGTGCAGGGACTTCACGGCTGGGGGACAGGGAGCGCAGGCCTCTGACTCAGCTCCCACAGGTGCCTGGGAAGACCCGCACGTCCGCAGGAGGCGAATGAAGGCAGGACAGATAAGATTGGAAAGGTGTAAGGTTCAAATCACATTTGAAGGACTCCTCCTCTCAAATGTAAGACACATTTTCTAGGCTTCTAAGTATAAAATGTCATTCTGCACAAGAGGCGTGTTTTAACGTGTCAGATGCTAAGCTCTCTGCCGTGACATGCCGCCTGTTACGTCTGATGTTATGTCTGTAGAAAAGCTAGTGGGTGGCACACGGAGCTTTTTACATTTGCATACAGAGCTGGAAATGAATAGAGCATTCCTTTCTTCCGTCCATAGTTATGAAAGTAAACGTTGGCAGACCCTTGGGGTCCCAAGACCTACCATTGACACTCTTGACTCTTCCTGACCAACCTCCAATGTTAGCGACACATTATAATTTATAACAGTGGCAATTCTACTTACCTCAAAGGATTATTATAAGAATTCAATGAATAATGGATGTAGGGCACTTGGCACACATTAGGACCCACCTGCTGTTATGTGGCAGCTAATCCCTTAAGCTACTGGAGTTGCCAAGGTGTCTGCTCAAAATCCACATCTCAATTAGCAGTGTTCCTGATTTGGGGGTTTGCAGTGATCGTGGGAGAAATCCCAGATGTCAAGGATCTGTTCCATACGGGGTGTTCACTGGAATTGTTCGTAGCGTAGATATTGGCTTAATAGCAGTGAAAGGTATGAACTCGACTCTGACAGCTGAAATCTACATGCCCAAACACAGCAGAACACTTAGCTGTGAATCTTGGCTTCTCTCCAGTCTATTATAATAACGTATCAAAGGATATTGGACTGGAAATGAGTCTTATTTGATGGATTTTGTTGAGCATATGCTAGTAAGCAGATTTAAAATGGATATTAGTAATCCGAACATTACAGTCTGGATGGAATTCCAAAGATAACAGACGATACAAACAGCAAAGCTATTCTACGTCAAATAAACATCACTTCCACTGGGAAATGACTGTGTGTGCGTGTGTGTGTGTGTTTCTTATAAGCTGCTTTATTATCTATAAATAAAACTGTCCAGTGTGAGAAAAAAATGAAAAGGAACTAGCCAAAGACAGGATGTTTTTTATTATTATTATTGTTATTATCCTGTTTTTTTTTTTTTTTCACAAACACTGAGGCAGCTTTTGTAACCCAGGTGCAAAGGAGGTCACTTCTCATTGTTTTAACACCTGCTGTCTTTTAAAATGAACACCATTTCCACAAGCCATTGATAAATTCAGTCTTAAAACTGTCTCAGAAATGACTTGTATTTTGATACTACTTCTGAATAACTAGCACGTGTCCATCCAACTTGCTTTGTTTTGTTTTGTTTCTGTTTGACTCTCAAACCATTTCCCTCCTCTTGCGAGATTTTCACAATGCTCATAGAAAAACAATAGTTCTTGAGACCCCGGGTGGAAAGCTAATTGCAAATAACAGCTGCATTGTTCATAAAACAAAAGTGATCACATTAATGAGAGGTGGTTGGAGACTTAAATCGCCGGTGGCCCTGACTACATCAGTAAGATGCAGTTTAACCGCAGAGAACATATTTAGCTACTCTATTCGTTTATCGTAGTCCAAGGTTGGACCACGATAAATGGACTTAAGAGAAATATAATCTTCTCTTAAGATTGGACTTAAGATAAATGGACTTAAGAGAAATATAATCTTCTTCGCAGAAGTTGACTTCCGCGTTTCTATGCTATGGATGCTATTTCAGACTTTTTAGTTGTCTAACATGAAATGCAGATAAACATAGTAAGAGCTACAACCTTTAAAATTAATTTTATGGGGCGCCTGGGTGGTTCAGTCGGTTAAGCGTCCAGCTTCTGCTCAGGTCACGATCTCGTGGTTTGAAGGTTTGAGCCCCGCGTTGGGCTCTGTGCCCAATGGTGTGGGGACTGCTTGGGATTCTCTCTCTCTCCCTCTCTCTCTGTTCCTGTCCTTCTCACGAGCTCTCTCTCTCTCTCTCAAAATAAATAAATAAACAAAATAAAATTAAATTACCTTTTGTTACAGTAAGTCCGGAAGAGGGTGCATCTCTTCAGCGTATTGCTCAAGGAGTTTTCTCAATCTGCAAACACTCTTATTATAAGTACGTAGATCAAGACACAGAAAAGCAGAATTTCCAAGCTCCTCTGAGCCCTTCCTAATCTCATCTCGTGTCTTTTTCCCCAAGGCAACCAGTACCCGACTGACTCCAAAGATTACTTTTTCCCTTATAAAGGAAGACTTAATGGGGCTGCACTAACATTTTATTCAACTTTTCTAATAGCAGTTTTTGTTGTTCTACATGCTTACCAACACTTGCAATTTTCTGTCTTTTTCTTTGAAACTGTGGTGTTATCATCTCCTTGTGGTTTTGACTGGCATTTCTCCAATGGGTAAGGGTGCTGAGAACCATTTCACATGCCTGCCTGGCCATTCGGATATCCTTTGTTTGTTTTCTGTGAAGCACCGGTGGAAATCATTGCCCAAACATCCATGAAAATTTCTGTCTTTTCCGTACTCATTTTTAGAAGATATTTGCACATTCTGACATCAGCCCACGTTTGATACACTTATTGAGAATACCTCCTCTCACCCCCTGGTTTGCTTTTTCTCTCTCTCACTGATGTCTTCTGATGAGTAGAATTTCCTAATTTTGATAAAGCCTAATATATCCATCTATTTCTCTATGATGAGTGCTTTTTTGTGTTCTGTTTAAGAACTTTCTTTTTGCCTACTTCAAGGTGATGAAATATCCTCTATGTTGTCTTCCAGAAGCTGTACGATTTTACGTTTCATATTTAGATCCATAATTTATCTAGAATTAGTTTTTTGGGGCGCCTGGGTGGCTCAGTCGGTTAAGCATCTGACCTTGGCTCAGGTCATGATCTCACCATTTGTGGGTTCAAGCCCTGCACTGGGCTCTGTGCTGACAGCTCAGAGTCTGGAGCCTGCTTCAGATTCTGTGTCTCCCTTTCTCTCTGCCCCTCCCCTGCTTGCACTTTGTCTCTCTCTCAAAAATAAACATTAAAAAAATAAAAAAAAGTTTTAAGATACTGGGGCACCTGAGTGGCTCAGTTGGTTGGGCTTCCAACTTTTGATTTCGCCTCAGATCATGATCTCACAGCTCTTGAGTTTGAGCCCCACGTCGGACTCTGTGCTGACAGCTCAGAGCCTGGAGCCTGCTTCGGATTCTGTGTCTCCCTCTTTCTGCCCCTCCCCCACTCACACTGTGTCTCTGTCTCTCTGTCTCTCTCTCTCTCAAAAATAAACATTAAAAATTTAAAAAAAAAGAATTAATTTTTCTATGAAATGTGAAGTAGAGATTAAGTCTCTTTTTTTTTCTGTAGGAACATCCAGATCTACCAGCCCTGTTCACAAGAAGACCTCTTTTCCCCCCTCTCTTCTGTGGCACCTCTCTCATGAATCCAGTGTCTGTAGACGTGTGGGTGTCTTTCTGAAAGGGTGTTGAACTTTGTTGGATGTTTTTTGAATCTTTGGGACAATCATATGATTTTCTCCTTTATTCTGTTAATGTGGGGAAGTACATCGTTTGGTTTTTGAATGCATCACTGGGATAACCCCCACCCCGATAGATTATCTGTAACATGTACTGCTACTCTTTATGTATAAGATATTGTTGAAGATGTTTGCACCTGCCTTCATGAAGGATGGGAGTCTGTGATTTTCTTTGACAGCTGTGTGAGATTTTGCTCTCATGGTTACGTTAGCTTCACAAAATAAGTTGGGAAATGTTCCTTTTTTCTGTATGTTTAAAAAAGTTTGTATAAGACGGTTCACAAAATAAGTTGGGAAATGTTCCTTTTTTCTGTATTTTTTAAAAAAGTTTGTGTAACACAGTTATTATTTCTTTCTGAAATGTTTTATGGATGTGATCTGGACCTGAGTCTTTGTGAGAAGGCTTTGAAAACTAAGAAGTCAATGTCTCTAATAGATATAGTGCTATTTGGATTTTCCATTTCTTCTCAGTCAGTTTTGCTAAGTTTTGTGTTTCAGGCCACTTGACCATTTTATGTAACTTGTGGAATTTATGATAGTACATTGGTTCTAATATTCTTATACCATCCTTTTAATATCTGTGTGATTAGTGATGATATTTCTTTTGTCATTCTTAATATTTGTAATTTGTGTTTTCTCTTTTTCCTTGATTAGTCTTGCCTAAGGGCTTATCATTTTTATTAATATAGTCAAAGAGGCAACCTTTGGTTTTAATAATTACCTATATAATATAATACAATACAATAATATATCTTTATTATTTGTTTTCTGTATTAGCTTTCTATTGCTGCATAACAAATTATCCCAAGACTTAGTGACTTACAACAATCTATGTTTATTGTTTCAGCATCTGTGTGGATCCAAAATCTGTTCACAGCACAGTGGTGCCTCTGTCTATGGGCTCCTCACAGGCTATACTCATGGGGGCAGCTGTGCTGTGGTCTCATCTGAAGGCCTGGCCATGGGGGAGTTGGTGTCCAGCTTACTTGGGACATTGTTGGTAAGACCAAATTTGTCATGAGCCATTGGACTGGGGAATTCCATTCTGGGTTGGCTGTCATCTGGAGGCCTCCCTCAGTTTTTTCCCATATGGGCCTCTCCATAGGGTGGCTCACCGAATGGAAGCCGGACTCCACCAGAGTGAGCAAGAGAGAGAGGGTGGGCAAGACAGCAGCCAAAGTCTTTCTTCAACCTAATCTCGCAAATGATTACATCACTTTTGCCTCTGTCTTCTCTTGGGTTCTGCACCACCCATTGTTTGAAAATGTCTGAAAAACATTAATACACAACTTTTATCCAACTGTGCAGTTGTTTACAGCAGGAGGGCTGGCATGGTACGAGTTAATTCATCAGGGCTGGACAGAACTAGGGTTATTTTTATTTTAATAAATAATAGCCTGTAGCCTAGCTCTCTCTGCTGAATGTCTTCAGACTCTGAAAGTGGTTCTGGTTTCCTCATGGTCAGAGTCTAGCTCAATGGCCTTGTCCTCATTCTCACATTGGCCTCTGTGCTAGCCTGGGATGATCACTTGCCAAACCCAATTCTGTAAACTCATCTGCTGAACAATGCAGGGATCTCTGGTGAGGAAGAAGTTCTGCTTTCCACAGAGCCAGCAGTGAGAGTGGGGTTACCTCTATATTTGCTTGCTTGGAAGGCCTGGATGAATTGGCAAGGAGCTGAATTAAGGTCCTCTTTTCCTTTTTCTGTGACTTGGAAGGTGTGTTACCATTAAACAATATATTGGGTGCAGAATTCAGGCAGAGGTAACTGGAGAAAAGAAATAGTCAGATGTGAAGGAAAGGCAAAAAAAAAAAAGGAGAATTAGATAAAAATCCTAGAAGATGATGGGGCGCCTGGGTGGCTCAGTCAGTTAGGCATCCGATTTTGGCTGGAGTCATGATCTCCCGGTTCACGAGTTTGAGCCCCGCATTGGGCTCTGTGAAAGCTCAGCCTGGGATGCCTGGGTGGCTCAGTTGGTTAAGCGTCAGACCTCACTCAGGTCATGATCTCACCATTTGTGGGTTTGAGCCTGGTATCGGGCTCTATGCTGACAGCTCGGAGCCTGGAGCCTGCTTTGGATTCTGTGTCTCCCTCTCTCTCTTCCCCTCCCCCACTCACACTCTGTCTCTGTCTCTGTCTCTCTCTCTCTCAAAAATAAATAAACATTAAAAATTTTTTTTAAAAAATCCTATATGATGAGTCTGTATTAATTTTCTATTGTTTTATAACTCATCATAGACTCAGTGGCTTAGAGCACAGCCCCCTCAGTATCACATAGTTTCTGTCGGTCAGAAATCCCAGCCCTGCTCTGCTGGGTTCTCTGCTTGGGGGGACTGAAAAGCTGACATTGAATGCTGCCTGGGCCGCTTTCCCTTCTGGAGCTCTGCCTCCTCCTGCAAGCTCATTCGGGCCACAGAATTCAGCTCCCTGTGGTGTGGGACTGAGCCCCCCAGGACTCAGGTCCTAGAAGCAGGGCTGAGGTCCTAGCTCTGCGGCTTTCTCACTGCACACTGCAACTCCCCTCTGCAGAGCCAGCCTGAGAGCTCACTGGGGGACCGCAGTGGACGAACTTATAGCCTTCAACCTGATCAACGGAGCCACTAACCCATCTCCAGTGTGGATCCACCCTAACTCAAGGGAAGGGGAAGATGCGGTCATATCTGCCAAGCGCTAGGCATCTCTGGGACCTTCTTACGGAATTCTGCCTGCCACAGGTTATGAAATCAGGCAGTGAAAAAATCCCACTTCAATGTAAACTGGTGCAGCCTCTCTGGAAAACAGTGTGGAGGTTCCTCAAAAAATTAACAATAGAACTCCCCTAGGACCTAGCAATAGCACTGCTGGGGATTTACCCAAGGGATACAGGAGTGCTGATGCATAGGGGCACATGTACCCCAATGTTCATAGCAGCACTTTCAACAATAGCCAAATAATGGAAAGAGCCTAAATGTCCATCAACTGATGAATGGATCAGGAAGATGTGGTTCATCTCTACAATGGAATACTCCATGGCCATGAGAAAGAATGAAATCTGGCCATTCGTAGCAACGTGGATGGACCTCGAGGGTGTCATGCTAAGCGAAGTAAGTCAGGCAGAGAAGGACAGATACCATATGTTTTCACTCATATGTGGAACAGGAGAAACTTAGCAGAGGACCATGGGGGAGGGGGAGGGGAAATAGCTGGGGAGAGGGAGGGAGGCAAACCATGAGAGGCTCTTGAATACTGAGAACAAACTGAGGGCTGATGGGGGAGGGGAGAAAGGAAGGGGGGTGATGGGCATGGAGGAGGGCACTGGTCGGGATGAACACTGGGTGTTACATGGAAACCAACTTGGCAATAAACTATAAAAGAAAAAAAAAAGAAAAAAAGAAAAAGAAAAAAATCCCACTTCTGCTAATAGAGAAAACAATCAATAGATGTTACTTGAGAGATGGGTCTCTTAATGTCTGGCCTCAAAACATGGAGATCCTGTGCCGAATCTGTGCCATATTTGGGGTTATTGCAGGATTGGTTATGTGAGTCTTACATGCATGTCTAAAGCTTCTGCAGAATGGACACTGGGAGTGTAAGAGCATTAGTGTGCGAACGCATGCGTGTGTGCGTGCGCACGTGCGTGCAGTAAAATATCCTATATCAGATGCCTTCCTCTTCCTCATTGGAGAGGAATCCATCATCTTTCCACCTTTGCTTCTTTTAGGAAGTGGACGCCTTCCAGCTTGCCTTGCAGTTCCTTTTGTGCATTTTAGCGACTCCCCGCCAGTGTAGAAACTTTCCTGCTAGAGAGTTTGCCCTTTGCTCACTTTTGAGCACCAAAAACTAAAGTGAAAATAATCCATCACGAACATGTGTTATAAGACCGAGTGCAGTCTTCGTGCAGCGGGGAACTCTTACAAGCAGGTTGGGCCAGATTCCTTGATCGAGCCTCGACTGGGTGCCTGTGGTCAACCCGGAAAAAAGTCACTGAAGTGGGGCTGCCCTCCAGGGTTTCCCGCTTCCCAGAGACTTCTCCGTGAAAACAAACGTGTGCTGAGTAGCAGGGCGTCAGGCCCGAAATACCACTTTGACTTACGTTTGCTTTACCGTAAGAAAGGGTGATACCGAGATCAGACCTACTTTAGAAGTTCACGGTAGTAACCGGTGACCTTTAGGGTGAGCTGCACGTGCCCTCAGCTGCTGACTGCACAAGGGGAGGGACATCGGGCTTGGTGGTAAATCTGGGGGTGCGATGGTGCTTTCCAGAAGCAGGTGGTGTGGGGTGCAGAGGCCATGAGCAGAGCAGAGGCTGCTTGCCCTGCTCAGCAAGATGGCAGGTAGAGTTCCGGCTCACGGCATATGACACACACGGGTGGAGGTGCAAACATAAATCAGGAGGTGAAGGAATCATTTGGGGCACATTGGCCTGGTATGAACTTGCAGCAAGAGGCATTATTGATAGCTTTCCTCGTTCTCCAGGCTCGGAGAGGGTTACCTTTTTACTGAAATGTAAACATTCTAGGAACGCTTCTAATAACAACCGCCGTGTCTCAGCCGAGGCTCGACCTTCCCACTTGGTTGGGTCGTTTGATGCAATGATTAAGATTAACTGTATACCACGAATCCTACAGTACGGGGTCCTTGGAATCTCAAGCTGTTTATCAGACTAGGGCTTCTTGTAACCTCCTCACTGAGAGCTTAGCCAATGCATGCGGGACGACCGACCGCGTTTTCTTTCTCGACACTGACGCCTCCTTCCCAGAAAATAAAATTTTCGTTCTGTTTCTTTTTCACCAAATGGACCAGGGTCATAAACGATTTCTTGCGGTTCATTTTGTTATTTTTCTTTTTCAAAATATTCATCAAAGTATAGTTGACATACAATCATATGAGTTCTGGGCGCACAATGCGCTGATTCGACAAGGCTCTGCAGTCCTCGGTGCTCCCCACGGCCATGTGGTCCCATGTGTCCCCGTCTGACGTTATCACGACGTTATCGACTATCTTTTCTCTGTGGTGCTTTTCATTCCCATGACTTACTTATTTTATAACTGTGTGTTGGATTGCTGGTAGCTTCGAAGCTGAGAGCAGCTGCCCCCTCCCTGCTTCCTCCCTCCGTCCACCTCCTCTGTAGGGGACCCTATGGATCCCGCAGGTGCCCCAGACCTCCCCTCCGCCCAGCCCTGTCACAGCCGTCCTCCCTCATCTGCAGTCCTGCAGGGCTGCTGTTTATTTATTGATTTTTTGGTTGTAAATGGCCGAAAACCAACTCAAATCGGCTTTGAGGAAAGGGGTGCGTTATCGGCCCGCAAACCGAAGAGGTCGGGGTCAGCGGCGACTTCACGCGAAGCCAGCCTGGGTTTGTGCTCTTGTCCCACATGCTGGTGTCTCAGCCTCTGTGACCATGTCCTCAGTCCTTGCTTGGTGGTGCACAGCAAAAAACTTCCTTAGCCACGTTTCTGCCCAACTCAAACAATTCAGAGGGTTCTAGGAACCACACACATCGTTTTCCTTTGGATCACTTTCTTCTTCTTACTTATCTGTGTCTGTGTGCAAATGCACACATCTTACCCCGTGTGTGATTAGAAGGTGTGAGTGCTAGAGACCCTTTCCTGCTTCTCTGCGCCCTGGGATGTGTACTCGTGAATTGTGTTCCTACTGACCGACAGGCACACTGGTTTCCTTTAGTACTTGTGGCTAATGGACGTGCCTTACTTCAAAGTTACCGTTGTGTTTCGTTGAGAGGCTCCAGTCTCGTCCTGAGCCGACTTGCTGCATGGGGATGTGGTTTGTATGTCTTGTCCCCAAGTCTTCCAAGCCTGCTCACACTCACAGCATCTTTAACAAATGTGAGTGTGATGACCTCAGACAACACACACTCTGAAACGCACAAACAGGAGCTGGGCTGGAGTTTTCAAACCCCCAGGCGCCGGGTCCATTCAAAACCTGCGAAGTGTGGTGTTTTCACATATTCGCGTGATAGCACCTGATCCATGCTGAGGAGAGCCTGTCTTTTTCCAGTTTACAAGGAAGAAGCAATTCACTTTGTTGAATTTTTATAAATATTTTAGTTTGATGAAATGAGCTCAGGGCATTTGCCAAAATAACATTTTCCCCATGCAACCAGAAAAATAGAACCGACAGCCACGGCTCGAATAATTAAAACCGTTCTTTTTTTTACCAGTGTGAAAAGTATCTCTTTTAGCTTTATCAAATAAACTTCGTTTGGGTGGCAAAAGGCAGAGTGCGAGTGTTCTGTGTTTTGTTTGAGTCCTAAGATTCTCAGGGTGCATCAACCCTTCATAGTCTTTCTTTCTTGAGATGGGACCTCTTCACAGGGCACCTCGATATTGGACGTGATTCTGCTTCTGGTGTTTAGAGCTCTCCATGAAGAGGAGGGGAAGGAGATGAAGTAGAGAACATCAGAGAAAACACAGAACAAGATGGCGCCCCCAACCCAACCGTATGGATAATTGCACTAAACGCAAATAGTCTAAACGCCCTGGCCAGAGATAGGCTAGAAGTGTCTTGAAATGCCTGAATCTCCGTCTGGAAGGGTCTGGTGTGGGAATCTGGGGCCATGCCTACAAACTACTGTTTTGTTAGTATTTTCTCCAGAAAGGAGAGTCCCAAATGACTTCAGACCTGTCACTGTGTCCACTGTCCTTCTAATTCCACCGATGTGGATTTATAGAAATAGCCTGCACCTGCCACCCTTTGGTGGACCAAGCTGTGAGCTAGGCCTGGGCTCTGTTTCTCCCTGCTCCATGCCGCTCGGGTCCTCATCCAGAAAACAGCTGTGATGGTATTTTCTTTACAAAACATTCAGGGTTGTTTTGAAGACAAAATGATATCAAAAAACTATTTGTAGTATTTTATTTTTCTATTAAAAAACTTTTTTTAATGTTTTATTTATTTTTGAGAGAGAGAGAGAGAGAGCGAGAGGGGGAGGGGCAGAGAGAGAGGGAGCCACAGAATCTGAAGCAGGCTCCAGGCTCCGCGATGTCAACACGGAGCCGGATGTGGGGCTTGAACCCGTGAACCGCGAGATCATGACCTGAGCTGAAGTCGGACACTTAACCAACTGAGCCCCCCAGGCGCCCCTATTTATAGTATTTTATAGTTGCTAAGCACTACACACACACACACACACACACACATGCGCGCGCACGCGCGCACACACACGTTAGTCCTCATAATGAAGCGAGCTTTATTGTTGTTATTCTGTAAATAGGAAAACGAAAGTCACGTCACTTCGTCAAGAGACTGAATTTGAGAAAGCGGGGTACATTTCCACTGGAACCACATGGTAGAAGCAAGGGAATCCCACTCAAATTAACTTGCGCAGAAAGAAGGACTTGTTGGGAAGATTCAGGGACATCCCCGGAACCCAAAGTTAGTGAACCTTACAAGGGCCAGAGTCCCAGAAGAACTGCCAGCAACAAGGACCACTGGATCCCGTCCAGCTTGGTTCCTGCACGGAGATGCTTTCCTCTGCCCGTCTGTTCTGTCCCCCTTCTGCTCTGTTCTGTCCCTGCCCCTGATCTGTTCTGTCCCCCTCTGATCTGTTCTGTCCCTCCCCGATCTGTTCTGTCCGCCCCCTCCAATCTGTTCTGTCCCTGCTTCTGATCTGTTCTGTGCCCCCCCCCCCGATCTGTTCTGTCCCCCTCTCTGATCTGTTCTGTCCCCACCTCTGATCTGCTCTGTCCCTCCTTCTCATCTGTTCTGTCCCCCCTCTCTGTTCTCTTCCGTTCCTCTGTTCTCTTCTGTCCCCCCCCCAATCTGTTCTGTCCCCCACTCTGTTCTGTTCTGTCCCCACCTCCGATCTCTTCTGTCCCTCCCTCTGTTCTCTTCTGTCACACTTCAAGTCTTTTCACAAGTGAATCCATGCATGATAAAATACAATATACATTCTAATGCATTATGCACTAAAGAACAACACAACGCTATATTATGAAAGGGAAATTATTATATGTTAAGTTTAAATTACTGATCATTTTTGAACAAGGTGAAATTGTTTTCCACCCAGCGCTTCATACCAAATTGTATGTATACATTGCCATCTGCACTACTCAAAATTTTTCTTTAAAAATTTTTTTCAACATTTATTCATTTTTGAGAGACAGAGAGACAGAGCACGAGCGGGGGAGGGGCAGAGAGAGGGAGGGAGACACAAAAACTGAAGCAGGCTCCAGGCTCCGAGCTGTCAGCACGGAGCCCAACGTGGGGCTCGAACTCACAAACCGTGAGATCATGACCTGAGCCGAAGTCAGATGCGTAACCGACTGAGCCACCCAAGACCCCTTCCTCATTTTTAAAATTTTCGCATCCATTTTGGAAGGGTGGAGCGGGAACAAAGGCTTCCGTGGGCACCCCGATGTGCTCCTGTCTCGTCTGCTTGGGACAGGTTTCTGTGCCACAGCTCCGGCTGCTTGAGGAGCGTTAGCCCAAAGGCAGGGGCGGCAGCTGTCCCCGGCTGAGATTGGGTCACCTGTCCCCACTCCCAGATCACGGGTGGCCTCCTATCGCACTTCCTTACGGCTCTGTCTCCCTTCTGTGAAGTCAAAGAGTTCTTCCCCCTTCCCCCCTCCCCTCCCGAAGCCCTAAAATCTTCATCCAGATGTCGGGGTTCCGGCTTGGACAGGGGCCGTGGCAGCCGCTACTGTTCTCTTGGAACCAGAAGAGATGATAACATGGAAAATCATCTCCTGAGAGGGTAGTGATGCTCTTTCCTTGCGCTGTCCCCACTCGACACCTCCCAGGGGACCAACGAATGGTCAAGGCATGGAAAGACGGCCACCAGTAGAGCTTCTCGGCGCCCTCCTTGCATGGTCTTGGGACGTGGCTGAGAGGCAGCGCTTTTGTCCCCAGCTTTGGATTGGCCATGACCGAGGAAAGCCCAGCCTCAGCTGGGACGTTCTGGCAGAAGGCGAGGCTGACAGTGCCATCTCCGGCAGTCGGGGGTCCTGGGGTCTCTGTGTTGGAGTCCAGGCCCTTTGGAGGGCCATCTTCTAAGTCCCGAGTCACGGCAGCCTCCGTGAGAGTGGGCGCTGCACAGTGGCCCGGAGGCTGCTGGAAGGAGGTGGGCACAGAGCAGCGGCAAGGGCAGTGTGGGGGGTGGAGACCGACATGGGGAAGGAGGGCAAGCTTCCAGAAGGTCCTTCCTCACGCTGGCCGCCACTGTGGGCTGTGGGATTCCATTCACTGGGACCCTCTCGGAGCCGCATAGAGTCTGCCTTCGAGGATGGTCTGCCCGGGGACAGGAGAAGGAGCAGGTGTCTGCTCCCCACCGTCAGAGGCCACTGCACGGGCATCACTGCCTTGTACCCTCCAGCCTCTGTGTATGGGTCACAGGCAGGTGCGTAGGCACAGAAGCCGGTTGCTGCCGGAATGGCTACAGTAGAAGGAGGGTGAGGAGGATGTGAGATGGATTCAAGGAGGAGCCTTTGATGCAGTCGCAGCACCTGACCCCAAGCCAGGCCTTTGGCATCAGGGCAGAGAAGCCTCCTGCGCTGCTGGGAAGTTCATGGGTAGCCTGTGGGTAGCCTGTGCCTTTTCATCTAGGTGAGCTTGGTGACCTTCAGTCCTGGGGTTTTGCTCGGCGGTCTGGTTCGGGAGGAACGCACCAGGCTTGAGAATTAAGAAAAGCAGCCCTCTTAACCCCAGACTTAGTTTTCTCACCTGTGAAATGGGGGCAATAATTTTGATTTTTTCCTACCTCAGGGGTATTGTGGGGTAATACTAAATTCCCAATACTGAGTTTTCAACGGAGATGCTTTGCATTTCACAAATCACTGTCTGAGTGGGAAACAAACTGAGTCATAGGCACGCATCCATGTGTCTGGGCTGGCAGTTGGAATAGGTGTCTTCTTCAGCTTTCCGGAAGGCCTGCTGCATACCACGCAGCATATGCGTAGTGAATATTCCGTCCTCACTGCAGCCCCCGAGGTCAAGGTCGTGGCTACTATCATCCCCGTTTACAGGCAAGGGCGCAGAAGCTCAGAGAGACGTGGTGAGTGCACAGCCAGGCTCTCCCACGCCAGTCTCTGCCTCCTGCCCCAAATCTCTCACCGCGCGGTGTCACCGGGCCAGCAGCCCACCTCAGCTCCAAGAGCCAGAAGCCAGAGAGGCCCGTCCCAGGACGCAGACAGCAGTGAGGCCGCTGGTGGTGCTTAGCTCAGGGCCTCCTGACCTGAGGAAATCCGGGGACAGTGTCTGAACGTCTTGCAGGGGTCTGCAAAGCCGTGTGCACACAGGGGTATATGCACGTTCCAGGATGTGGGTTCATAGTTTTATGAGGATCTTAATGGTCCATGACCCAGACGTCTTAAAACTACTTCAGCCGGGCCATCCCGGTGTGATTGCGAAGGTCCCGAGCAGCCCCGGACACGGCGAAGCTCATCCGATCCGTCCTTTACAAGAGTTTAAATTCCTCCTTTTGGTCTTTCTTTTCTTTTTTTTTTTTTTTTAATGTTTTATCTATTTTTCAGAGAGAGAGAGAGAGAGAAAGAGCATGAGCAGGGGAGGGTCAGAGAGAGAGGGAGACACAGAATCTGAAGACAGGTTCCAGGCTCTGAGCTGTCAGCACAGAGCCTGACGTGGGGCTCGAACCCACGAACCGTGAGATCATGAGCTGAGCCGAAGCTGGATGCTCGACTGACTGAGCCTCCCAGACGCCCCCTCCTTTTGCTTTTTCAATGCATATGCATTCGACTCTCACATTTTAGGCTTTTCTCTTTTTTGCTACACAATTTATGAGCCAGAGTTAGCTATTTTTCACAGAGAAGTGCAGGGAGGGAAAATGCATATTAATTTAACGATCCGAGTGTTCCCTTCCACCACCTTTATTATTTTTTTTTGCACTTTCCCTGAAAGGTGTAATTTTCTTGTCAAATTCAGTTTCTCTCGCTGATATACATTCATGTTCTTTCAAGCAAGTGAATGTGCCTCTTTCAGGAAATCGACTCTTGCAAATTACACCCTCTTTTTGTTGCCAGGCTGAGGGGGGAAAAAAAAACCCTATTCAGAAAGTGTTTATGCTCAAAGTGGGCATTCTAAAAAAAAAAATGGTTCTTTAAAAAATAATTCCCCGAATAACTCTTAACAGGTTTTCCTTCAAAAAGCTCTTTTTGTAACTAGTGTGAAAAGCAGCATAAACAGATCAGGCTTCCCTTTGCTTGTTAATATCAGGGCTGTCACACCTGGTGTTTGACTTCTTGGAAACGGGCAAAAAATCCTGTGTGCTGTAATCCCCTCTTTGCTGAGCTGTGATCCAGCATGTTCTGTGTGGTAAGAGGAGCTGCAGACGTGGCCGGAGAAGAAAAGCAGGACACAAATAACCCAAATAAAACGGCGACCCAGTAATGACACATTTTCACAATTTGAAAAATGAAAATGTGGTCAAAAGGATTCACGTAAGCCAGAGATTGGGCTCTGCCCCGCCCAGTAGGAGAAGCTCCGAGCCCTCGCTGGGGTGTGGGCCCCCCACCTTGTGGCCCCAAGGCTTGGACTCCTGCACCTTGAGAAACCAAGGTCAAAACCGGTGCAGCGTGACAGGGCCCCGCGTGCTGGAAGGAGTCTGGGGCAGACTGGGTTTCTGTCCCCTTCGCTGAGAAGTGACTGGCGTTAAGACCTGGCCTTGTGGCCCTTAGAAAGGCCACAGGAAACCACAGTGTGGAGTTGCCAGATAAAACAGGATGTGTAGTTAATTTAGATTTTGCAGATGAACAATGAATACTTTTTTTAGTAGACGTATGTCCAATGCATGTGTGTGTCATGTATATCCCAAACAGTGCACGGGACATACTTATGCTAACAAATTATTGGTGTTTTATCTGAAGCTGAAGCTTGACTAAGTGTCCTGCATTTTTACTTGCTGATCTAGGCAACCCTCACTCAGGGCAGAGGAGGCCCAGACAGGCTCTGCCGGCTTTGCTGACTGATCAAATCTATTTTAGTAAGCTTTCGGGTTCTAGAACCTCACATAGATAGAATAGGGCGATATGTCTTATGTCTTCTCTCTCCCCCACCCAGAGAAGGACCTTTGAGTTGTTTCCAGCGTGTGTTTTGATGTGCAAATTTATTTTGTGGACATGTATGTTACAGGGTGATGTCGAACACCAAAGGCAGAATTGGAGCGGGGCAAGATTTTATTTACGGCAGGGCCTTAGGGCTGGGCCAAACCTGGTCCCTGGTCTTCAGGAGCAGAGAATGGTCCTGAACAAAGTGTGCAGCGAGATTATATAGACATTCACAGCACTCCAGGATAGCCAATTACATTGTAATACACAGACTCTATTTTTGGCGGAAACTATCAACTTAAAGTTCTTTGTTCTTTAGGATGACCAATCATAGTTAGGCAGTGACTCAGCGAAATTTTTTGTTTGGGGGCTTGGCCTTGGTCGAATCTTAGCAACCAGGAGCGTTTAGCAACAAGTTATCCATTACATTCCATACTGGGTTGACCCATTACATTCCATAAGCTGACCTATTACAACGTGTACTCTCGTTTCTCTCTCGGGCAAAACTCTAAGAGCGGAATGGCTGGACCTTCTGCTAGGTGTATGTTTAACTATATAAGAAAATGCCAAATCGTTTTCCAAAATGGTTATGCTATTTTATACGCTGACCAGCTGCCTTGGTCTGTTCAGCCGCTGTAACAAGGTATCACAGACCGGGTGGCTTATACACATTCCCTCCCCCCAGTTCTGGAAGCTGGGAGGCCAAGATGAGCGCACCGGCTTGGCTCTATGCTGGTGAGCATTCTCATAATGGTTCATAGCCAGGTCCTTCTCTCTCTGTGTGTCCTCAATGAACGGAAAGGTCTAGGGAACTCTGGGAAGTCTATTTATTTATATTATTTTTTTACGAAAAATTTTAAAAATGTTTATTTAGTTTTGAGAGACAGAGATAGAGCATGAGTGGGGGAGGGGCAGGGGGAGAAGGAGCCCCAGAATCCAAACCAGCCTCCAGGCTCTGAGCTGTCAGCAGAACCCGACATGGGGCTCGAACTCATGAACTGCGAGATCATGACCTGAGCTGAAGTTGGACGGTTAACCAACTGAACCGCCCAGGCGCCCCCTGTGAGCACTCTTTTATATGAGCACTAATGAGGAGGGCTGTGCCCTCATGACCTGCTCACCTCCCAAAGGCCCCACCTGCTAACACCATCACGCCGGCTGTTGGGACTTGAGCACATGAGCCCTGGGGTGGACGCAAACACCCAGACCACAGCACCAGCAGCGTGTGAGAAGCGCACCTGTTCCACATCCTTGCTGACACTTGGAACTGTCGTTTTAAAACGAGTTATTCTAGTAGTTGTAAAATGGTATTTTATCGTGGCTCTGATTTGTAATTCTCTGGTGATAATTTGGTCGAGAATCTTCTCATGTGTTTACTGGCCATTCCTATCTCTCAAAGAATTGTCCAATTCTTTTGCCCATTTGTCTTCTTACTGAGTTATTAATTATTTATACATTCTGGGTACTAGTCCTTTTCAGATACTTGCTCCCCATGTAGGGCTTGCCTTTTCATTTCCTCAATGACGTCCTCGGAAAGGCAAGAGGCTCTACTTCTGATTAAATCCACATTATCGACTGTTTTCATTTATGGTGCTTTCTATGTTCTCAGAAATCTGTGCCTGCTTCAGAGTCACATAATTTGCCTCCTATTTTCTTATAAAACTTGTATATAAAAAATAATACCTAACATAAGAGCTTTTATGTTTAGGCCCATGCCCCGTTTTGAATTAAGTTTTGTGTTATGGTCTAAAGTAAGGGGGGAGTGTCCTTCTGTCCCATGTGATTATCCATTCTTCCCCAGTGTTTTACTGGAAAGACTTCCCTTTGCCCAGTGGATCACATCGGTGTCTTGGTTGAAACTTAATTGAGGGGCACCTGGGTGGCTCAGTCGGTTAAGCCTCTGACTTTGACTCAGGTTATGTTCGTGGGTTTGAGCCCCGCGTTGGGGGGCTGAGCTGTCAGCACAGAGCCTGGAGCCTGCCTTCAGATTCTGTGTCTCCCTCTCTCTCTGACCTTCCCCTGCTCACACTGTCTCTCTCTCAAATAAATAAAAACATTTAAAAAAAATTAAAAAAAAAAGAAAATTAATTGAGCGTGTGTGTGTTTGGAGCACGTTCTGCTTCTTTGTGTTACGTGTCTATTTTTACCGTGACGCCACACTGTCATGATTACTGTAGATTTACGGTAAGTCCAGAGATTGCCGGGGCCCAAGTTCCCATCACAGATGACTCCGCCTCCTGGGGGAAGCCAAGGCAGGATGGCTGGAAGATACCTCCCGCCCAGTTCTTTATTGGTGTGTCTCCCTGTGGTTTCGTCTACACCTTTATTGAAACCCACATCTTCTCCTGAATAGATCTTGGACTGGTTATGTACCAAGCACTGCCTTTGGCTGTCTTTAGGAAGATCACTCCAGAACCCCAGCTTCTTTACCCTTCCTCCCTGCAATAATTTGTCTTCTCTTTACATGATATAAAAATAAGAGTTGTTGAAAGTTCTTAGAAGTAAAATTTACTTGGCGTTTTTAACTTCTTACCTTCCAGTCTTAGCTGCAAAAACATCACTACAACAGACAAGTGTCAGTGTTATATACGTCAGTCCCAGAAGTCTCCAGCCTTTTTTTTTGTTTTCTTTTTTTTTGCTGTTGCAGAGCATGTGGTCAGTGGAGCAAATGGCGCCTTGTCTTCCTTAGTCTTGTTCGCCTTCCGAGCCGCATCTCTGCACTGGCGTGCTTTCCTTCCTGGTTTCGCCTGCTCAGAAATGTGCATCTGGATGAAAACTACAGACTCCTCTTAGCATAGGGAAAGTCTAGTTTTCTATGGTCAATCCTTGAAAACCTCGATACTTCATCACGAGTGAGTGATCACTCGAGTCTCATCACCCACTGAAGATCTGCTGCTCTTTCGTGAGACTCCGTTCAGAAAGGAACACACTGAGAGCGTGATGCTTATAGAGGACACAAATGAGTGACAGGCCAGTCCTTCGTACCTCTTGGTGATGACAATTTAGGACCCCACCGGTGTTGCGTGCCCAGCCCACCAGGACTTCTCATCTTTTTCCAGTTCCACGTTAGGTGACCCAGTTTGACAGCCTGCAGTCAGCCGGGATGGGGGCATCTGGAAACGGCAAGAGCCTCAAATCAGGACTCTTTTCCTGAAGTGGTTAAACATTTACCAGCACATCGTTGGGGTCAACCTTCCTGCCGGTGGGGAGACAAGGCAGCGGCTGAGTTTTCATATGTGCTGTCTGTCCTGTGGGGTGAGGAAAGGCTCGCTTCACCTCAGGCAGTTGTCTTAGGGACAGGGATCTTACTGCTTCCGACAGAGTCACCCGCGCGCACAACGTGTGAAAGGGGTGCACCGTATTAATTTGCAACCGCCCCAGAACAACGTTGGAGCCAGTCTACAGAGGGGGCTCCACTGGCTGTGGGGTCTAATCAGTGGGCGTGACTGGCGGGACCACCCACGGGCTGTGTGTCCCCATCTTCGTGCGCCTTCACGCCATTCATTTCCTACAGTGATCGCAAAAGGTAAGGGTCCCCTGCTTTCAAAATTACTAAGTCTGTTTATGCAGAGACACACTGTAGAGAAGTGTTGGAAAACTCCCCACCCTGCCGTAGTTCAATAATTACGTCATGTTTGGACCATGTCTCGGGTCTGCGACGTCACAGAAGCAAATCGACGGTAAGAGACGTGTAGTCCTATTTACAGAGTTTGGGTCAGGACGGAGTGGCCCGGGCTGTCCCCAGCAGCACTGCAGTGCTTTAAGAGAAGTAGCGTTCAGCTTGGGTCAAGTTTACACGTAAGTGAGCAAGTACACGACGTTTCTTAGACACGGTGCCGCCCCGAAAGGAAACCAGCACTGATCTGGGACGGCACCTGTGTCTGAGCATCCGGTGTGGAATTTCTTCCCCCGAGTTTTGAGACAGTCCTGTAACAACTCAGAGCAGGCCATATAGCTTCACCCCCTGGGCCTCGGTTTCTGTTCCCGAGTTACCCGCAAGGGACTGCTTGTCTAATACCCGGTGATAACTGGGGAGGCTACGAAGAAGATGGCTCTTGGCCTCCGGGGGTGCACGTCTCTTGTGGGAGAGAGAGAAATAAAACCGTTACAGTCTAGTGTGAGCAATGCTTTACCGAAGCGGCAGACAATCCAGGAGGTCTTTCTGCAGGAGCTGCTGTTTGGAGGATAAAACGGTGGGGGACAATTATCCTGGTGGATGGGAAAGGGAATTGGTCGGGTAGCGGGAGAGAAAGTGCGCAGAAAGAGCCTCGTGCCTTCGGGGATCTTGCCAGGGCCCCAGACGTGGAGCTGTGGCAGGCACCCGTCTGGAAGACAGGGCTCCTGCAGTGTGGACCCTCAGAGACAGATGGAACCACTTTGGTTCGGTTTCAAGGACCCTAAAGCAGACGGCTTATTTTGAAAGGGGTGTTTGAGGCCTGCATGCAGGGGGTAGTGAAGACGGAAGCTGGCTTACTTCTTTTGTCTCTTCAGCCGCACTGAGGTTACGGTAAAAGAGTTGGAGACTAAGAGAAGACGACTTTGGGACATTTAATGTGTTGCGTGTCCTAACCCCACCGATGGGGGGGGGGTGGATGGGTAAATACACACTGTGTGGAAAGAGAGGTGAAGCCCTCAATCTCCCAGGTAGGTAGGTGCCCAGCCAGTGGTCGGTGCAGGTTGGCAAGGAGGAGAAACTTTCAATGAAATCCCACATTTGATTAAATCGCTACACTGGACATTTTAATCACTGACTGGTATGGGCACTTTTATTGATCAGAAGTGACCAGAATAGTGATCGTTCTAAATTTTTACGACCTAAATTCCATCCAAGGGCAGGGTAAATTTGAAGGGGCGGTGGCACCCAAAATAAAATTGCCGTGTTACTCTATCCATGAATTGTGCTTGTCCAACTTAACGGTTACAGATTATGTATGATGTTTTGGTCTCTGGGGGGAAAGGTCTATAGCTTCATATAGACACAGGGGGCCCAGGATTCAGAGAGGTTTTCACCTTTGGCTACTGGGGGTCACTCAGCTCTGTTATGGGCCATGACAGGAGAGCTTTTGTCATTTCGATGGCTTCCTTATTGCCAGGGTGGCTGTCTGATGGATGGCCCCAAGTCTGGGGCAGGCAGATTAGTGAGGAGGCTACTTCAGGGCCCTGCAGGGGGGACCACTTACTACTGGGGGTGTAGAGCTGAGGGCGGATAAGGGAGACATAGGGAAGGTGGGATGGATGGGAAGAGGGTCTGAGCAGACGTGGAATGTCAAGGAGACAGGGGTGAAGGTGACCCCCAGTATGTGGGTGGTGCGTCTGGGTGGATGGACTGTGGGCTTATGACTGAGCGGAGGAACAGAAGGGGAGGGGCAGATTTTAGGTGGAAAATGATTGTCTCAACACGGGAATCGGAGGTACATCAAGGAAGGAGTTAACGTGGGCTTGATACTCAGGAGAGAGCGACCTGGGCTGGATTTGGGAGAAAGTAGAGGCACGGAGTGTAGGCAATTCGTTTAAGGAACTTAGAAATCATGGCAGAAACCTACAAGACACAATGTGGATCTTGTTTTATTTTAATTGGAGACATTTGGACATACTTATAGGGGAATGGGGCCACCGGTCTTCACCCCAAAGAAGAGGAGTCTGGTGTACAGATGGTGGCAGGCCACCAGAGCCGAGATGAGGGGACACACATGACCTCCGGGAAGCCCCGCACCTCAGGGGCCCACGTTGCTTATTCACTGCCAGTCTTTGCTTCCAGAGAATTCCATGGGACCCCCTGGGTCCTTTCCATACCTTCTTCACTGATGGAAGCTTAAGCAAGGGGGAGAGCACCTTCGTTTCTGGCAACTGAAGGATGTAAGAGAAAGATCCTGGACCTGTGGGGGCTCTGCCCCCACCCCACAAGCCGGGGATTGCTGTGCAGGCACTCACAGCTCCGGAATGCCCGCCGTGCTGGCTGTTCACAGCCTCCCCCTCGTCACCCTGCCCAGAAACACCACCACCACGTTTTCCGCTTTACGCACCATCTCGAGGTCCTACCGATACTCAGCGTTTCTATGTGGTATCTCTTTAACATTTTGTGCGTGTCTGTAGGTCCTCAGAACCCTCCATCCGTGCCGTAATTAAAGAGGAAAAGGCTACTTAATGCGTGTGACACCCCACGATCGGCAAACCGAAACAATACCTTTCTCTTCTGAGCGTGGTTCCAAACCATTCAAGGTCAGGAAGTTCAGCGGGGCCTGATCTTTTCCTTCCCTTTCCTCCTGAGGCTTGTCTCCGCCAGTGAGCAGGGGACGGGGGGACATTCCCTACGGACTTGCGTCTCTGGACGGCAACTTCTTAATGCTCCGCTTTACAACCCGGTTACAAAACAGGCGGATTTCGTGACACGTGATACGGGATGGAAACTAAAACCCCTGGGAATATATTTTTATAAGTTGATGGTGTTTTCCCAGCCAAATACATTTATATTACTAGAAAGAGAAGTCATGTTTATTTATGAAGCTATTTGCATGGCGGGGTCTCTCATTGTTGAATTTCACACGCCCTAAATGCGCAATGTGAGGAGAACTGAAAAGCCCCACGTTTAGAGTATGTGAGAAAGGAAATGAGGTTCTGGAACAGCTGTTCTCTGGGTTATTTTTCAGCATGACTACAAAGAGGGGAGCTGTACTTTGACCACAAGAGTTCTGCTTCCTTTTCGGAGGCGTCCTGCATGTGCGGCTGGAGAAAATACGAGAAAATCCGCGGTGGCGCTTTGTGAATTGTGAAGCATCAGACAACAGAGACGTTTCGTTGTTACAGTAGAATTTCTGTTGGTCTCAGGGGAAACCAGGGACTTGGTGGTGTGAAGACGGTTTCTTGCTGAGCCATAGGTAAAACGGGTGCTTTGGCAACTGGCATGAGCACCAGGGGACTCTACCTGTGGTCCATTCTAGAAGGATGGCCCTTCAGGGTCGACCTGTGGAGGCCCCTGGACTTCAGGAGCCTGCTGGCTCTCCTCTCTGTCCCTTAGTCTCTGTGTGCACGGGCAGGGCTATCCCCGTGTTATTTTAATGCACAGCTATCTCTACTATAAATGTAATAAAACGGGTCAGTCCTGGGTGGTCAGAGTGAGAGACTAGATTTAAGGGAGGAGGGGTGTCTTGAGATCTAAGGTGTCACACGCAAGGCTAGGCAGACGCCGTTGACCCTGGAGAGGGCGACCGGGCCCGCCAGTGCGGCCACCCTCCTGAGTCAGGATTATACACGCTCAAGGGAGAGGGGACACTGGTCAGCCTGGGGGGTGTGGGGGTCCAGGGGCAGACCTCAGTGGCCGTGCAGACGCTGTGCTGGGGGTAAGGAGCCCGGGGTTGGGACACTTTGGGGCACCTGGTCCCGTGGCAAGCAGGACACATACGCAGCGCGCTCGCTCAGCGTCCCTTTGCTTTGGGTCCTCCCCCATAGGGAGACCTTCTCATTATGTTTTGGTTTCTCTCCATGAGTTGCTTACAGGGAGAGAAAGCACTCTGGCCCCAGAGATGGTTATTCTCACCGTAAATTAATACCGCGTCAGTTCCCTAGCTTTTCACCTAGGAGCCTGCCCCCGGCCCCCGAAGTGTGGGCCCACCATTGCCGTGGTTCTGGGGGTGCAGCCTCAGGAGCTTGAAAGTTGCGGTTGGTAGAGACGCGGTGCTCCCCCTCCCTTAGGGAGAGTCCCTTGTCCCCGGCTGTAGACATTCGCTGTCATTGACAACCGGGGATGTCTCCTTCCAGTATTTCACACCCCAGCAACGATGATTCTAGAAAACATGGGAAAACTATTAAAGTGTAAATAAGGAAGTAAACATTTCTCAGAGCATCTCCACATTGAGATAATGACTCTTTAAAAACACACTTTTTTCCCTCTTTACCACATTTCAAATCATAGGCTGTAAAAATATAAACACAGTTACTAAAGTTCTGGCCTTAAATGACAGGTGCTCTGAAGGGAAGCAGTGTGTCTCTGTGTTTATCTACAAAGGAATACATACCCTCATCATGTAGAATAAGTTCCACAAATATGTGATCAGAATTTGAATAGAAAACCCACCAGTTTATTATTTTCTTTGCTCATCCCTTCTTCTTGTATTTCAGATCTTTTTGTTTTGTTTTGTTTTTCTGGGGTAATTTTATTTCATCTTTTAAGAAAGGTTTTTTTCAGTAAAAAACTCAGTTTTTGATGGCTCCAAAGACTTTTTCGATGGGATGTATATGTGATATGTTATTGTCAAAGTACTCTTCGGAAAATAAGTACTTGAAACCCATTTTAAAAATTCAATGCTTATGGAAACCAACCTGACAATAAACTATAAAGTTAAAAAAAATAAATAAAAATTCAATGCATCTTTTGGGATGATGGGAATGTTCTGAAATTGGATTTGGATGATGGTTTTGAAGCTTTATAAATGAATTAGAGATCACTGAACTGTACACTTAAATAGATGAACTTTATGTAATTAAAGGAAGCTTTATTTTTGGACTCATTGTTTTAAAAAGTTTCTAATGTTTTATTTATTTTTGAGAGAAAGAGCACAAGCGGGAGAAGGGCTGAGAGAGAGAGGGACAGAGGACCTTGAGTGGGCTCCGTACTGACAGTGGTGAGCCTGATGTGGGACTCGAACTCACGAACCACAAGATCAGGACCTGAGCTGAAGTCTGATGCTCAACCAACTGAGCCACCCAGGCGCCCCAATTTTGCACTCGTTCTTAATAGATAATTATTTACAATTCTAGGTTCACAGCTATTTTCTTTCATCATGTTAAAGATATTATTCCCCTGACTCTGGTTTCCATTCTTTTGGCGTCTAAAAAATCAGATTTCAGCCCAACTGCCTTTTCTTTGTGCGAGTCTGTCTCTTCTCTGGGGCTGCCTTGAAGATCGTCACTTTTGACTTTCATGCTCTGAAATGTCTTCATAATGTACCCAGGTGTTGAGCTTTTTGTGTGTGCTCTGCTTGAGGTTTGTTGTGCTTCCTGACCCCGAGGATCTGAGTCTTTCATCAGCTCTGGAAAATTCAGAACCGTTTCCCCCAATTATCGAGTCACCCCCATTTTCTTCTGCGTCTCCTGGATTTTCCATTAGACGAGTGGCAGACACTTCCCCTGGCCCTCCTATCTTTTCATCTGTCATTCTTGTTTTCTTTTTTTTTAAATTTCTTAAATGTTTATTTATTTGTGAGAGAGAGAGAGAGAGAGAGAGAGAGAGAGAGAGAGAGAGACAGAATCTGAAGGAGGCTCCAGGCTCTGAGTTGTCAGCACAGAGCCCGACACGAGGCTGAACTCACGAACCGTGAGATCATGACCTGAGCCTAAGTCGGACGCTTAACCGACTGAGCCACCCAGGCACCCCGTCATTCCCGTTTTCCACGTCTGGGGTTTTCTACATCCTGTTTCCTAGTCTGTATCCAACAGCTCCAGTATCTGAGTCTCGGCGGTTTGGATCTGCCATTGGTTGTTTCCACTGACTTAATGTTCACGGTACCTGTTTCCTCAGGAGCTTTGTGATTTTTCTGTTTATTTTGATTGTGGACACGCGACGGTGCCCCTCATCTCGGGAAGTCCTGCGCCTGCATTCTTCCGGGGAGCGTGTGTTCATGCTTCAGTCTGCCTGCTGCAGGAAGGTCTGCTTTCTACCAAATTCTCAGCCAAGATGTTTTTGGACCACAAAGTGGATCTAAATTAGTCCCCAAACCTGCGTAAGGTCTGGCCTATTAGGACGAATTGTCAGGGAATATTTTCTCCTCCCTTTAACCAGACCAAGACTCTTCACCATCTGCCTCCACCTTCCCGTGGAGGGGGTGGCGTTGTGTGTGCCGCTCTCGCTCTTGCCCTATCTTTCATGAGCAAGCCAATCGAGCTAGAGGACTGGTCCGGGGACACGACCAAACTCTGGACAGGAGCGATCGATTGCTCAGCTTGGGAAGGGGGGCCCGTGCGATGCATGAGTGGGACGATCAGGGAGTGCTGTCGAGGAGAATTGCGGATGTCCGCTTTTTCTGACATCACAGCCAATAAAAACTCACATCAGCACAGTTCAGTATTTATTTAATTATAATTTATACTTTCTGGATGAGTTTCTTGCCAAGTAGCTTATTAAAAGCTCGTTTACATGTATCTAAAGAGGACACATTATCATTCTGGAATATACTTCCTGAACAAACAAGGGCACACGCACTTCTGCTATTCTTAAAGCTTCAGTCTGAGCATCTCGTGGTGAAAAATTAGAATCGTTTAAATACAGAGCCTTAGTTATCGTAGTTCTACTTGGAGGGGAATTTGAGACTGCTTTCGTGAGTTACTAAGAACCCACGACAAACTGATCAATTTTGTTGGTATAAAATGAGATAAGCTCTTCTCTTTTCCAGCAAGATTGAGCGGAGATGTTTCCAGAGGCTGAGGCGTTTCTGCCACTGTTCTTTCCCTGTCTGATGGGGTTTTGTCTGAGCCCACAGCTCCCACGGCGCAAGCTTTTCCTGTGGGTTTAGCTCCTCTGGGCTCAGCGTCTTCCCTCAGCCCTGCCCTGTCTCTGTAAGGCTGCCCTTGATTTTTTATGGGTCCCTGCTTGGCCACCTTTCTGAGTATGACCTGTCAGGAGGGTAATGACGACTCCAGGTACCTTGGGCTCTTCCTCAGTGAGAAGGAGGAACATGGCAGTAATACAGAAAACCTTTTCTCAGACGATTCAGGACAAAAACAATATTATGAGTACAGAGAGGGGGCGGGGAGGGGCAGAGAGAGAGGCCCAGGTGAAGCAAATGCCAACAGAAAACCGGTGAATCTGAGTCCAGAAAATACAGGTGTTCTCCGTACTTTTTCTTGCATCCATTGTGTAAGTTCAAAATTCTTTTCAGATAAAAGATGGATTAAGCCCTTCTTGAGCTTGGCAAACAAATCTGCACACAGAGCTTTCTACACTCCAACCCCAGGGGATACAAGTGTGACAAAGGGCTGGCCACTGTTTTCTGGAGTCTCAGTCTAGTGCAGAGGATGCAACAGCCCCTGAGTCAGAGGAGTTGGTCTCAACTAATGCCGCATTCATTTAGGACCAAAATTTCCTCCTAATCCATACCATGGACATTACCTGTCTCCTATTTTACCAGTTCCTTTTCACGGGCCTAACCTCCTCTTGAATGGTCCCTGTAACACCTTATTACATGTGGGCATCCTTGGGGGCGTGGGGTCCCCACTGGTGTGTCCATCCCTCCCAAGAGCTTGTCTCCACGGGGTGTCTTGACCAACTGTTGGATCTGGACCGCTGGGGGGCATGTTGCCAGTAGGTTCTTGGGTGTCTTTTTTAAAAGGTTTATTTTTGAGAGAGAGAGAGAGAAACAGAGCACAAGCAAGGGAGGGGCAGAGAGAGGGGGAGACCCAGAATCTGAAGCAGCTCCAGGCTCCGAGCTGTCAGCACAGAGCCCGACGCGGGGCTCGAACTCATGAACCGTGAGATCACGACCTGAGCCGAAGTCAGACGCTTAACCGACTGAGCCCCCCAGGCGCCCCGACAGGTGTCGCAATGTTTAGCTAAATTATAACGGAGTGAAGATGTTCCAAACGGCAGCATCCTCTCGCTTGGCGGCATTTCTGAGTGTAAGGATAGAGGCAGGGTCGAAGCTGGGGCCGGGAGACGGGTGCACGGTTCGTGCTCCCCGATGCTTGCTGCGTCTGCAAGGGGGCCGCCTGTGAGGTGCCCTCATGTAACGGCAGTCCAGTTCCTACAGCCCCCAGTACTTCCCTTGGTTGGGGGGGGGGGTTTGGGAATATGGACGCCGTGGCTTGTGTCTGGTAGAAGAAAATTGGCCGTGGGCCATGTCTGGATCCACTTATTTCCAGAGGATCCATGGGTAGATAGCGTTGGCGAATCACGGATTTCTCTAGTGGGACTGAGAAGCTTCCCTCCTCTCTGGGCTCCCTGATGTAACCCTGCATGTGTGGCTAGGCCGGAAGGACCGGCTGTTGCAGACAAAGCGCTGTCTGCCAGGGATGCCTACTGGCCCTTCAGCAAGTGCTCCTTGACGGTGGCTGACCAAGGGCTCCAGCTTTGCCGTCGGGAGCCAAATCACAGCAGGCTGGATTCCTCCTTCATGCCCGTTTTTTTCTCATCCCCATGATCACAGGAGAGGCTGGCCTTCCCCGGGCGATGGAGGGGTGTGGGGAGAAATCCATAACATCCTCCTGGCGGCCCCGGGACTCCAGGACGCATCTTTGCCAGACGAGGTCCTGGCAGGAGACGCGGGGGTGGGGCGGGCTCCCTGCCGCCTCTGCACCTGTCTGGCCACGGTGCCATTGGGCAGAGCCAGGTTAACAACATCTCGGCTTCTAGGGGAGAGTCATCATTCTCCGTGGCCAGTGTGACTGCTTTGCCGTGTTTTAGGAAAGTACCTCCTGCTAGGGGTGAGGCTGAGGGTGAGCCCACAGTCCCAGACCCTCTCCAGGCAAGGTCAGCCCTACCACAACGAGGCACCCAGCCTCCCTAACCGGGCTGGGGGCTGAATGACACCTAACAGTTGTGCCCGGCTTCGGGCAAGGCACAGACCCTCCCTGAGCCTCAGGTCACTCATCTGTAAAATGGGTGTATTATTCTCTGCCGGGCAGTTACCATGTTCAAAGATAAATGCAGTTTCTGTCAAAGAGTAACTACTCTATTGCTGCTGTCATTACATTTATTGTTAATAAAACCGTTTGATGTGTGATGCACACCCGTACTTGGCTGTCCTGGAGGGTGGCTGCAGTGATCGGCACCTGCCCACTGCCATGGCTGGAAAGCCTGTGCCCTGTGCTTCTGATGTCTTATCGCTAAGCCTTCCCTTGTACGTCAGTCCTGCTGCAGATGCAGTGCCTTCTCCTGCCCTGGTCTCCCTCCCTCCCGGCACTGTCCATGCACCTGCTCTCCGAGTCTCTAGCCCCAGGTGCTGCCCATCTCTGCGTCTCGTATCTCACCCGAGGGCTGGTCTCAGAGGAGCCTGGGCACTCCGATGCCAGGCGTCACAGCCAGCTCCCTGCTTCTCCTCCATCCTCACGGCATTCAGGCCTCCTCCTGGGGCTCCAGCCAGGATGCTGGCCCCTTATGCCCCAGCACCCTAGTGCCCTTCCTGCGGCCTGGCCAGGTGAAGTCCCTTGCTTAGGTATCTGGGGCTTCTGCTGGTGACATTGAGCTGAAGGTGGCTGCCCCTGAGCCAGCCTTGTGGTTGCAGGGTAGAAAGTGTGATTCTGCTGCCCCGCCCCCCCCCCCCCCCCGAGCCACTCAGGAGGAACTCAGAAAGCATTGCCCCGTGAAACTATGAGGCGCGCAGAGCCCGGGCTATAGTAGGCGGCTGTCCGGTGAGCTTACCTCCCAAAGCGCACTGTCTCTGTGCGACATTGGGATCCAGCCACCCTCCGATCCCCGTACTAGCTGACCCCGGAACCAACACAGGTTGCGTTGGGACTGTCCACCTGCTCTTCCTCCCCGACCTTAATCCACAGAACGGTGGCTTCTAAGAGGCAAAAATGGGATATTTGCAAACAAGGAAAGGGCACCTGGGTGGCTCAGTCACTTAAGCAAACAAGAAAATGCACTTTGGGCCATTGGACATTATGGTCCCTTCATTTTCTGAGTCCGTGAGTGCTGATGTGTACTTGAGCACAGACCTCCAAGACCTCTGTCTGCTTGGATCCTGTGTCCTGGGTCCTCTGATTCTTGCAGCTGAGGCCTGAAGGGAGGCTGGTGCCCACCTGGCTCTGGGCCAGCCTGCCCTGTCCTGCCACTTCAGGGTGCCCAGGCCGGTGGCTGGGAGAGGCCGCGGGTCCCACCTGCCCTGAGACTCAGGTACCAGAATTTGGGCTCTGGCCTTGATTCTTATTAACAAACACCTCTTTCTGTCCCCATGTGAGTAACTGAACCTGGTCTTTTCCCCTAGTGGGACTTTCTGTGGGTTTCCTGGCCGATACCCTGATTCAGAGTATTTACATTTTTGTAGGAAAGTCAGGGGGATTTCCCAGAGCAAGCAAAACCCCGAGGGGGAGGGGTGAGGAGGGAGGGACAGCTTCCTGGTAGGTGACTCTGACTGACCGTGTCCTCTAGTGTGTGTGAAGGAGGTGGCGGGGACAGATGTGGGGACAGGGAGGGTCTCTGTCCACCTCTCTGATGTCCCTCTTGTTCATTCACTTTGTTTCTGTTTCACACGATGAACAATTGGGGAAATTAGTAAAATCAGAACTAAGGGAACATCAACATTGGCCCCACCGCTCAAAGAAAACCACCTTGAGAGTTTTGGGGTGTTTTCCCAGATTTCTCCTCCTCTGTTTTATTCTGTACACAGTGGTGACCACTGCGGCTGCTGTGACTCAAAACGACTTCTGCTCTGGTGGTGGAGGGGTGATTTTATTTGGAAAAAAATTGTAGATGTCTGCTCTTGTCAAAAAATAATTAGAAAACATATACTGTGGAGGGTCACCTGGGGGGCTCAGTCAGTTAAGTGACTGACTCTTGATTTCGGGTCAGGTCATGATCTCACGGTTCACGGGATTGAGCCCTCATTGGGCTCTGCGCTGACAGCAGGGAGCCTGCTTGGGATTCTCTCTCTCCCACATCTCTGCCTCCCCCCCTCCCCTGCCCATGCTCACTCGCTTTCAAAATAAATAAATAAACATTAAAAAAAAAAGAAAATGTATACTGTGATGACTCTATCAGAATTGGGAGATCTGAACTATGTTTGCCCACAAAGGGCGTACGAAGCAAGGTTGTGGGTGACAAAGAGCAGACAGCGCTGAGTGGCCCCCAGATCCAGACGCTGGGGGTCACGATAAAGTCAGTGAGACTTCATGGACTAGTCCCAGGCCAGGGCAGAGGAGAGGCTCTCACGGTGTGCTCATGGCATCCCACTGTTTGGAACGTTTGTAGAAGTAACACATTTTAACTGCCATCAGATAAACACATTTCTCTTTCCATTACAATTTCATGTTCCCTTTGGTAGATTCTGTCCCCCACCCCACGTGGAGTTATGCAGTGGCATGGTGTTTTCTATTCATAGCTTTATATTCTTTTTCTTCTTAAAAAATGTTTGTTTATTTATTTTTGAGAAAGAGAGAGAGAGTGAGCACTTAAGTGTAAGCAGGGGAGGGACAGAGAGAGAGAGAGAGGGAGAGAGGGAGAGAGAGAATCCTAAGCAGGCTCTGTGCTGTCAGTGCCGAGCCTGATGTGGTGCTTGAATCCACGAAGCATGAGATCATGACCTGAGCCAAAATCAAGAGCTGGACACTCAGCTGACTGAGCCCCCCAGATGCCCCTTGTATTCTTTTTCTGAAAGGGGACCCTCCCAAATTGTGTCAACCCCACAGCACCTGGACCCACCATACAGAGGAGACAGAGTTGCATAGAGTTGGTGGCTCTGTGAGGCACCTTGAGGTGAAGGTGGAGAGCAGGGTGACTTTCCCCTCCTATTTACTCCAAAATCCCACCCAAAACCAGAGTGCCCTCGAGCCTGTGGACGCATCCAGTGGCTCAGCCTTCCGGGTTGGGAACAGGTGGTGTAGGGCAGGGCGTGGAGCTAAAGGGCAAATGAAGCTCTTTGTCACCCCACTTATTCCCCGACATAGAGATAGGAACTGGTGACATTTGGGCATATTTATGCTTTGGATCCTTTACAGAGAGCTCTGTCGAGGTGGAAAAGACCGAGACCTGGAGACACCAGTAAAGGTGAGCCAAATCCAAGAAGACAGGTTCCAGAGGGTCTCAGTCAAGGGAGAACTGGCTGAGCTGGAATATGGCCCAGTTGCTGGGAACTGAATTGCAAGTTCAGTAAACTAAAGCACAGATAGAGAAGCGCCTGGTTAGACTCTGAGATGGGTAAGGAAATCCCTCATCAGTGCACATGATTATGAGTACTTATGTGGCCAGCGAGTGAGGCATGAATGGTCGGAGGGCTGAGGGACAGGCTGCTCACCATGGGGGCCCTGGGAGGCCCATGTTCAGAGCAGTTTTGAAGGAGCCCGGGCTGGGCTTGTGGAGTGAGGTGGTTTGCTTTGTAAGCACCTGTAACAGTAAAAGGAATGGGAAGGGTCTCAAAAAATACATATAACCTCCAGAAAAAGAAAGTGTTTTCTTTGGTGATATTTTAATTATTTCATCTCAACTTGTTCCAGTCATTGTGGGAGATTTGTCCTGCATTGTTATTCTGTTTGTACGGGTCTTTGGTCAGAAAATTCTTTCATGCCTGCTCTCTGCACCGTGGCTAGACAGGGTCCAGGACAGAGGCTCACAAGGTGTTTTCGTTTCTGAGGGGCAGATCTCCATGCCCTAAAAGAGCAACTCTGAGCCACAGCTGGGAGTCTGAGATGCACTTAATCTTCAGTAGGACTTACTCTCCAGGAGGAAAGTGTAGTTGGGAAAAGCTTCCAGGTCATTCTGGTACCTGCCCCTTCTCCTTTCTTCCATTCTGGGAAAATAGGTGATTAAGACACACTCCCTTACACTTGAGGGGTAATTAATCTGTTGTGCATTTTGCATAAGTAATATGAGTTATGATGAAGGCTTGTGCCCACAGACCTACAGAAAAGTTCTCTGGATCGATGAGGGTGTGATACCCGCTGAATGGGAGGGAGGAGGAAGCCAACATGAGGAAGGAGGCAGACACATTCATCAGGGTCTAACAGGAGAGAAACCACACAGTAACCTGAACAGGGAAGTTCTAATGTAAAACATCATGAGCTGTAACAGAGGGTTAGAGTAGGGAGGGAATGGCCAGCAGGAAGTAAGGAGAACTCTAAGGAACATAGGACTGGGAGGTAGAGGGGCAGCCATCACCACTGGGCTGAGACCCAGGCCTCCTGGCAAAGGGCATGGCCAGGGCTTCCTGGATGCCAGAGATGTTGCTATGGTGACTCATGGTCAGGACTTACCAGAACTCTGTCCTCTAGACCACTGGGGAAAGGTGTTCTTGAAATGTCTCATTAGAGACATTTAGAGACATGGATTTTGTACAAAAAACCACCCAAGTTTCTGCTACAAAACCATGCAGGGTGCTGGGGGGAAGCTGCTGGCTGCCAGGCACACAGGGAATTCCGTAACTGGCACACTCAAAGTAGGAAGCGGAAGGCTTCCTTCCTCCATGCCCCTCCGGCCCCCTCCACTGACAAAACTAAACATCATGCCAATTGGCACAGTGAAAATATTTAAGGAGCTCATACCCATTTTCACAAAACAGTAAAAAAGGGTGCATTTGTAGCTGAGGGGCAGTATGTCAGTAAACATTCAGCAGGTTTCACCGAATGTCAAGTTTGGAAGGGACTTTAAAAGCCCTGCTGCATCCCAGTCCTCACATCCCCATTGAGTGGTGGCTAAGCTTTCGAGACATCCACAGCAAGGCACTTACCGCCTCCCGGGGTGGTCAGAAGGATGAGCCCTCTTTCGTCTCTGCTTCTGGTTCTGTATTACCTTACATCCACCACCTGACTCGAGAGAAGCTCTTCTAATACATGAACTTGGTCCTTCTGCTTTGCTTCTTTCCTCACACTTCTGTCTCTCATAAACTATACATCCAATGACCTCTCTGACAATCAGAGCCTTTTCACTCTACCAAGCAGGGGGGTGAATGCACTTCCGTGTGTCTGGGTCTCTTTTCAAGACTTGGTAAGATCTGCCCCAAAACGTGTTCCAGGTGTGCTCTGATAGTACAAAATGGAGCGCTTGTAACTGACCTTGTCTTGGCCACAGTGATTGATCAAAGGAGTGACTCCTGATCTACATCAGAAATGGGACTTTTCAAAATGGTGGTAGGAAAGACAAGTCTCTGTTCGCACCTGATGATGAAGCTAAGACCTCATGAACTCCAAAGGCTGCCTCCAACCCTGACTCTAGCTAGAGAGAATGCATCTAAGATGAGAGGGACAGAGATGGCAGCAAGAAAGTGCCTGACGCCACTGGAGACCCTGGTGCCCACCATCCCTGAGGCCAGCCCTAGTACTTCTTTGCCTTGGTTTGGTTATAGGAGCCAATAAACTCCTCTTCTTTGCATAAACTAGTTCAAATTGGGTTTCTAGCAATCGCCAACAAAGAATACCAACTCTAACTTTTCTAACATTAAAAGAAAAAATAAAGAGTCAAGGGCACCATTATCTCACTTCTTTGATACAGGGTTTCTGCAGAAGCTAATATAATTTTAAATAGTAATTCTGGGAATTTGTTGTTAATGATTTTTAGAAAAAGTGTGTTTAGAAAATAAGATCTTGCTTCTCCCTGCTTCTTCCTTTTTCTTCCTGAGCAACTTGGTCCTAAAGCAATTATGTGTGGCCCACAGTGGGAAGCCATGGAGGCTCAGGAAGGGGTAAGGAGGGCATTCACACAGGTCAGTCCCATGGTGGGTGTCAGACACCAGGAAGAATGAGGAGGACATCCACACAAGAGGAAGAGGGACAACAAGGCCCCCCAAAGATGTCCACATCTTTGATCCCCAAACACATCTTTTGTTCCTCCAACCTATGAATGTTCCCTTTACAGTGAGATGTGATTGAGTTCAGGATCTTAAGATGGGGAGATTATCTGGATTATCCATGTGGGTCCAATGTCATCACGAGCCCTTATATGAGTGAGGCGGGAGATCAGAGTCAGGAGGAGGAGACAGGAGGACAGAACTCGAGGCTGGAGTACTTGAGGAAGGGGCCACGTCAAGGCCTGCAGGTGTCTTCTAGAGGCTGGAAAAGGCAAGAACACGTCTCCCCTAAAGCCTTCTTAAGGGGATTCGTATTGCCCACTGGCACAATGCTTTTAGACTTACGATGTCCAAAAACGTAAGAAAAGGTTATTTGTTACAGCAGCAACAGGAAACTAATACAAGAGGAATGATCAAATACATGGCTATCGTAAGGGTAATGGAGGCTAAGATTGTCACTAAGGAGAAGGGAGTTACAAATAGGAAAGTGAGAACACTTGGATGAAATCTGTCTGCTGGATTGGAATCAGAGGTGCTGGTGTGAACCCACTGTTATATACAGGTGTGCATGTGCACGCACACGTGTCCTGGCTTGGACCACTGAGTGAGCCTCGGAGTTGCAACACACATTAACTATAAGCACACTTTGCACCCAGATCTTGGCTTCTAAATACCACAGTTTACTAAGGCTCCTCGGAGGGGTGATTCCAAGCTGGGGTAGAGGAAGTGCAAGGTAAGTCTGGACCATATTCTTGTGCCAGGAGGACAACAGAAGTTTCAAAAAATGATGAGGGTAAATTAAAAGGATACAAAAGCCAACTACCACTGGCCAAATCAGGGAAAATCTGAGCTGCAAAATAAATACTCACAGTAAGGGATTATAACTCACTAAATAAGGATAGGAAACCACAAGTTCATGTAGATGTAAATAAATGAAGAAATGGAAAGTTTGAGGAAGAATGAAATATCTGCACAGCCTCAAACTATCTCCTCTAAAAGTCACATAGAGAAAAGACTATTTATAGCAGAAAAACCTGTCAGACGGTTCTTATTCAAGAGATCAGAGTGAACACTCTCAGGAATGGAACAAATCGACCTTGTTCACCATTTGATGGGTTGCGATGAAAAAAACACCTCCACTTCTGGAAATTCTCATCAAAAACATATAACTTGAGTCTAATCAAAAGGAACCATCAGACAAACTCCAACGAACGACAATCTATAAAATAACCAACCTGTTATTTTCAAACAGTCTCAGGTTATAAATGTCAAGGAAAGTCTGAGAAGGTGTGAAAGAAACGGAAGAGATGTAGCAGCTCAAGGCAACACATGATTCAGAGGATCCTTTCTCTGCAAAAGTTATTGTTGGGATAATTGGCAAAACTTGAATGGGATCTGTGGCTTGGAGGCGGGGATGTATCAGAGTTAACTTCCTGAGTTTGGTGGCTGCATTCAGGTAAAGAAAGAGAATATTTCTGTTTGTGAGCAACACACACTTGAGTATTTAGGGGGTGATAGGGCATCATGTCAACAACTTACTCTCAGATGGTTCAGAGGGGAAAATAAAAGGTTTTGTGCTTCACTTGAAGATTTTACAATTATTTAAAAATAAAAAGAAGGAAGGAGGAAGGAAGGGAGGAAAGACAGAAAATAGAAGGGAAGAGTGTCCCTTACTAGTTTGACCTTACATGGTGTTTTAAAGTCTTTAGATGTATTTTCAAACGTAGGTGGAAATGAAAATGTGTAACTCTATATGAAATTTGTGGTTTCAAAACCCACATCAGCTGAAGTAATTTTATTAGCTGTATTCAGATATTTCTTCCTCATCTTCAGGTTAGATATTTTTGGGCTGAATCGTTTTTTAGGCTTTGAAGCTAAAATCTATATATTGAAGTTTGAGGAGTGTGAAATCACAGTACTTTAGAATGTTGCCAAAGTTTTCAGGAAAATGAGACTTAGGTTTGACCTGACATGCTTGGTGTCTCATTAGGCCCCTCAGTGCTTTGATATACTCTCATGGCAGAAGTTTCCTGGACTCACTCAGACATCAGAAAACACCCTTCTCTGTGTCAAACTTCACAATGAAGCAGAGAGAAAGCAATGCTTCACTCACAACTTTCAAGTTTTTTTCCCCTTTTCTTAAAATTTAAAAGCTGAAATGAAACATTTCAAACACAGAGAACAGCAAGTAATATAAAATATATCTGTGTGCTCAACCAATAACATCTAACAAATGTAGATATTTTGCCTAAAGAAAATAAAAATACTGTAGAGACCGTGTAGATACTCCTGTGTGTCCTGCTCCATCCCCTTTCTCCTCTCCCTCCTCAGAGGTAACCCCTGTCTTCAAGTTGGTTTATAACCTTTCTCACCTCTAGGTAGGCTTTTTGTATATTTCCATAAATAATAAGGACTTTGAGTGCTTTAAAACTTTAAATAAATGGTGTCGCTTTATGTCTGCAACTTTCTTTTACAAAAATTTTTTTTAACATTTATTCATTTTTGAGAGACAGAGAGAACAGAGTGTGAGTGGAGGAGGGGCAGAGAGAGAGGGACACAGAATCTGAAGCAGCTCCAGGCTCTGAGCTGTCAGCACAGAGCCCAACGCGGGGCTCAAACTCACTGACCATGAGATCATGACCTGAGCTGAAGTTGGACACTCAGCCAACTGAGCCACCCAGGCATCCCTCCCTTTCTTTTAAAAAAAAATGGAGGTAAAATTTAATGAAAAGCACAGATTTAAGTGTACATGTAATGAGATATAAATGTATACACCCAATGTAACCCCTGGCCCAATCAATATATAGAACATTGCCCTCTCCCCAGAAAATTCCCTTCCAGTTATCTCCCACCTTTGTAGACAACAATTATTTGATTTCTACTATGATATAGTAATATAATTGTTCTTAAATTTTTGCTAATTGACATAGTGCCTTTGTTGAATATCAGCTGACTGTACATGTGACTCTACTTCTGAACCATTTAATTCCCTTGCTCTATTTGCCTGACATGCCAATTCCACCCTAGATAGCTTTCCAGAGCTTTATAGTAAGTCATGAAATCACAAAGTGATTCCTCCAACATTCTTCCATTTCGGGACAGTTTTAGCTATTTTGAAGTCATTTGAATTTTCATAAAAATTTAAAAATCAACTTGCCAATTTCTACAAAAGAAATGTCTGGGATTTTGATTAGAGTGGCATTGACTGGATGGCCAATTTGGGGAGAGTTGGCATATTAACAGTGTTGAATCCCCCAATCCATGAACATGGTACATCTCTTCATTTATTTTGGTCTTCCTTCTCTCAGAGCTGTTGTTGTAGAGGTCTCATGTTTTTTTGTTAAATTTATTCCAAGGTGTTTTATGGGTTTTGGTGCTATTATAAAGGAATCTTACAATTTTATTTTCTAATTGTTTGCTGTGGATACGTAGAAATACAATTGACTTTTGTATACTGACTTTATATTCTGGGGCCTTTCTATTATTATTATTTTTTTTTTTTGAGAGAGAGAGAGAGAGGGAGAGAGAAAGAAAGCATGTAGGGGAGGGGCAGAGAGTGAGGGAGACAGGATGTGAAGTGGGCTCTGCCCTGCCAGCAGCAAGCCTGATGTGGGTTTGAACTCACAAACCATGAGATTATGACCTGAGCAAAAGGCAGACACTTCACCGACTGAACCATCCAGGTGCCCCGTCTGGGGCCTTTCTGAATTCTAGAAGTTAGTTCTAGAAGTTGTTTTGTAGATTCATCAGGATTTTAAAATGTAAAATTATCATAACAATTGTTAATATAGGTGATTTTACACCTCTCTTTCTAATCCACGTCTTTATTTTTTTAAATCTTCCGTGTTGGCAATAGCTAGACCACTGGTGTAATGCTGAAAGGAAGGGGTGTAAATGATTATCTTTTCCTTTTTTTTCAGTTTTGGAAGCATTCAAGTTTTCACCATCAAGTATGATGTTAGCTTTAAGTATTCACACATGCCCTGTATCAAATTCATACATGCCCCTATATCAAATTGAAGAATTAAATGAAATCAAAGTCATTCATTTTTATATTGCTGACAGGTTGTTATCGCAAATTGATTTTGAATTTTTCAAATGCTTTATTTTGTCAACTTAGTGAATTATTTTGATTTTCCAATGTTAAACCAGCCTCGCATTTCGTGGAAGAGTCCCACTTAGTCATGGTATATATTGTTGCATTTGATTTGCTTTTACTAAAGGATTTTTTGTCGCTGTGTTCATGACAGATATTGATTGGTAATATTCTTGTCTGCTAATGTTGGAGTTCTTATAAATAGTCCTACTGTAAACATTCTCGCGTGTTTTGTTTGGTGCAGTATGTCCACCTTTAAGCTGTCCCTTGCAATGAAATTGAGAGGTCATAGGTATGCATGTGTTCAACTTTGGTGAATGCGGCCAAAATGGTTTTGCCAACTTACGCCTCCACCATTGGGGGACTGCAGTGTCCCTTAAAGTGTGGGCTGTGAGCGATTTGCTACTAGCTGACAAAGAAATGAGGTTAGAAATGGACAGTGCGTTGGGGACGCCTGGGTGGCTCAGTCGGTTAAGTGTCCGACTTCGGCTCAGGTTAGGATCTCGCTGTTTGTGGGTTCGAGCCCCGCATCAGGTTCTGTGCTGACTGCTCAAAGCCTGGAGCCTGTTTCAGATTCTGAATCTCCCTCTCTCTCTGCCCCTCCCCTGCTCGCGCTCTGTCTCTCTCTGTCTCAAAAATAAATAAACATGAAAAAAATAAAAAAAAAAGAAATGGACAGTGTGCATTTAGGAAGTCTTAAAGACACAGGACATTGCTGTGACATACAGATGCATGGTCAGCAGCCTTGTGTAACAGGGTATGGTTGCACACGCGTGATGACACACAGTGGCAGGAGCCCCTCACTAGTCATTCTCGGTAGGGCCATGGCTTGGTGTGCAATGTATTGGGAAAAGAAAAGAACACTGGGACCTCACCCCGTAGTGTGCGAGGCACTGGTGTGTGAGAGCTCTGGTGATTCTACATCCTTATGAGCATTCACTAGTTTTCATTTTAGCCTCTGGGGGTATCCAGTCATATGCATATGGCACAGTGTTTTAATGTGTATTTTTCCAATGATTGAGAAAGTTGCTCACTTTTCATATTTTTAGGGGTCACAATGTTGTGGGAAGTACCTATTCATATTTTTGCCCACTTTCAATGTATATATTTTAAGACTCCTTAAAACATTCTCGTGAGCCCTTTCGACACTCCTCTCACCAAACCTTTTCTATGAGGCAGAAGGTGAGTGGGGGGGGGGGGCAAGAACCTGATTCAAGAGTGAGCTTCTTCTGAGTTTATTCATTCGGTTTATGTTTATTAACCCATGCCATGTGCCAAGCGCCCTGTGTGACAACGGGGATCCAGCAGAGGACGAAACAGCAACATTCTTACCCTCGAGGAGTTTATGCTCTGGTGGGGAAAGGACAATCAATAAACTGGACACTGGATGGTGGAAATATGAAGCATGTAAGATAAGGACAGAGTAATTGCCATGGACCCGAGCAGTGAAAAGGTTTTTTCTAAGAATATTATATTTAAGCCAATATTCGAATAACAAGAAGGACATAACCATACAACAGTCATTGAGAAGAGCATTCCATGAAGAGAAAATGTCAGGTACAAAGGTCCTGCGGTAGAAACAAGAAGTTGATCGGAGTGTTAATTAGTGAATATTCTCTCATTTGGGTCAAAATTGCCGTAAGAGGTACCATTGATGCCTCAGACTATGGGCACTGGTGGCATGGTTCCCAGATGCTTCTGACTTCCTTGTGTGTCTGTGCATCTTTTTAATGTGGGTTAACCGCCCAGGCTTGTGGCTGGAACGTATCTTTGCGAGACTGACCTCAGGTTATTGGAGCTGCTTTGCCCATACGTCGTGGGACCCGGAAGTAAGGGAAGGTTACATTCCTGACCTTCCCACCCAGCAACGCTGATCCAGGCTTTGAAGGGTGTAGGAGTATGAAAGCCAGCATCCTTGCTTGGAGTTGGGGCAAAATCAGGATGTGACTGGAGGCTCTTGAAGGGTCCGGCTGCAGCTGAGACGTGGCCGGAATCACACCTTTGCTTGTGTCTTTCCTTCCCTTGCTAGTTTCTTCTGGAACATTCCTTTAATACATGGGTGGCCCCTGCATTGTCATCCACGGTCCTGCTTTTAGGCAGCCCCACTTAAGACAGCCTGATACATATTTTGCAATGGCTTTTCTTTTTTCCTTTTAAACGTATGTCTTCCTGTGGCACCAACGAGATAGCACATGTGGAGAAGTCGGACACATCTGGGTTCGAATCCCCGCCATTCACGAGCTTGGCCAGGTTGCCCCCTCTCTCTGGGCCTTACCTTCCTCAATCACAAAGGTGCAACAACAAATAGTGCCACTTTTATGGTCACTGTGAAGACTGAATGAAAGAATGTAGGCAAAACACTGAGACGGGCAAAGGGCAAATGCTGAGATTTAGCTATTGCTACGAAATCTGTCCAAACCTTATCAAAGTTCATAGAACGTTGCACACCTTGGGTTACATATCTGTGTTCATTCTTAAAAAAAAAAAAACCCCACACTGTGTCACTGGAATTTGCCTCAGCTGGGGACAGGGACAGGGACGGGGGCAGAAGAGAAATAGCTACTGTTTCTCTAACACACATCCTTTCATTTAATCCCGAGAAGCACCTGGCAAGAAGGTTCTGCTATCGTTACTTGAAAGATAGGAACCTCATATTCCAAAAGGCTAAGCTGCCTAAGGAGACACGGTGTGTAAGGCGGGGCTCAAGTCAGACCTGTCTGGACAGAGCCCAGGCTGGGGACCCTGTCTCCTTGGGTGTGAGGCTCTGTCTTTGCTTCTAGGTGCTTCCCCCACAGAAAGGCCTTGTGTCTGAAGTTCAAGGAGCATGTCCGGTGCCGAGACGACTTTCACCAGGCTGAGCCTTCTTAGACGGGCACGACTCCAGGGATCTGCAGCGCCTAGTGTGACAGTCCTCAGGCTGGCGTGTAGACGGAGGTTAGGCAAAGTCAGCCATCAGTCTTCAGGCTGAGCACGCAGTTGAGCGTGTGTGGGGCCGCTGTTACAGCCAGCAGAATCCACGAGCATTCCATTCCTAACTGTGCTCAGGAGAAGCTGGGACCCAGCCTGCCAAGGTTTGAGGGAAGGGGGCCAGTTTCTGGCAGCAAGCGGGTTCAGGCTGCCACAGCCCAGCAAGAGAAGAAGGTTCCATTAGAATTATTTTATCTGCAGGCAAATCAAGTCAGAGGGGAGAGTCCACCCTGTGGAGTCTAAAATCCCAGGTACAAAAACCACCGCCCTTCCCATCAAGCACTGAGTCCTGAGTCAGCTGGGACGATGCTGGGGACAGCCGCCCTGTCCTGCCTTCTCAGCCTCTCCTCCGGGGGGGTAACCAAACTCACTGCTACCAAGTTAACCATTCAGTGCGGCCCCATCTTTCCACAAAGCTGGGGCAGACCTCGGGAAGGGTGCCTGGAACGCTGGAGTCTGGTTCCCTTCCAAAGCAGTGCTTCCACGACTGGGTTCTGGGGTGGGCGGAGCGGCAGGGGGGACGGGGGGGGGGGCGCCCGGGTACCCCAGCAGGTGGGGGCGCGCGGCTCCTGAGTCCCCGCCCCGCGGGTGGAGAGGGCGGGTCCCGCCTTCTGAACCCAGGCAGGTTCTCCTTCTCCTTCTCCTTCTCTTCTTTCTCCTTCTCCTTCTCCTTCTCCTTCTCTTCTTTCTCCTTCTTTCTCCTTCTCCTTCTCCTTCTCCTTCCTCCTTCCTCCTTCCTCCTTTCTCCTTCTCCTTCTTCTTTTTTTTTTTAACGAGGACACTGCGTTTTCCTCCCGCTGTGTTAGCGACTGCCTCCCGTAGCACGTTTCCCATCAGTGGTATTTCCTCTTAGAGACACAGCACGCTGCGTTCACGCCGGATTCCGGCCCGTCCTGTGCTTAGCTCTTGCGCCCCAGCCCGGAGAACCGCGTCCTCCAAAGACGAGGCTGTCAAGTTCATGGAGATACAAAGCGAAGCGTGAGCGTCCGCGTGGCCCAGGAGACCTGTGCTCGCTGGCCGGGGCGTTCCTTCCCAGGAGGCTGGGACACAGGGTCACGCACAGGAAGAAACCAGGACCGAAGACTTGGGGAAAAGCATTCTTGCAGTCGCCCCAAATCCCGGGCGTGCGCACACCCAGCTGCCCTCGCCGGGCGGGGCGCCTGGAGGTGGAGTTTCGGTCCCCAGCCGACAGGGGGACCCAGGCGGGGACCTGGGCGGCAAGGGGCGGGCACACCCCCTCCGCGAGCCGGGGCGGCGGTGGGGGGCGGCGGTGGGGGGCGGCGGTGGGGGGCGGCGGTGGGGGGCGGCGGGGAGCAGGTGTGCGCCGGGTCTCGCGTTTGGTCTCAACGGAGGGTTTCTTCTGTTCAGGGCTTTCTCCAGGCCAGGGCCTTGCAGCCACGGGACAGTGTGACCTTCCCGAGCCTCCAGGCTCCGCGTTTGGCTGTCTGCTGTTATTTTCTGTAAGAAGGATAAAAATAATCTCAAAAGGGTTTAGCTGGGGAGAAAGTGGGAGCACGGGGGGCCCCCACGCGCATGTGCCCTTAGGAACCCCGTAAGAAGCGGAAAGCAGACCCGAAGCCACACGATGTTGCACACTGGGGGGGGGGGGGAGAAAAAAGCTCAGGGAGCGTGGTTTTGAAAGTGAAAGTTTGCGTCCTTGTTTAATGGTTGGTTTTTCTTAGGTTGAATTCCCCATGGGCAGAACTTAAGCTATACACTTCTTGAGGAGAATGCAGATTTCCATAATGATGATGATGATGATGATGATGATACTACTAATAAAGCAATTGCTAAACTCACCTCATTAAAAGACCTTATCAGAAGACATTTATTATGCCCCTAATGTGTGCCTGGCACCCTGTAGGCACTTGGGAACACCCTTTTGTTTAGATTTTTAAAGAATCCGGACCGAAAATCCTTTACAAATAATAAAACTCTTCGAATACAATCTTAAAATCTACTTCAAAAGCTCTTTCCCCCACTCCCAGGGCACATAAAATGGTGCCGATTAATTGCTCATACCCAAACTGTTACCTCTCTTTTGGAGGAATTAACAAAGAAAACCCCGGCCAAATAAATCAACACCGAAGTTCAGAAGGTCAGAGCAATTTGTCTTGGGAACAAAGTCTTCCCTAGAGCTAAGAGGCATTCACAGGAACTCTTGGTGGTAATGGGATTATTAAAGATATACCTGAGACCAGATAAATATTTGATGATTTTGCAAAAGCGCTGGGGCGTCTTTGCAGTTTTTCTCCTGCTGACACAGGTTTCCCCAAGGGGTCCGCACCCGGTGGCTTCATCAGACTGCAAGTCGGGGACCGCTGGGGTTTCGCAGGAGTGCCCGGGGCGGGGGTGGGGGGGTGAGCGAGCGGCGATCGGCGTTTACGAGGGGGGGCGTGTGCGCGTGCCTGCGTGCATGCGCGTGTGTGTGTGCGCGTGTGTGTCCCTGCACGTGTGTGTTAGGAGGGGGCGGCGCGCGCCGGTACAAAGCTGCCACCTAGAGGCGACTTCCTGCAGTGTATATAACGCGGGTCCGCAGCCGGCGAGCTCAGTCCTGCAAACTGCTCAGCCCGGAGGCGGTGAGCGCAGGAGCCGCGCAGGGAGCCCTGAGCTCGGAGCCCAGCCCGGAGGTGAGGACACTGCTCTCGGCAGCCCCGCGGGGAGAGGAAGGGGAGGACGGCGGGCAGGGTTTCTGTTCTGCAGCTGAGCGGTCTTTTTCCCGAGGCCTCTTCTTTGAATCGCCGTGAACGGTTGCCCAGGGCGTTGCAGGTCCGGTTTCCGAGAGCACGGGCTGCCTGCTGCAAAGGCTGCTTTGCAACGCGCGGCTGCGGACGTGGGGGCTTCACCTTCCGGCTGCAGAAAGTAAAAAGCGCCGTGTTCCTTCAGGCACTGGTGGAAGGAGCGCTCCGTGGGCGGCTTGGCTTTAGGAATCTGGTGTCTGTCTGCTGCTGTGGGTGTTTAAGCTCGGGTAAGTGGGGAGCTGAGCAGGAATGCAGACGGTGCGCCGCGCTGGCTCGGACTTGGCACAGGGAACAGCCTGGCACCACCGCTCCCCTCTCCCACGCCGGGGTATCAGTCGGGAGATAGGTAGAATTGGCAGGAAATCCGCGATTCCAGAAAGATGAACCCTTTATTAAGGGGCATCCTTAAGAGCGGGATTCCAGAACGTATTTGAATTCGGGGCTTTGGGGGCTCACCAGGTCCTGTAAGCCGGGAAGCGGAGAGGGTGAATGTTAAGTGCGGCCGGGTCTGCCCGTCTCTGGATTGCATCCTGACTAACCTAATCGGGGTGTTTATTGTGCTCTCGGAAGGTAAGTCCAACTGCAACTAGAAAACAATAAAGGCTAGGATTTTGTCATTGAAATGCACCCTTCAGGGAAAACATGAGTTCTGCTCAATATTGTGAGCGCGCAAAGAGATCCAAGGGGTGACTGGCAGTGAGAACTTTGGAGTGAGGTCAAGGGGGGGGGGGTTAGCCAACACTTGTAACTTCCAGAGAGAATGAGAAGTTGTAAAAGTCAGACTGGCTGTCTCCGTCGTTTTCTTTCTCCCTTTCTTTCTGTCTCTTCTCTTTCTTTCTTTCCTTTTCTCCTTCCCTTTCTCTCCCTCCCTCCCACTCTCTCTTTCTCAATTCATTTGCTCACAACAGGATCACTAGGTTTTCCAGGAGCAGCAGAGCCCCCCCCCCCCCAACATGGGTTACAGCCCTTTGAAGGTATTCCGTGCGCTGACATCCCCTGAAACTTCATTCTTCCAAGTCTCAATGTGGTAACTTTCTCTTTTCTTTTTGAACGCAGATGCTGCCTTTGTGTCCTTTTATTTATTCCAGGAAAATGCGGAGATCAAATAGGCTTGCCTAGAAAAGAGAGCGGAGGCTGCTGGGGTCTGTGCTTAACTTTCTATAGTTTTTAAAGGGGATAAACTGCTTGTCCTTCCAGCTTCCCCAGATGCAAAGCCTTTCTCTAAAGCAAGGTTGCACGTAGGCTCTCTAGCTTGGAAACAATTTGCTCTTTTTCTCCCTGTCTCTGGCCATACACCCTCGAATGTTCACGAGCTGGATGCCACACAGTCTCCCAAGGCTGGGGGGTGGGGGGTGGGGTGGAAGCTCGAAAGAAAATTGAGAAACGCCTGTATTTTGCTGCCTGTCCGGTTTTTTAGAGGGGCGTGCATTGCAGTCATAGTTTTAAAAAAGTTCCAGAAAGTGTAGCCAAGGCAGCGTGCCGGTGCTTAACTGAGTCAGGACTTTGGAGGTGAGTTTTTCCCTTATTAACAGCGAGTCCTAGGGGAGTTGAGAAGGTATTATGGTTTCTAATCAGACCCAGAACAGGCAAAGTGTAGGCTTTCTGGATGGAAAAAAAAAAAAAAACCCAAACAAAAAAAACGTACTTCATCAGAACAGTGGCTTTTTGTGTGATCATCTGGGCAGAGGGGTTTCTGTTTTCGGGGAGGCATGCGGGAGCTGGCTGGACTTACTCGGACCTGAGGCTGGCAGACCTGTGCTCCAGAAACCCTAGGAGTAAAACCGAGCAGGAGGAGAAAAACCTTCAAGATGTTAGGGCCTTAGATTTCTCTCAGTGGTTTTGCAGGGCACAAGTGGAATTTGGAACTAGAAAGGACAGCGTTTGAGCTTAGTTTTACTTCTAGGAACAGGAACGGTGTCAGAACGCCTTCTCGTCGAGTTACACGCACGTGGGTAGAGTGCAGAAAGATACCCAAGGCTGGGTCACGTCCAGTGTGTCTCACGTCCAGAAAATCTGAGCCCTGGGACACACATTTTCTATTAAAGTGAAAACAGGCGAGCAAAGATAAATGAAAAGAGAGAGCGAGAGAAGAAAAGGAGAGGAACAAAAGAGGGGATTGTCTGATTTCGAATGCTTGATGGTTTTCCGCAGGGAACATTCGGTGTTTTTGTTACTTAAGAATCTACTAATTTAGCGTTGGGGAGAAAAGCGTAGTTGCTTTTTATGAGGGGGATTGCATATTTTTATCATGAACGTTTTGCCGAGCCACAGGTAGGTTTGGAAGCTGATCCCATGTTTTGTTCCAAGCGCTTGAAGGGTGCAGGGACCGTGAGTATCCCAGGGCTGACTCTGGACAGCTGTTGGCCAGGGGCAGATAAAAGGGCGGTGGGCAGTGTGGGGGACTGTGTCAGCCAGAGCGCCAGCATCTTCTAATTGTCTTGCCGTAACAGATACCTTTGCGGGGATCTTCCCTGAGTTTTATTCGTGGAGTCTGAGATCCAGTCGTCTCCTCCTGGGAACCCTATTGTGTCTGGCCGAGAGCCTGGCTGACCTCCCGCTGCCTCATCTAGGTCCTGAGCTGGGTGGGAACCGAGGCTCTGGTGACACACAGCCAGCCTAGACGGCAGCCTTTGTGATGTGGGACTCTCTGGACCTGCCCTTCTGGGTACAGCGTTGACCAGATGGGCTTTCTGGATGTGGGGGTTCATTTTCTCCCTGCCAGATGCTTCAAAGTGGGTGAAGATGCCCCCCCCCGTGTGTTAACAGGAAACACGTTGTGGTCCCCCCAGGGGTAGGTGGCCTAGATCTGAATCAGGGTAGGGAGTTTTCTTTCCCCTTGACTCTCTCGATGGCTTTTTGAGTTTCCTGATGATTTAGAGCAGCCCCTTACTTGTGTAAAGTGCGTATCAGTCCGCGACTGAATGGGCAGCCAAGACAGCATTGTTTTTCTTTGCCTGGCACTGGGGGACCCACCAGTCCCCAATCTGCTGTCAGCCCTCGCACATGGCCACAGGGAGCCTGCCCGGGGCCGAAGCTTTTCTGGACTTCCCCGTAGATGTAATGCAGCATTGGTAGAAAAACAAAAACAAACAAACAAAAAAACCAAACGGCAAACAAAACCCAAACCTCAATGCTGGGCAATTGCCTCATGTTTTTAGAGGTAGTGCGGATTCTCCTTAGCGTACTGTGTGCCTGGTTGCATAGAAAGCAGGGTGCGGGACGGCGGGGAGGTGGGGGTTGTGGACTTTGGTAAGGAGGCCAGAGCACGGCTCCCACTAAAGGAAGTCTCTGGAAAAGTTGGGAAAGTGAAGAGTCGCTGTTAAGCCACAAACCCAGATAACCTGGTCCCTTGGCCTGGTCTGGCCTCAGTGTGCAGGCGCTCAGCAGAGAGACGGAGCAAGGTGATCCAGTCTGGGCATCGCTGACTTGCTCTGTGAAATTCCATCCTGGGGGGGACACAGATCCCCAATTGCAGAAAGCCAATAAAAAAGGTCACCTGTGGGCAGAGGTCTCCTAAAGAGCCCGAGGGCCAGAGGGCCCCTTAGGGTCTGAGCTGCTGCCTTACCCTGGCCTGGCCTGCGAAATCTTATCTGCACCCCTGGGGACTTCGGAGAGCACCTTCCTCCTGCCTGTTTGCACCCGGCCACCAAAGCACCTCACTGTGCGCCTTATTCCCGTTTGTGGCACCCCTGCCCTCAAACCCTTTTCTGCCCTAGGCCACTTCCTTGCTCACCACCCGTGGCTCCTGGGTGGACTGGCCCAGCCTGGCCCCCTCACTCCCTGTACCACTGCCCCAGACAGAGTCTTGCTGCTGGCTTTCCTGTGTGGGGAGGGTGGCTTCAGCCAAATTCAGTGACACTCTTCATGGTGGATCATTGATGCACCCCTCCATTTCTCCTTGAAGGCCCCCATGAGCCACTCAAGTGGAGATCCCTCATCCTCCTGCCCTGGGGGCACCACCACCACTTGCTCCTTCCTTTCTCTTCTCGGTTACTGGCAAGTTCTTGGGGGGGGGCGGGGCATGGTGCTTCTGGTCTATTGTGCCCCAGAGCAGTGCCCCCCATGGAGGAGACTCCAAAAATCCGGGGCACGCACAGGGTTGATGTTTCTCCCCGCTCGATGAGGGAATCTCCTGGACTCGCGTTCCAGTGCTGGCGTCAGATCACTGGGCTGGGTGGGGCCCGAAGAACACTACTGGTGAAGACATCGTGGGGGTGCGGGGCTCCAGCAGGAAGAATGCGGAGACACGTAAACGCAGTGACACAGAATGGAGACATGTGGCCTGGGTCAGGGACCGGGCGGGAGAAGCAGGACCCGTTCACTGGGACAGGAGCAGCTAAGTAAGGGGTTGGTCGGGAAGAGCCTTCCTGGTCGGTGATGGGAGTTCGCACACACACTGAAGGCAGTTTTGGTGAACGCCAGCCGGTTGCCCGGCCACTTGGCAGTCTCTGTGTCACAGGCACTGACTCTCGGCCAAGGAGGGGACATGTTTACTGCGGGCTGACTGCCACCCCTTGCCTACTAACCTTGGGGACTTCTAATTCTGGCGTGACCCCCAGCTCACTGGGTGAGCTCAGGCAGACCATTTGGATTCTGACAAATGCCTCGGGCCACTTGGCTGTAGTCACTCGTTGTCTGGGATACTTGGTTGATGAATAATAAGCCTGAGATAGGAGAGGCTGGTCTCCCAGAAAAACCCTCAGATTGACAAAGGGGATCCCTTCTGCCACTAGGGAGTAGGAGTGGTGGATGAGTCTCTTGGCAGACCCCGGGCCGTGGGGAGGACTGGAGGGACACCGGGTCCATAGGAAAATTGACTTCCTTTCATGGCGGAAGTGTGATGGTACACGTGTGGGACAGGTGACCCCCAAGTGTCTAAAGAAAGTGACCCCAGGGCAGAGGAGCGGTCAGATAAGACTCAGTGAGTGCTGGGGACCAGGCGATGAATTGTGACAAGTCCATCTTTTTCTTGTCACTGGGGTCTCTGTGGTCCAGGAGAACGGAATGGGAAGGTTCCTTTTACTGTTTTGCAAAACTCCATCAGAATTTACATAATTCTTGATGTCAAATTTCAAGTGATACAGAAGGTTAGAGAGTCAAATCGACAATCTCCCCCTCTGTCCCCTCACCCTGCGCCGCCTGCCCAAAGTTTTATACCTCCTGCAGATCTTTTTTCCGGTGGCCTTTGTGCACATGCATTTACATATAAAAACACACCTACTTTTTGCTCTTGTTCTGCATAAATGAAGTTACTGCGTAGACGGGGAGCGCGAATCCTTCCCGGTTCGTGTGCAGAATGCGGCCTGTCTATTTGCCGGCTGAGGTGACCTCCAGCTTTTGCTGGAGGGCAGCTGAGGGTCTGGTGCAGGACACTCTGGGCATTCCGGTAACTCATCAGGCGCCCCCTCGCTCTCTCCCCCCTCAGATTTTGCCGGGAGCTCTGTCATCAGGCCCTGGGGCAGAGCCTTTGACAGAAAATGCAGATTGTCGTTGTCAGATGATGATCTCTTCCGGAAATGGCCCTTGATTGTTTCCAAAGCCAAATGCATGAAAACTCCCGAAATGACCAGAGGCTAAACTGTTGGGAGGCGTTTTGCCCTCCTTATGCCCCATTTAGAGTTGTGGAGGGCTTGATTCCTAGTTCGTTTCATCTGCTCTCTGTGCTTCCCTCCGCCTCTTGGCCACTGGAGCTTCCTGCCCTGGGAGTGGGTCCCTGGGGGTCCCCCCCGCATGGAGGGGGTGGTCAGGGCACAAGCCTCCTAGGCTGAGTGGTGGTGGATGATCAGTGATGGGTAGGCCAGCTGGCTTTCTCGCTCTAGCTGGGGGCCTTGAAACCTCTGCTGAGCCCTTCAGCCTATCAACCCTTGCTGGAAGGGTCACACTGTGCCCCCAGGAAGGGACGGGAGAGGACGCGTGGGTGGGGTGGTGTGCTCCAAGAGCAGGTGCCATTTCTGGCTCGGAGGGCCTGTGATCACCAAACCAGGTTTTCATTGCCCGGAGGGCAGAGGCGGAAACCAGGGATGGGGCCCCTGCCCTCTCCGGCCACGGCTCATGGCCACGGCTCATGGCCACGGCTCACGGCCACGGCTCACGCTCTGGGGACAGTGATGGCTGGCAGGAGCCCCAGAGGGTCGAAAAGTGCAGGGTGTGAGAGGCGGGTGACTTCTCATATGTCCCTGCCGTATGTGGTATAGCCATGCACACTGAATAGCGCCCAGCGCCCGTCCACTGGGCGGCACGGGAGCCCAAGCTGGCTCACTGTCTCCTCGTGGGGAGCGGGGTCGGGGTGGAGGGGGCTTGGACCCCGTCACGGTGACAAAGGCTGGGGCGCATTCCTTCCTTTCCAGCCCCCGTGGACGTCTGGGATCCTGGACTCTGGGGTTGTATCTGCAGAGGCCCTGCAGGGCTGTGGCGGTGCAGGCAGAGGAAGGAGCCCCTCCGCAGCCCCCGCCTGCCTCTGCCCTCCAGCAGGGGTCCTCTGCTCTGCAGGGACTCTGGGGTCCGACAAGGTCAACAAGGTCATGAGGTGAACGCACCTTATAAACTAGGCCCTGTTGCAGATGTGTTTCATTTTAAGGAAATGGGGGGAGAAAGGGGTCACCACATTGGAACCAGGAGGGAAGCAAAGCTGAAATCTTTGCTTTGTTTGTTCTGTTCTGGAATCAGGGGCTTCAGAGGATGGGGAGGAGAGGGTCAGCCCGGAGGCAGGTTAGTGGCCAGGGGGACGTGGCAATAGTGGCTTCAAGGCATGATCTGGGGCTGGCTGTCCACCCCAAGGCCAGCCCAGTGGGTCCTCAGGGGTGTCCCCTGCTGCCCCACGTCCTGTGGGAGGCCTCTTAGGACAGGGTGGTCCGGAGTCTCATCATGTGGGGAGTTTCTTTGTCCAAAACTTGGTTGTGCTGAGTCTCCCAGGGTGCCCTGCTGTGCTTGTGGGTGTGGTCCTGCACAAGTTGGTGGTCACAGGGCGCGGGACCCTCCTGGTGGGGTGCTCCGGGGACCACCAGGCTTCCTGGCTACGAGCCTGGCACTGGGGCCCCCTCATGGGAGGTCCAACCTTCTCCCTCCGCAGCGGGGACACAGGGGCCCGGGTAGGTCACCGGGAGGGACCAGTGGGCACTTGGAACCCGCAGAAGAGAAGCACCCAGAAATCTGCTGGTGACCTCCGCTAACAGACCCACCTGCTGTGAGGTTTGAGGCTGAGGAACTAGTCGGTCCTGGGAGGCAGTGGAATGTCGCACTGGTCAGGGATTCTGGTCATGTTTCCTGAAGGTGAACCCATCACACTCCCCATCTGTGTTCAGCTTGCCTCCCCTTCCAGGCAGCCAAGCAATTACTTAGGCGGTAAGAATTAGTTTCTTTTTTTTTTTTTTAATTTTTTTTAACATTTACTTATTTTTGAAAGAGAGAGATCATGAGCAGAGGAGGGGCAGAGAGAGAGGGAGACACAGAATCAGAAACAGGCTCCAGGCTCTGAGCTGTCAGCACAGAGCCCGACGCGGGGCTCGAACCCACGAACTGTGAGATCATGACCTGAGCCGAAGTCGGACGCTCACCCGACTGAGCCACCCAGGCGCCCCAGTAAGAGTTAGTTTCAAACGTGGAGTAAGAATGAAGGGAGGCTGTGATCTTTGCTAAAGGGTTGGGGAGGGGGCGGGGGTGGAGTTTTGCAGAGCGCGTCCCGTGGGCTCGATTCTGCACTGGGCCCTCTGGTGACCTGACAATGCAGCGGAATTCCGACAGGTTACCTCGTCTCAAGTTAAACCCCCATGAGGGGAGAGTCAGGATTCTAACCCAGGAAGCTCTGGTCTTGGGTTGGGTGCTTCTCCCAGCTGTGTGTCCTCATTCTGTGAGCGTAGCCACCTGGGCGCTGACCTGTGCTTCCTCCAGGGAGATCCACTGCCAATGAACTTGGCACAGAGGCTCGACTCCGGGTGGGTCATTACCTATGACATGCAGGAAGGGAGTGCAAACGCATTCCTCTGTGAGATAACTCAGCAGGGTGCCCTTGTTCCCAGGGTCACACAGTGGGGCTGCCATCCCGGGTCCTGGGTCCTGGCGGGATCTCAGCGCCCTCAGGCTGGGAGAGGGGGTCGCCATGGAAGACAGTCCCTGGAAGTTTCACAGCTGGTGCATTTCGGGAGGCACCGTGGTACTTGGGAGCGGACTCCTCTGTGGGTGTGAAAATGGTGACAATTCCCGGGTCATTAGGGAAGACGGTTGTCTGCCCCTCCAGAAGCACGACAGGTGGTGACATTTGTGCCCCAGGCCTTGGCACAAGCCCCTCTTGAAGCAGTTGGGTCAGTAAAAGAAGGGAACACAGCCAGGTGGTTGCCCTTAGTTGAAAAGCGCTCGGCAAAGCCGGCGGGTGTGGGGTGCAGGTGCAGGTTTGGGGTGTGGGTTTGGGGTGCAGGTTTGGGGTGCAGGTGCAGGTTTGGGGTGCCCCCAAGCACACGAGCTGCAGGACGTTGCGTGCTGAATGGTCCTCAGGCCTGCAGAGGGAAGGCAGCCTAAGACCCAGGCTCACACGCGCACGTGTGGCAGGAGGGTCAGAAGCACCGAGTCACGTTTTTGATGCACACGTGGGTGGGAATGTGCAGCACTCTCATTAAGGCACCAGAGCAGGACACTTGTCACGCAGCAGTGCCAGAACTGATGGGCTCTGCCGTTCTTCGGGACGTGGGGAAAATGGCTCCACCGTCCTCTGGGAAGAATGAGCGAGCCGTCAGAGGTCTTGAGAACCCAGCCGTGAAAAGAGAGAAAGCAGTCGCTCTTTCTGTCGGGTTTAGGTTCTGGGTCGGTGTTACTTGGTGCCGCAGAGTGCACGGCTGTTCGCTTTTCTGCTTTCTTGGGGAAGACGCCACTGAGTCGAAGCGGGACAGCCGAGCACGTGGAGCGCCGGAAGAGCACGTGGAGGGCGCTCCCGTGTTTCCTAACGAGGCCACCGGCCCACCTCTATCTTTTTCTGTGTGGTCTTCGTGTAGGCCGTTTGCTTCCCGCACTCAGCACCATGGATCTGCGCCTCTTCGACGACTCAGAGCCGGGGAACTTCTCCGACGTCAGCTGGCCGTGCAACGGCAGCGACTGCATCGTCGTGGACACGGTGATGTGCCCCAACATGCCCAACAAAAGCGTCCTGCTGTACACGCTGTCCATCGTTTACGTCTTCATCTTCGTGATCGGCATGGTGGCCAACTCCGTGGTGGTCTGGGTGACCGTCCAGGCCAAGACCACCGGCTACGACACGCACTGCTACATCCTCAACCTGGCCATCGCCGACCTGTGGGTGGTGGTCACCATCCCCGTCTGGGTGGTCAGTCTCGTGCAGCACAACCAGTGGCCCATGGGAGAGCTCACGTGCAAGATCACGCACCTCATCTTCTCCATCAACCTGTTCGGCAGCATCTTCTTCCTGACGTGCATGAGCGTGGACCGCTACCTCTCCATCACCTACTTCGCCGGCACGTCGAGCCGCAGGAAGAAGGCGGTTCGCCGCACCGTCTGCGTCCTGGTGTGGCTGCTGGCCTTCTGCGTGTCCCTGCCTGACACCTACTACCTGAAGACTGTCACCTCGGCGTCCAACAACGAGACCTACTGCCGCTCCTTCTACCCCGAGCACAGCGTCAAGGAGTGGCTCATCAGCATGGAGCTGGTGTCCGTCGTCCTGGGCTTCGCCGTGCCCTCCTGCATCATCGCCGTCTTCTACTGCCTGCTGGCCCGCGCCATCTCGGCATCCAGCGACCAGGAGAAGCAGAGCAGCCGGAAAATCATCTTCTCCTACGTGGTGGTCTTCCTCGTGTGCTGGCTGCCCTACCACGCGGTGGTGCTCCTGGACATCTTCTCCATCCTCCACTACATCCCCTTCACCTGCCGGCTGGAGAACTTCCTGTTCACGGCCCTGCACGTGACGCAGTGCCTGTCCCTGGTGCACTGCTGCGTCAACCCCGTGCTCTACAGCTTCATCAACCGTAACTACAGGTATGAGCTGATGAAGGCCTTCATTTTTAAGTACTCGGCCAAAACCGGTCTCACCAAACTCATCGACGCCTCCAGGGTGTCCGAGACAGAGTACTCGGCCTTGGAGCAAAACACCAAGTGATGCGCCCCCGGCGGGGTCTCGGGGACAAATGCGCTTGTTTTCCACGCGGCACTGGGATGCATCCTTTACCGAGAGGTCAGCGCGGCAGCTTCGGGGCCTGAGTAGCGGGGAAGCGGGAAGCGTGCGCCATGGTTCACCCCGACCCCCTTTCTCGGGCCGCCGTGGGGGCTGTCATGCGGCCGTGCGTGCATCCCGACGGTGTCACCTCACCCAGGGCTGTGCTGTGTCACCAAACCAGCCGCGGGGACAGGCTTCCCTGTACTTCTGTAAAATAGGACTCTCTGTGTTCCCCGAAGGTTTCCTATGGTGACTTGTATTTAAATTGTAAGACTTTATTTTCTCACTATCGGTGTACCTGATAAATGTATTTGAAAGTTTAAATATATTTTAAATATCGTACGGGAGGCATAATGCTGACATGTATTCAGAGTGTGGTAGTTTGAAGACTAGTTTGATTTCTGTTTTGACTAAGGATGACATTAATTGTTAGCTGGTTTGAAATGATATATCTATAAATCTATAAATCTATAAATATATGCCAGTCTTGGCGGAAAGGCTTTATTTACGACAGTTTTATATCTGTGTGGTGCCTTGTACCGGCACGGGATATGGAACGAAAAACGACCGCAGTTTGTGATCTTACTGGTATTGTAAAATTACGTGCAAAAAGTGAAACAAAGCACAATTGTCCCTGGCTGCGACGCCGTGCACAAAGTGAGCAGTCTTGTTCCAGAAAGTTCCAGAAAGTTCTCTCCGTTTGTAAGTTATTTTTTTTAATAAAGATTTTTTTTTCCTAAAAAGGCATTGGAGTCTCTGTTTTAAAAGCGTGTGTGGCATGTAGGTGGCATGTGTGGTGATGATACATGGAAGCTGCGTATTAGGTTGGCCGAATATGTTTAAAACGAGCTCTACCATAAAGCAAAACCCAGGGGTTACCCTGGAGGCAGTGACATAAAAGGAAAAACATTTCAGTGCTTTTTTTTTTTTAATGTCATGCAGTATATTTGCAGGAGAGGAGATGACTGGTCAGTGCAGCTGTTGAGGCCACGGTGGTGCCGGAAGATTCTCGCCTGCTGTCAGCCCGGAATTGTCCAGGGCCCAGGACTTCGTGTGTGTCTTGCTGTGTGCCCCTAGAGCCACATGTCACACAGTTCGTTGACGCTTCCTTACTAAGTTTCTATCTTATTTAAAAAAATTTTTTAACGGTTATTTATTTTTTTATTAAAAATTTTTTTTAAATGTTTATTTATTTTTGAGAGACAGAGCATGAGCAGGAGAAGGGCAGAGAGAGAAGGAGACCCAGAATCTGAAGCGGGCTCCAGGCTCCGAGCTGTCAGCACAGAGCCTGATGCGGGGCTTGAACCCACGAACCGTGAGATCATGACCTGAGCCGAAGTCGGCTGCTTAACCGACTGAGCCACCCAGGTGCCCCTACCTACGTTTATTTATTTTTGAGAGAGAGAGCTAGTGAGCATGAGCAGGGGAGGGGCAGAGAGGGAGGGAGACACAGAATCCGAAGCAGGCTCCAGCCTCTGCGCTGTCAGCACAGACAGAGGCTGATGCGGGGGCTCCAACCCACGGACCACGAGATCATGACCTGAGCTGAAGTCAGACGCTTAACCGACTGAGCCCCCCCAGACCCCCAGCTTCTGTGGTTTTAAGCCTGCGTTCTCTTCCTGTGTACAGGCCGAACTCTTCATTTAACAGACAAAACCATTTGGTGGCCCTCTTCTTGAGGCCACGCAAGGAATGAATGGTCGGTCTGTGCGTTAGCAAATAAGCCCGCTTCGCGAGGGGTGGAGAGGGCACTTTGAGCGTGCCCAGTTCTGCTGTGCCCTCACCTGCGCTCGATGGGGCCACAGGAACGGTGGAGACCTCAGCACGCAGGTGTGTCTGGGCAGGATCTGAGAGGTGGACCCAGCTCTGGTTTGCACACAGAACTGCTTGCCAACACAATGAGGGACCCGGGCCAGGAGCTCCTGTCTCACCTGTGAGTTTGGGGGCTGCTACTGTATAGGAGACGCCCCTGCGCATGTGGGCTCCCCCAGAGACTCACGGTGGACGGCCCCCAGCAGCTCCCGGGGACCTATAGACCCAGCCTGCCCCAGGAGGTCTCCTACTTCCTCAAAGGGCTTTATGGCTGAGAGTTTCAAGACCAGGGTTATAAATTACTCTAAGCATCTACGTGATACGCATTTCTCAGGTGCCTGTGTGCCTTGAGGATTCTGATTGGAGAGCACGAATACCGATAGTGGGGCAATGGCCTAACTGGGTGGGGATCCCCAGAGCAAGGACGACTAAGAGCAGAATGACAAAGCGAAGTCAGTATCATGACCAGAATGTGTGTTCCTGACAATAGGTTGCAGTTTGCGCCGAGCTTCCTAGCAGCCTAAGTGCAGATAGAAACATGCTCACCAAGTAGTAAGTTCAAGGTGGGGGCGTAACTGTAGCCATAGGCTCAGCTGTGCCGTATGTGTAGTATGAAAACTAATTCAACTGAATTTCTAGTATCAGTCAACTCAGAGATGCTCCCCGCCACGGCCTAATTACCCCTGAAATCTTGGGTGAGCTCTGCCGGGGGTTATGCAGTGAGGGAGGTGGGGGGCGGTCCTCGCCGTCAGTTTGCGCCAGCCTCTTCGGAAGGGTCCGCTGCCTCCTGCCTGGTTTCCTGTGTGTCACCCTGTCCCAGGGTCTCCTTCTGCAGTTCTGCAGCACGCTGGGTCGTGGGGTGCTTGGGTGCTCGGTGCACGTCCCCGGCCCTTCCCTTAGCCCCACGAGAATCACACACCTGCTGCCTCTGGCACGGGGGGATGGAGGGAAGGTGGGCAGACCTTTACCCTACTCTGGACTCAACCATGCACCACATTCTGCTTGGTGGGGCTTTCCCATGACCCCAGGACACGGTGCCCTCAGAGCCCTGTGGGGTTTCTGGTGCGCAAATTCCATCTCAGGGATGTTCCAGTGACTGAACTCTCTGCTCCTAGAAATCCCCTTCTTGCCCTGCCCGGGGGCTTGAAGACGTGCTCTGAGCCGTCCAGACGCAAAAGGCTGTCCTTTGATCTGGGGCTGTAACTCTTCCTGGGAGCAATGACGCTGGCCTGTGGCTCTGCCAGTAGCGTGATGGAGACACAGGTCAAGGGGTACAGAACTGCGTGGGGGGGATAATCAGTTAATATTAAAGAACTCCTGTCCCACCCACGTGGATGTGGGCGTGGAGTTGGGTGCCAGATCTTGGGGACGAGATGGGCTGTGGGGCGGCAGTGGGGGGTTGGGGGGGGGAAGGTTATGGGCAGAAGCCCTGGCTCTCCTGAAATTCAGAGTCCGGAGAGCCTGACACTGAAATTTCTACCTTTTGAGGGCCATTCCTTTGGCATCCTTTCCGATGGAAAACTCTTTGAAAATGCCGGCCTCGGGAGACAGTAGTGAAGCTGTGAGTAGTTCATCGCATGATGGCATGCAGACCCCAGGAAGGGGAGCTGGGGCCCCAGCAGAGGGTGGGATGTGGACGGGGACCCCACCCCAATGGAGAGAGGGGAAGGCTTTTCTGGTCTTCTCCCTCCCTCTGAGCCTGCAGCGGGCCGACTCCAGAGGCCCGGAGGCAGCCTGCGTCAGCGAGTCCCCTGTGAATGCTTTCCATTTGGGTCAACGCATAAACAGCTGGAGAATGTCCTGACTTCAGCCCTCCCACTAGACTCCGGGCGACCTGGGCTGAGACCCTAGGGACACTTGTGTTCCGCGTTCTTACTGGCTAACAAGAAATTTAAAATCACCAGGCTCCCTGCTTCTGGAGGTCTCCCTGGGAAGTCGTGGCTTGAAGAAGTGTTTATTAGGCACCTGGAAATTCTGCTTCGCTGGGCTTCCCTCCCTGGGTCCTGGCGACACTCCATCCACGCTAAGCCCCGTATCTCAGAACTGGGGGACACTTTAGCTGTGGAGGTGCGCCGCACGGGGTCGAGCGCATTGGCTGATAAGAGCAGGTGGGTCCCCAGAGTCCCCTCCTGGAGGTTTGACTTCACTCCTAAGCCCCAGGGATGTCTCTGGTGGATGCACACCTCTGCGGGTTCATTGCTCCCAGGGTGAAGGTTTCCGGGGGGGGGGGGGAGGGCGGGAAGGTCAAGGGCTTGAACAGCCAGCCCTGCCAGAGTTAACAGAGCACTTCCTTCTCCTAGTCCCGGAACTCCCGGGGAAAGCTCCTTACATCCCCGATGGCGCACAGATACGCCGCACCTGCCCGTGGCCCCAAATTTGGACACGAACCGCGTGTGGCAAGGAATGATAGTGGTTTGGGTCAGGCATGAAAGGAAACGAGCCCCCTTACCGTAGGCGGTCTGTGTGTGCGGTGCCGCTTCAGTTTATGGGGAGGTCGCCCCGTCGTAAGCTGGGGAAGACCTGGGCCTCAGACCGTGACTGTCACACTTCTCAAGCTTGTCTGATGTCCACAAGTGGGCTTCTGGTCACCTGTGCACGGCCGCATGTCACGGTGCACATGACCTCCGTCTAGATTCCCCGGGGCCAGGCTTGCCAAGGACGGAGACAAACGGCCGTGAACAGCTCTCGCCCGAAGGAGGGGATGGCCGTCTGACCGGGATGTGAGGAGTGATGGGCAATTTTGATGTTTTTCTCCTTTTTTTCTCAAAAGCTTCGTTTTTTGCTGGCCTTTCATATGCTTATTTGCTCAGACCTTTCCATGCAGGGGGATTCAGAACGGCTGCCAGTCACGTCATTCCTCCCGAAGCGCTGGGGGAAGAGCGGCCATCATCAGCCGTTTGTCACCATATGATGTTCAGAAGCAACAGAATGGAAAAATCTGAATTTCCATAGTTATTTCCGGAACGAAACTGATTAAAGGCATTTCCTAGGTAGGTCGGAATCTTCCCTTTAACAAGTTTTAGAAGAAAAAGCAAAGAGGGGCTCATTGTAGCAATGGCATTACATCTGCTTGGGTGACTCAGAATGTGTGTTGGCAGGGCAACGTGTCGTGGGGCGAGCCGCAAACACGTCATGTTGGTGGCCGCAGTACGTCTGAAAGAGCCCCGGGCTTCGCTCTACTATGCTGGATTTGCTTCCTTTTAGCTGTTCACATGAAAGTGTTTGAAGCTAATCTTTTCATCGCCCCCCACTTTTTTTTTTTTTCCAGAGCTGTAATCAATAGGAAGAGCGCATTAAAGCTTTCCCCACCGCTGCATTTCTCAGGGTCGTTGTTGAAAGTGCGGATTGTGTTTTATGCGGGGCTGTAATGAGAATTTGAATTCCGTGTGGCGCCTGAAGGGTAAATGAAAAGTCGTCAGTCGCCCAGCTGCGCCTCCGATGGGTGTCTTTCTCTGCACTTTATTCCACGCTTGTTCCCGTTAATGTATTCACCCAGCCGTGCAGTTGTTCGTTCAATCGCGGGTTCGGGCGAGCTTTGCGGAGGGCCTACTGTGTGCCAGGCACTGTGCTGGGCTTTAAAAAAAAAAATGTCAGAGAAAGCGAGGGCTTTGTTTTTCCTTTTGATAGGCTCCCAGCCTGGACGGGGAGACGGATGATGGAGGCACAGAGAAATAGTTACGGGGCAGCGTGGGGGGAAGGATCCTGGTTGCCCTTTCTGGAAATATTCAGAGCCGACCGGAGGGCGTGCTCCTTTAGAGAAGGCGTTGGGGAAGGCTTACAAAGAAGGGATCCTCCTGTCCCAGCCTGAGGACGGCCGGGCTCCAGTGGACAGGCCCAGGGCACACGGTGTGGGGCGGCGGCTTTCAGGAGAGTCACCGGGATGCAGCCACTGTTAAAAGTCAGTGTGTTTGGGGAAACTTGAAGGTGTCGGAGAGGTGGCCACGAGTTAATGAATACTGACAGCATTCATGGGGGTGACAATGAGTATTTTTTCTAAATTGGGAATTGAAGGTCCTAATGGCCATCTCCACCTGGAGGGTAGACAATGAGTCTTTAGGACAACGAAGTCGGGGGAGTGGCCAGAGAGGCTCTGGGGAGTCTGCGCTCCGAAGGGACCCCTGTGTCCAATACGAATGGGCAGTTCTCTGCAGCTGAATTCCTGTCCGTGTCCTGCCCGGTGGCACCTGCCGCAGGCTGATAAGGGGCTGGCCAGGGACGCTTCATCCTGAGGCCCCTCCTGGTTTGAGGGGTGCTCCCACCTCGCTGTGTGCTCACGGGGCCTCCTCTGTGTGCACACGGTGGGAGCAGGCTCTTGGCATCTCTCCTTGTGAGGACACTAATCCTGTCAGACCAGGACTCTGTCCTCACGACCGCATTTAACCTGAATCACTTCCTTAGACTCCCCATCTTCAAATACAGTGTGTTTACACCGGGCAGGGGGGTTTGAGCTTCAATATACTGATTTTGGTGGAGGGGCACAAGTAATTACTCAGTCCGTAGTGGACAGAGTGTAATGAATGAAACAGGGGCACTTATTGAGCACTTACGGCATGCCTGGCCTCTCATGTACGGTACATTCTCAAAATTCAGTGGCAGAAATGGAATGACACATCCTTTGCCACCAGGCCCCGTCCCAGTAGTCGGGCTGGCCTCAGGTGGGTATGCATCCCCTTTCTGGAGAGAGGGAACGGGGGTGGGGGGCTGCAGGAGCGTGTGGGGGCTCTGCCAGCCTGGCCTCCAGCGGTGGATCTGGGATCCACTTCTGAATGAAGTCAGCACGCTGCGGTCGGCACAACACCCCCCCTCCAGTGCACACGAATTCCCGGGGGACGATGGGAAGAGGGCTGTTTGCCGGGGCTGTTGTAACAGAGCGCCACAAACTGGGGACATTAGGACCCCAGAAGTTCACTTTCATACTTCTGGAGGCTGGAAGTCTGAAATCAGGGTGTGGACAGGGCTCATGCCTCTGGAGGGGTCTGAGGACAATCAGTTCCTGCCCTTCCAGCTTCTGGGACTGCAGGCTGTCATTGGCTTGGAGCTGCGTGACTCCGGTCTTGGCCTCTGGTTTCCTTCACCGGGCTTTCTTTCCTCTGCGTCTCCGTGTCTCCTCCTGTTCTTACAAGGACCCCCGTCGTTGGATTTAGGACCCTTAATGATATCTGCAAAGACCCTTCTCAAATAAGCCCCCATTCACGTGCTGGGCAGACGTGTTATTTAGGGGACACAAGTCAGCCCCCTGCAGGGGTGTTGCTGCATGAACAGGGTGGGCAGACAGGTGTGCGCAGCATCAGCCCTGGCAACTCGTTCCGCATCCAGCCCTGCACACACAAGGCTTGCGTCGGCCAGCCTCCAGCTGAGCCTTTCTCCTCTTGTTTTCCTATTTGCAGGTTTTGGATTCTGTCTTTCACATCAAGGTTTTACTCAAATGGCTGCAGATCTTTGGTGATCTATTCACGGTTCACAGTGTGGTGCTAAAAACCCGATGGGAAGAACTGCTTGTTGAGGAGGGGTCCTGGTGGCAGAGAAGCTCGCAGAAGAACTATCTGCCCAAGATGCTTCACCTCGGGCACCTGAATGTCAGTGCCGGGTTTTTCTTTTTTTTCACAGGCGGATGTCTTTTCCCAGATTCTTCCATCTGTCTGGGAGGGAAGTGTGACCCTGACTTGTGGTATTCCGGAAGGGGAGCAAGAGACGGGCATAGGGTCCCCCAGCCACGTGACTTTTGCTTAATTGCCCCAAATTCAGCCTTTGCCTCTCACCACTGGCTGCTACGCCTGAAGCCCCAGAGCCCAGACTCTGACTGAGTTTCCCTGCAGGATGCAGCCAGTTTGCTCTCTGGACAGGGATGGGTGGTCTCCTGATTGTGAAGTGGGGGTGGGATTTGAGGGTCTAAGATCACAACGTTTTCAGATTCATCCACTGCTGTCTTGGTAAATGTTTGACAGCTGGCTCCCTGAAGGAAAGAAGAAAAGTCCTGATTTCTAGAATTTGTTGACTCCGGGGAGCTCAGTATTCCCACCGTGGCTGGTTTCCAGCTCCCCACGGGACGTCCCTGAAGGCAGAGTAGAGGCGAGAGGCTCCGTGGCACACCCTTCCGTGGTACTCCCAGTGGGTGGATGGAATTGTGTTGGTCACCTCGAGAGCACAGGGAGGGGTAAAGTGTAAAAACAGAAGACTCAGGAATTGATGCGTTCTGAGTAAACTATTACTTCTGTTTTTCATACGGTGTGTTTAACTGAAGTTCATATAATTTACCTTTGGTCAGGGCTGTGTTCGATAACTGATGCAGGGAGGTTCTGGGAATGTGACACTTGGCTCGTGCAAACCGTTATGAGCTGGCTCTAGCACACCGCGCCACTGAGTCACGTTCTGCCCTCTCATTGGCACCTGGTAGCTCAAATTTCCAAGGCTGTCTGGGGTTCATATTGCCAATAAATTTGTGTCTTATTGGTCTCTCTCTCTCTCTCTGCAGGATTTCTGATTTCATTACAGGCATTGGGAAGATAGAAAGTAAAAGACAATACATGCATATGCACGTGTTGATGGTTATTTCAATTCTCTCTACTGCCTTTGTGGGGAAGGTTTTGGGAGACACTCCCGTTAGCCCTTGCCAACGTTCTCTGTTCAGGCTTCCTCTCCCGATGGGACCCTGACCGATCCGGAGTGCTGGGGGGTGGGGCAGTCTAGGTGCCTGCTGTGTTCCATGAGGAAGGTCAGGCGAGTGCCTTCTGGGTTTTGCCCTTCCAGCACTGTCGGCAGCCACACACGCATCAACTCTCCCAGAAGGCCATCATCTCGGTTTCATCCTTTCCTAGGGACTCCTGTTTTTGTTGGTTGACCCCTTACCTTGTTTCTGTCCAACCAACTCATCCCTCATACAAGCACTGACCTTGTTCTCCTAAGCACTGTGCACTCTGGGGCCCCCCACTCGCTGGCCTCTAGCCACCCTGGGCCAGTGAATGGCCCCCGCAGGACAGTGAGCGTCCTCTCCTCCTTCTCTGCTTCCGTCAGCATCTCTGCGGTGGTCCTGGTTTGCACTGGCAGTGCCTGGCCTCCAGCTTCTCCTGCTCAGGAACCCACCTCCTCCAGGGTCCCTCAGGCTCCAGGGCGGTGTCCCCTCCCTCATGGTCACCACTGGGTTGCTTCCTTGTCCTCGAATGGCTTTTAGTGCTGTCAGCACCTTTTACCAAGGCCCACGTGCTCCATTCTCCCCCTCAGTGGCTGGTGTGGTCTCCTTGTTCTTGGCTGAACTCCGACTGAGTGAGTGAGTCCCTTCCTCGAACCTGACCAAGTCTCCTGCCAAGGGCAGGGCGGGTGTGGGAGCACCGCCCCCCCCCCCCTTTGCACTCTGTATTTTTCTTGTCTGTTTTCTTTTTAATACGTTCCAATACGTGTCACATCACGGGTGAAGCTTCACATTACTTCTCATGCTGCCCATGTAGAATCCTGCGACCCCAAACATCTCCTTGTTAGTTTGCACTCAGGGGTTAACATCTGCTCAGTGGGGGCCAGAGGCAGTGGTGCTGACAGAAGGGGCCCAGCCATCTGGGGGGACCCGCCGCCTGGCACGTGTGCTGGAGGAGGAAGCACACCCCAGCGACCCAAGCAGGGTGAGTGACCCACGAATGGAGAATCCAAGCAGGCAGGCCTCGAGTGGCCAGTGAGTAATTAGGTGTGGCCACCGGTGGCCTGCTTTCGGGCTGACTTAATCAATTCGTCATCTCTGGATTGCTCAGGCTCGGCTGGCCCTGCCTGGTCCTGGCCCCTTTTTGTCACCAGCCCTGAGCATTCAGACTCGACGCTCACAGGTTACAGGCTCTGTCTTCTCAGGATGTGAGACTGTGGGCTTCAGGTGGCTCTGTTTTATGGGGGAGAAAGAGACACAGCGAGTGCAAGTGTCCTGGTGGAGGCCAGCTGGCAGGACCGTTGGGATTGGTTTGGGGCTCACGGATCTCAGCCGGGTTCCACGCCCAGCTGCACAGGCTCTGAGGACACTGAGGATGATGACTGGAGGGGACGCCTGCTCCTCTGTCCCCCAGGGGTGCCCAGCCCTGCCAGAGTCCCGGAGTGTTCCCTGAGAAAGAGGTTCCTGTGGGCAGACGGGGTTAAGCCACTCTGCCTTTGCACCTGGGCAAATCCGAGGCTCGAGAAGCCCCGGAGTAAAGAAACCTTGTGGCTTTGTTGGCCGTGGAGCCAGAACTTGTATTTCCTTCCAGAACTTGTATTTCCGGCCCGCAGGGTGGGTGTACCCCGCAGTGCTGGTATTGAACCTGACTGTGTTTCCAAGCCTGGCTGCACAGATGCGCCCTGGGAAGGATTTGAGACAAAAGTGATTCCCGGGGCCCACCCGTGGGGGTTTTGCTTTAGGAGCTCCAGGGCGAAGCCCACAATTCACACTTTTCAGAAGTTTCCGGGTGACTGTGTTCATCCTTGGCCTCAAATGCCCATGGGAGCATTTTAGCGGCCGCAGAACCCCACGGCTGAGTTTTTTTCTGTTGTTCTGATTGAAGTCTGAACATCCCGGAGACGAAGAGGAGAGAGGAGTCCGTGGTGGCACAAATCTGTCCTCAGACTCCCCCCTCACCCCCTGTGGATGAGCATCTTGGAAAATGTCATCTCAGGACAGACCTAGATGGAGCAGTGATGCTTTTCGAGGGCTGGGAAAGATGGCCCTATGGGAAGTCACTTCACCCCAGGGGCTTGCCCTGATGGAGAGGCCAGGAAAACGTCTCCCCCAGAGGCACTGCCCTGGGCTGCTGAATTCGCAGCTCTCCCCTTGGGAGGCGGCAGGAGAAAACGATCTCCGTGAATGTTTATTCACCCTCAGCTTGTACAGCATCCAGGAAAATGCTTAACGCTGCACAGTCCCACCCATCCCGGGAAATGTGTTATGTGTTCAACATCACATGGAAGAATCAAGTCATGGGAGACGTTGGAGTAGTGCGTGGACCCATTTAAAACGACTTTAGGAAGAGCCTGAGGCCATGGATTAGAACTGAGCCACAAAGTACCTCTTTTTTTTTTTTTTTTAAATAAGTTTCTTTATTTTGAGAGAGATGAGCGGGGAGGGGTAGAAGGAGAGAGAGAGAATCCCAAGCAGTCTCGGCACTGTCAGCGTGGAGCCCAACATGGGACTCGAGCTCAGGAACCATGAGAGCATGACCTGAGCTGAAATCAAGAGTCAGACACTTAACCAACTGAGCCACCCAGGCGCCCCCACCCAGGCGCCCCCCTCTCGGTAACCCGGAGGGCAATCAGGACGTGCAAACCCCTTTGCACAGGGGAGCTTGAGCAGAGAGAACTTGAACGCCAATCATGGATGCAACCATCGTGTGAGACAGAGCGACCTGCGAAAATCAGGGCTTTGTCCGACGCTTGTGGAATGGGGCTCCGGTGACCGGTGACTGCAGTAGAACTAGAAGGCCCTGGGACAAGCACCCTGCCCTGGGCGGACCCGACCGTGAGTGGGGGCCAGGCTGGGAGGGGCTCCGTGCCCCCCTGACGAACCTCATGCGGTTAAGCGTGGCTGCACAAAAGAATCTGAAAATCAGTTAAATTATGTTTAATGAGTGACTGTATCTCATCCTCAAATTAAGTTTCAGTGTTGCTTAAAGCATCAAACTCGTGCTCAGCTCACCAAGTGCTTCCTTGCATGGAAAACTCAGGAGTATACTAATAATATTTCACTGATGTGTATTTCGTTTTTACCTCCTGCCCCCCACTCTCAAGGTGCCTTTCAGTAGCAGACAACCCAGAAAAAGGTGTGGGTGGCAACTCAGAGGTCAGAGGTGAAACAAATAGCATATAAAAGATTGTCAAAGACTTGAACTTTGCTCTAGGAGATCTGATTTGGGTTTTCTCCCCGCTTACAGCTGTGTGGCTTTGGGAAAATTACCTAATTTCTCAGAGCTTCAGTTTCTATGACTACAATATGGGGATCCTGGAGGTATCTTCTTCGTGCGATTGTTTTGAGGATTAAATGAGAACAGGCGTAGGAACTGCCTGGCACAATGCCTGGTAAGTGTGTGCCCTCAGGGGGGGTGCAGTCAGCCCATGTTCTTTGCCCCTCGGGCTTCGGTCAAGCTTTGACCTGCCTGCCTTCACTTCCTGTCTCTCTGACGAGACCGGGAAATCGTCTTTGCTCACTGAGCCTGGCTCTGGGCCGCTTGCTCAGTGCACAGCTGTGGAACAGACATGTGACCAAATGGCCGAACAACACTGTGAGCCTCCCCCTCCATTGTGTTGCTTGTCAGGGAGGGGGAGTAACAGAGGCACCGAGGGGCCCCTGGGCGGCTCAGGTCATGATCTCACGGTTCATGGGATCGAGCCCCATGTCAGAGTCTGTGCTGACAGCGTGGAGTCTGCTTGGGATTCTCTCTCTCGGCTCCTCCCCTGCTTGAGCTTTCTCTCTTCCTCTCTCTCTCTCTCTCTCTCATAATAAATAAATAAACTTAAAAAAAAAAAACCAGAGGCAGTGAAAGCAGGAGCAGGATGAGTTTAAACGGATTCAAGGGTGGTCTCGTGCACACTCGTCTGTGGCCACGTGCAGAAGTGAGAGCCGGCAGATAGGCCCTCAGAGTCCACAGATGCTCACTGCAGCAGGAGGTGTCCTTGGACTTGGTCTTCCCACAATGTCGAATGGTTTCCTGCTCTGAGGCCTGAAAACTAAGATACGAAACTGTGTGTGTGGATTTCCTTTTGTCTGTGCAAAATGGCAAGAAGTTTCTCCATGTGTTTTGACTCACGCAGTAGTATGAAGCCCACACAACTGAAAAACAAAAACAGAAAAGCTGCTGTGTTCTTAGCATACACAAGCCGGAGTTCCTGGCAGTTTTGCTCGAGCTTTGGGTGTTTTGGCAGCTTCAGCAGCGAATGCCACGGGAGCAGCCACTGGAGACCGTGGAGTGGACACAGCCTGCCGCCATCTGCAATCTGAGCCCTTGGCCCTTGGCAGCAGGTGAGAGGCACAGACCCCACTCTAGGTGTTCAGCGCTGGGCTGAGCCTCTCACTGGGTCCTGATCTGGGCTTCGGAGGGGGGTGTCTTCTGATCACCCCTGCTTCATGCATAAAGGCACAGGTACAAGGAAAGTAAATGGAGGAGGCTTGAATCTGAACCAAAGACTGGTCAGCTCTGAGGCCACTCCCTCCACCCCAGCCCCGACCCCAGTCTGCTCCTGGAAGAAGGGCTGGGTCTCAGCACACTGTATCAGGGACCCCGTGGGCATTCTGAGACCACCAGCCCAGCGGTCCAGAGCAAGCCCCTGCCCTGCCAGAGACCCAAACCCAAGTTACAAAAGGATTTCGTTTCTCCTGCCTCCTCTCTGAGCGATGGATCTGAGCTTAAGTCCTTGAGGCTTCGTTTCCTAGAGCAGATACCCCTGATGAAATCCAGGCTTATTTTACAGAATTTGCCTCAGTCAGAAGTTATCCAAAGGCTGAACATGACTGCCATCCAGGAGTATTTGAAGATAGTAAATTGGGCCTTTGGGGTTCCACACAAAAGGGAGGAAAGATGAAGTAGGTTCAAAACTAAGCGACGTACATCAGTTTCTACTTCGAGGTTCGTTTTCCCTTCCTTCCTTTCTGATAGCTAGATTTGGTCTGCTAAGTTTACTCTAAGGTTGCCAAACTGATGATTCATTCTTCTTCCGGACAGAGTATAAAAATAATATCGATCTCTGTATGGATGGAAGGCTTATTCTTAGAAGCTGGACGGCTGCCATAAAGGTAGGGTAGGTGTCGAAGACGGAAACCCCAAACTGCGTTGGCTTATTTTTGGTGTAAAATCCTGAAACCTCTGAAACTTGATATTGTTCTGTAGGGGAGGCCAGTCAGAGGCTGTGTTACTCTGTGAAGCTCCTTTATTGAAAGGAGGCCAAGCTTTCTGCCACATCTCTGATCCTAAAGTGGCGCTTTGCTTCAACAGTTCAATGGACAGTCATTTCTATAATGAGCTATTCACTTATGTGTAGCGCCTCCTTTTGGTTACTGGATCTAGAAAAACATTCACACGTTTGAATGGTCAGCGAGCAGAGTGTGGGCGTGTTTCTCTGTGGTTAGCAGCTTCCCATTCGGTCATATTCCAAGAGATGGCCTTGCCGGGGAGGCAGCTTCGGCACCCTTGGAGCTCTGGGGTCTCACACGGTGCCTGGCAACGTAGTGGGTCTCGTGGAGGCTCATTGACTTAATAAGCAGTTGAATGTTCTTTCTGGCAACACTTCCTTCAATTAGGGAGCATGCAGAATGAGTGGACCCATTTGGATTTTAATTCAAGCTCCAAGAAGTTGGCCAATATTGAGAAGATAATGATTGCTGAGAGTCAAGTCTGGCTTTGGGCCAGATGAAGCGTGCTTTATAGCTCTTTGGGTCGCGTCTCTCCAAATGTCCCTGGCTTAGGGGGGGCCAAATGACACCAATGGGCCAGTCCTCCCTGGATTCCTCCAGCTCGAGTCTTTGAAGCCAGGAGCTTGATGAGTCAGACTTGCATTTCACATTTCCCTGGGATGGACCACCAACTCACAGCTGGCTCTGGAAGCAAGTCGTGCCCATCGCCCGAAGCTGGCGTCCTCTGCTGGCCAAGTGTATGTTGCTTCCTCTCCTCCTTGTTCTGGTTCAGAGACAGCATCCATCAGAACTTAGGAACCAGACACATCTAGGTTCAAATTCTCCCTCTGGACAACGGACATGCCCTTCTGAACCTTGACTCGATCCTCCAGAGTACGGGCTCCACGCTGGTATCCATTCACCATATGTGGTGAGAATAATCAAGAACGTTCTGTGACTATCTCTACCCCTCGCACTGGTCCATCAGTGCTGGCTCCCCTTCCCTTCCCGTCTGCCTCTTCTTCCACTCTTGCTGCAATGTTGGATATGATCATGAAGGGACAGCTAAGGGAATGTATGATCGAGACTTGGACCATGTTGGGGACACCTGTGCCTGCAGGCGGGCCTTGGAGATTATCACATGAATCCATCAATCAGCTGGATTCGCCCATCAGCAGCTTGCCGAATGCACCACAGTCTTCTCCATCCTCTCGAAGAAGAATTCTTTCCCTTCCATCAGTCTCTTTATATAGATTTACTAGAGGTTATTTGTTCTAACGTTTCAAACATCAAGTTCTTTGCCATTTTAATAGCCCTTTGTGATTAGTTTCTAAAACCCCACCCTGTGGTTATGTGCATGATATTTGAGGAATTCACATATTTCCAAAATTTGCTAACCGTGGGGAATATAAAAAACAAATTCTTGACCCCACCTACGATGACTTAATTCATGTAACCCTCGGTCTTAGCCAGGGCCTGAGTAAGTGATGGTCAGCAGGCAGCATTCCCTGTGGTCAGCTAGTTTGGTTTGTGGAACACCACCAGTGAGACAAAGGGATGGGGTCCCAGCCTGCCCACCTGACAGGCCCTCGAGGGCTTCCTGGAGGAGGTGGAATTCCTCGAGGGCCCTTAATCAGAATCTACCCCACATGCTTTTTCGAGGCAACTGTCCACACTATGAATCCTCGGGCACTCAGCACACTCAATGCTCCGTCTCGATGCAGTTTAGTGTGTGGCAGAGAAGGGACAAGATCGGGCACCGTGTCCACCTGTGAGCACCTGACGCAGAAGAGAATGGGTCTGGGTTTTGTCTCACTTCTGCGTTCTCCAGCGTCTGCTGTATTTTTTCTCCTAAAGGGTGTGGGGAGGAGGGCGGCAGGACCATTACACAGGAGACTGTCCCGCTCGTCCTCATGTCTTCCGGTCCTCAACTGTGCCCAGAGCACAGAGAAGCCGTGCATACCTGCTGGGGTAAGGAATGAATGAATGAGACCCAGGCCCTTTGAGGGAACAAAGACTTCACTCTTTCAGCCCCAGCGATTGATTTATGCACTTTCATGAAGCTCTCGTAAATCTGGCCAAGACTTACCACATCCATCCTCAGGGCATGTGGAGTTTTCAAAAGCAGCTATCTGTAGGTTCCCCAATGAAAACCAAACAAGGTAACTTGTGCCAGGACTCACCAGCAACAGCCCCGGGGAAGCAGGCTCCTCTCTAATCACCTGCAGGGCTTCTGCCAGGAGCAGCCTTGGCGGGTGGTGGGGCTGAGCATCTGAAGACCTGTAAATAATAGCAGTCATCACAATGGGACCCGAGTTATCAATACTGTGCCTTCCCACCTCCTAGGAAGGTTGTGTGATGGGGGCACTGCTCCAGACGGATGATGGGGAAGCCTCGACACCAACCTCAGGCTGCTCCCTGTGCCCCCCTCCACCCCTGCACCTGGCAGGTAACTTCCAGAAGGAGAAGGACACACAAAATATGATTTTGAGCGGTTTCTCTTTCCTACTGAGAGCAAAACTCACAAGCCCGAGTTACGTACTTTTGTTTAGTTCTGGAGCTCGTCAAAGCGTTAGCCATGCTACCAAATACTCTGTCTAGAATGACTCCATTAATCACTAAACCCCGCTGTCCATGCTGGCACTAAAATTGATTTTTATCAGCAGGAGCCAAAGGCGAGCTTTGGATGTTGCTTTAGTAAGAGAAACCTCATGTGCTGTTTGGCTAAAGAGAAATATTGCCGTTTCTTTCGGTCACCTGTGTGCCAGCCCACTCCCTCCGAAAACATCGCCTAGGGAGACTCATGTTACTGAAGATAACACCCGGACTTCAAGAGGTGAGGCCAGCTTTTCAAAAAGAGGCTGTTTTCCAAAAGTCTCTGAATGGTATCATCACCACTGCGTTAGAATAAATGACAACAGTACTTAATAAGGGTTCTCTGAGTGCGTGGATCTTTTTCATCATTTATGTTTGAATAAATGGGAAAAAGCAAAACTAGAACACCGAGGGATGGAAAGATCCATGGAAGGGTCCCTTTCCCTGAGCTGCCGGAGCCGTGTGGCTCTGAGATGTGTGGCCCCGCAGTTGGCACCAGCAGAGACCACAGCCGGCCGAAACAAAGGGTTAGCAGGTATTTGTCAATCCAGGAAAAATATCCTGGAAGGTAAGTTTTCGTTAACCTTGTGAATTTTATCATCGGAAATACCTGGCACCACCCCACCCCCACCCCGGGGGGGATTTATGATGACCAGTCACTGGTACCAGGGGAGCAGATCATCCCCCGGGGTCCTGTGAGCCGCGGAGCCCGGCCCGTGGCCACATGTCCTGCTCGCTTAAAGGGACCGTTTATCAGCCACTCTCATTCGAATCAGCGTGCACATCTTTCCATTGTTGGCGCACATATAGATTTCCCAACATTTATTTTTTTTCTGTACCTAGCATTCTTTTGTGTGGGGTCTATAAGACGGTTCTTTTTTCCCCCTTGCATCTGAGCAAATACCATGGTGGAAATTTTATGGAATTTTGAAGCGAGGGGTGAATGAAAGGTATGTTTGCTCTGATCTGAGTGCCTCGGAGGTGACATCACATAGTGGAACAGGTCTGAATTGAGAGTTTGGAGGTCTGGGTTGGGCCTTTTCCGCCCGGAGACCATGTCCTGGCTTGCTTTTCTGGAATATGCTTGGTGAGTGTGGCTCCTGTAACTAAGGGTCTAAGAATTTATGGGGAGGGAGCACAGGTATGGAGGGAAAGTGCCAAGTCTCCAAAAACGCATTTTGTCATCCAGAAGAGCAGTGAGAAATTTAGCGGATGATGCGGTGTGGGTAAATATTTTTCTCCCGACCCTGCAATCCCTGTGGAGCCTCCTTTACGGAATATCTGTAGCCTAATAAGGCCCAGGAGAGGGCAAATGACTTATTACACAGGTTAATTAACCAACAGGCATCTTATCCCCCCTTAAGGGATTTATTTAAAACGTTGGGAGAAGGATCCCATGGTACAATGAAGCACCATAAAAATGCCATGTCTGCAACGTGTCGGGGACACATCTTCTCGGCACATCTGGGAAGCTTTTCAACATTTCAGAAAGCTGCTCACACATAACAGAAGCCCAGGATACTTGGAGGGCATGGCGACCTGTGTCATTTGAGAAAAGAACTATGATTTTAGGGAATAACTATACTTTCCTGGGTTCACACCTCAATACAACTGTCACCCCTAAAAATGTCCAAGGCATTGCCCACCAACATCTAGGCCAGGCCAGTGCCAGTTTCCTCCTTGAGAAGTTTAATACAGAAAGACTCTAATGGCTCCAGGCTGTTGTTTTGCCCGGATGACCTCCGACATGGCCTCCGACCTTGGGGTCCCAGCGCCCTGAGTGCACTCCATGGTTCAAACCAACCTTGCCTTCCCTCACCTGCTCTACTGCGTGCTGGATCCAATATGGTAGCCAAGAGCCCCCTGTGGTTATTGCCATATGTTCATGAAAGTAAAGCAAATTCAGCTGGTCAGTTGCACCTGCCCCAGTGAAAGCATTCAGTAGCCACTTGTGGCTGGTGGCTCTCTCACTGGACAATGCAGACTTAGAGAATATTTGCTTGATCACAGAAAACCCTACTGGGCAGTGTTGCTCCATGGGGTCCACAGAGCAGGTCCCCAGCCTGGGGTTGATACACACATTCCCCATCCTGTCTTGTACCAGGATAGTTGCTAAAGAGAAACCTTCCAGGGGCACCTGGGTGGTTCAGTTGGTTAAGCATCCGACTTTGGCTCAGGTCATGATCTCATAATTCGTGGGTTCGGGCCCGCATCAGGCTCTGTGCTGACAGCTCAGAGCCTGGAGCCTGTTTCGGATTCTGTGTCTCCCTCTTTCTCTTCCCCTCCCCCACTCGTGCTTTGTCTCTCTCTCTCAACAATAAATAAACATTAAAAAAAAATACCCCGAGACCATGTAGATGGGTGCCAGTCATATGGATGGCTCTTAATGCAGGTGGGTTCTACAGACCCTTGTACTTATGTCCTTTTCCACAAATCTCCCTCTCCCTTCCCTGCCAGATAGATGCTTCTGGCTCTCCCCTGGCTCCCCAAACTCCTACTCCAGCCCCCACCCCTATCTCAGGGCAGATGACCTTGCCCATCACACCCTGGAGAAGGCAGGGGTGGAAGGAAGGGAGTGACCTTAATTGCTTTCCCGGCATCCACCCCACATTCTGCCCTCTGCCTTCCTTCTCCCCAGGAAGCTCACTTACTGCTTATGCTCCTGACCTTCCAGCGTCATCAAGGGCTTTGCTCATTGAGGTTCCCCTAATATGCTCGTTAGCCTGCCCATGACCCCATAGTAGCTTCCCACAAAGAACCACAAAGAACCACAAACTGCACTTCAAAATAGCAGAAACTTGTTTCAAAGTTCTGGAGGCTGTAAGTCCAAAGTCAAGGTGCCTGGAGGGCTGTGTGCTCCCTGGAGGCTCTGGGGGAGAATCTGTCCCTGCCTTTCCTTTAGCTTCCGTCCGTGGTGCTCCTGGGCTTCTGGAAGCATCCTTCTAATCCTGCCTTTCCACCATGTTCTCCCTGTGCTTACAGCTCCACACAGCCATCTTTCCCTAAGGATACCGGTCATGCTGGATGAGGGCCCACCTACTCTAGCATGAACTCATTTTAACTAATTACAGGACCCTGTTTCTAGATAAGTTCACATTTTGAGGTAGTGGGGGTTAGGACCCCAACATATCTGTTTTGGTAAGACACAGTCCACCCATAACGTCCCCCAAATCCATGATCCCCTGTGCTCTGGGCCCCAGGTCATGACCCCTGTGGCCTGGCTCCTTTGCTGTGCGTCCTTGCCCTCCGTCTTTGGTTGGATCTGTCTACCAGAGCCTCCAGGAGATGGGAGCTGAAGGGAGACTGGCATCAGCCCTTACTTTCCGTCCTTCCCTCCATCCATGCTGGAGTCTGAGAACAGCACCACGTCCTCTACTGCACGACTTCTGCTGGGCGCCTTCCAGTCCACGGTTCCCATTCTTGCCCAGTGAGCACATCACCGTTTCTTGCTCTCTTCTTTTAGGGTCTGCATGTTTAATGACTCAGTCCTTGGGTGTCTCAGCATGACTTCTAGTTCCCTTGATGCCGTCCGGAGTTCTCTCAGTATATTCTCTCCTTAAGTTCTGTCCACAGTCCCAGCCGGGGGAGCCATATGTTTTCTGTTGGATCTCATTGTAGGCGTCATATTTCAGCCATGCGCTATGGCCCCTTTTCCATGAAAGCAGTCTTGAGTGTCTCACAGAGTAGACATGCCCCTTACCCCAAAACAAAACAAAATTTTAGAGTCTTCCCTGGACACCTGGTCCCCCTGACACTGCTGTCCCCATCATTTCTACCCTTCACCCCAAGCCTCTTGAAGAGCTATTTCCTCCTGCAGTGTCCACGGTCCACTGACCCCTTTCAGCCCAGCCCCAGGCTGCGTCCCTACAGCTCACAGAGGCTCACTGGTTTCTCGCCTGTACATGGCCACGCCCAGTCCTGCCTCCCCAGGGAGGATCTGCTTGATGAGGGGCGTCTCGGAGGTTGCCTGATGCTTCTGTGGTCCCTCACAGTGGCCTTCACGGTGGCCCTCATCCATTGCTTCGATTTACACTCCACCCGCACTCTGCTTCCCTGCAGAATCCCTTGACTGTCCATGGGGGACATGTGACTCCACCCGGGCTCCTGTGACAAAGTACTGCAGACTGGGCTTGACTGACAGAAACTCACTTCCTGCTTCTGGAAGCTGGAAGTCCAAGGTCAGGGTGCTGCCTGGATCGGATTCTGCTGAGGTTTTTCTCCTTGGCCTGCAGGTGCCTATGTCCTCGCCCTGTCCTCTGTTGGCCTTTCCTCTGAGCATGTGCCTCCCTGGTGTCTTTTGGGATGTCCTACATTTCTTCTTCTAAGGATGCTGGTCAGACTGGAGCAGAACCAACTCTAACGGCCCCCTTTTGAGTTATGTGCCTCTTTAAAGGTCCTGTCTCCAAATATGGCTACATTCTGAGACACTGGACCCGGGGTTTCAACATACGGCTTTGGGCTGAGGCACCATTCACCTGTAACAGATGATTGTATCTGTATCGGGTCCATGGACTCCTTGCTCTGTGTGTCCAGTCCAGACCTGCTGTCTGACACCCAAGCTGTGTTCCTACCCACTCTCTGGACACCATATATGATGCCTTCTCAGGAACTCAAGCAAAGCAGCCTGCCCACGTCAACCCCCTTCCTACACCTACCCCCAGCCCGAGAAGTTGACATGTCCCTCCTGCCCCCCTCCTTGCACTGGTTGGAAGAGGAGGGACAACAGCTCTGATGCCTTTGGCGCCTGACTGTCCAGGGAAGCTGTTAGGTCGCCAGCTCTGCCCTTGACTCTGGGTCCCTTCTGAGATTGCTCTGGCCTGGCAGGGCTGGCTAGGCTCCGCGGCATTGCTGAGTAATGCCTGGATCTCCAGCTCACATTTCCTTGGGCAGGAGTGGGGCCCCCTGCCTCGCTGCCTGACTGGGTGGCCCGGCAGTGGACTCCGTCCCAGATGGGGAGCTCCAGGCCCGGGTTTTCCATATGTCCCTGCTGTCAGCGGGGCACCTGCATGGAGCAGTGACCGCACAACCCCACCCCTGCCTGAGACACTCATACCTCCACCCTTGTCTGCTCTCCTTAAGAAAGGGCCCTGCTTCCTGGACCCCTGCCTTTGACCTTCAAAGGACTTTACATCCAAGTCAACTTGGGCTGCCATAGCAAAGCACGTGGACATGGGGGCTTCAACAATAGTTCTTTTTCCAGGGCCATCTGGCTGGCTCAGTTGGTAGAACATGCGAGTCTTGACCTCAGGGTCCTGAGTTCAAGCCCCACATTGGGCATGGAGCCTACTTAATTAAAAAAAAAAAAGAAATCTGTTAAGGATAAAACAATAGTTATTTTTTCTTATAATTCTGGAAGCCAGGAGTCAAGATCAAGGGTCGGCAAACATGGTTTCTGGTGAGAGCCCACTGCCTGGCTTGTGGACAGCTGCTTTCTGTGTGTCCTCACATGGCCCTTCTTTTGTGCACATGGGGTGGTTGGGGGAGAGGGGGAGACAGAGAGAGAGAGAGAGAGAGACAGAGATTATCTCTGGCACCTCTTCCTCTTGCTCGTAAGGTCACAGCCCTATCGGATTAGGGCCCCACCTTGTGACCTCATTCGACTGTAATTACCTCCCTGGAGGCACTGTCTCCAGATACAGTCACATCTTGGGTTAGGTTTTCAATGTGTTAATTGAGGGGAAGCTGATTCAGCACATAGCAGAGGCATTTGGGGCTTGGGGTTTGGGGAGGGGGTACCCAGAGTGGTGCCCTGAGCCAGGAGACCGAGGAGCGGCACTGGAGAACCAGTCCCACCACTTCTCAGCTGGGTGACCATCCACCTGTCTGACCTGCCCAGAGGTGCCCTGCCCATCTCGAGGGGCTGGGGTACTATGGACAGAGGCCGGCTTACAGCGGGGGAAGGGGTCCCCGGCATGAAGGGTTGTTACATATCCCACATCACTTTTGAAAGTGAGGTTTGGTATCAACAACGTGGATATGGTGAAATCACCAGGAAAACAGACTTGTTACCATAATAGCACTTCTTTCAAGAAAACCCTGTCCCTAGAGGTAGGGCCTGGTTGCTGACACTTGAATACTTTCACATATCCAATGAATACAGTTCTTTTTCCATTTGACTGGAAGCTTAATAATATTACCGTTTAATGAATTCCAGATGAGAGATCTGAAACACCAGGGCTGCGAGGCTGTCCTAGACGTTTCTTGGGTTTGCTTGGTCTCACAGGGTACATGTCCCGACATTTCTGCACACGAAACAGGAGATAATAACCCCGGTTTTAACCATTAGGAAAAACCATAGTCTCCCATAACAGATGTCATTGACATTTTTGGGTTTTGATATTAGGTAGCAAGTCTAGCAGAAATGAAAGGGCCTCCGAGAACCCAACAGATCCCAAGGGCAGTGGTTCTCCTTAGGCTTGTTTTGCATTTTGTTTTCTGAAATAATCTACAATGATGTAATATCTCCATTAGCGGAGACCCATAGCGGCTCCATACTCCACGATACCCAACAACTGCGTCCTGACCCTCTGGCTGGCCATCCCTCTGGGTCTCAGAGCAAGCAACAGCTTGTGTGCTCTGATGGACCTCTGTTCTGGCCTCCCAAGGGGCAGGCTCTTCGTGGCGCTGTGGTCTCACGGAAAGGCCACGGGACACTGAACCCAGGCCTCATGTCCACGTGCTCCTGGCTTGGAAGTGGACCCGTCCAGCCCCTGCCCCTTAGGGTGCCGCCTCCACTATCTTCACTGGCACCCACAGGACAGGGAGATTCAAGGAAAAGTTTCAAGATCCACAGTCACGTTTTCTAGTCGGTCAAGGTTCCCCATGATTTTTCTGAGCAAACATTGCTAAGAGTGCGGAGGGCAGCAGCTCCCTGCAGGGATCACCGAGAGACTTGCGCATGGTTCTGGAGACTCTGGGCCCAGCCGGGTCCTGCAAAGAGCTTCCTGTCACCCGCTGCCTTCTTGCAAGGACCCAGAGCTCTGTCTGCGTCATGAGGTGCGCGCCCATGAGTGTGCAACGGTTGGGGGGCGAGCTGAGCTGGGTGGGGAGGGAAGGGGTGTCTGGGAGGATGCATTTCCAGCGCCGGGTTGGGTCCTCAATGTTTATTCTCAGAGCCTTCTAACCGTTATTGTCTGCTGTGCCGAGGTGTGAGTGTACCACTGGTCCATGGCGGGGGGCGGGCCCTGCAGCCTTTAGTCCCCCCGCCCCGCCTCTTGCTCAGCCCCCCTGGAGCCCTCCAGACACAGAGCATCAGCAGGGGAGGGGCAGAGAGAGAGGGAGACACAGAATCCGAAGCAGGCTCTGGGCTCTGAGCTGTCAGCCCAGAGCCCGACGTGGGGCTCGAACGCACAAGCCATGAGATCGTGACCTGAGCCAAAGTCGGATGCTTAACTGACTGAGCCCCCAGGCGCCCTGCACAGTCACCTTTACATGATGCCCTCAGTTTTCATACAGAGCCTGATTCTATGAAATGGCCAGATTGGGAACCTCTGCACGTTTCTGCAAAGCTGCCATCCCCCGATTCCAGGAGTCTGTCATGCTGGTCTGTGCCCATCCCACGGAGACCCAGGCTGCACACTCGTTCTGAGGCTCTGCCGTGGGAGAAACCGTCTCTCTCCTGGTGGATAGGCATCTCTCAGAAAACGGGGGCTGTGTGGTCATCAGCCCTCTCGTTGTCACAGCCGCCAGAGAGGCTGGAGGTAGGTTCTGTGCAGCCATGGAGGTCCTTCACATCAGTGTAGACTTCCTGGTAAAAATATTTGTCTTCTACATATTTTTTGATTCTTGTCTTTTTATATATGCTTCAGTGGTTTTTGGGTTTGGGTGTAGATTGCCCCAAACCTTCTCTGGAAATAAGCCACTTTCTTCTCCATCAGCTGTGTGGGCTGGCTAGTGGCTTGGCTGTCACAGGGAGCCGAGCATTTAAGGAAAAGGCAATGCCAGTGACCGGAAAGCACCAGCCTCACCTCACTACCGTGAGCCTCAGGGTGCTCATCTGGGAAAACGAATTGTTACACCAGGGCCTGGAGGAAATGGGAGATAAGGGTTTTATTTAATTAATTACTTAATTTAAATGTTTATTTATTTTTGAGACAGAGAAGGAGAGGAGGGGGAGGGGCAAGGAGAGAGGGAGACACAGAAACTGAAGCAGCTCCAGACTCCGAGCTGTCAGCACAGAGCCCGACGCGGGGCTCGAACCTATGAACTGTGAGATCATGACCTGAGTTGAAGTTGGAAGCTTAACCCACTGAGCCACCCAGGCGCCCCAAGGGAGACAAGAGTTTTTAATTGCTGAGTCTGGGCACACAACAGGCTCCGTAGATGTCCCTGTCCTTCTCCTGAGTGGCCTTGGCTTGGGCCGTCAGGGGTGGGACCAGCTGAGTCTGCAGCGGGTGTGCTCTGAAGGGTCTATACTTGGGGTTCAACGTGCTGGCATTGCCATCTAGGAATCTTGTTTTGTCCTTGGATTTGTGTTTTGTGAACAAACTCTGATGGGACAATGGACCGTGCGCCCCTGTGCCTCCCTGAGCCCCCTCTTCCCACCCACCTGGCTCAGCAAGCTTCATGGTGCTCGACACCCCAGGCAGAAGCCTGGGCTGGCGCGTGGTGGGGACCGACACCTGTGCAGGTCTGCAGTCACCCGCAAGTGTCCTTGTGCAAGCGACAGTGACAGAGATACCAAATAAAAACCACCCGGATAGGAAGAGAGAGACTGAGGGGGAAAAGAGAAAGCTTTTGAAGAAAAGAACGTGCATATTCACTTTGAGCTGGGCTCCGCGAAGTGTGTCGCTGGTTCTGGGCCTGCGCCCCCTGCCTGAGGGTGTGTAAGTGCCGGTCCTGTGACCGGCTAGCGTCCCACTAGCAGACACCAAAGGAAATCAGTCCCTACGGTGGGCTGGACAGAGAGACCCGCCCAAGGAGGCGACACCCATGAGATCTGCGCACGCGAAGAGAAATGTGCACCACGCACGTGTGCCCAAGGCCTGGCGTGTGTCCGTTGTAGTGCCCTGCGTGTACATGCCCAGGGGAGGAGCTGCACGGGTCGTTATTATTGGGAAGGCTGTGTCGGGACGGCCGTGGGACTTACCTACTGTCTGCACAGAGGATGCGTTCGTCTCTTGATGCTGGGCTGGGCCCAGCCTGTGGGCGACGTGCAGCATGGACCCAAGGAATGCTTTGCTGGGGGGACAGGAGGAGCCTTGGGGCCCCCTTCTGGATTGCCACCCCAATTATATATATTAAAAAATTTTATTAATTTTTTATATAGTATAATTTATTGTCCAATTGGTTTCCATACAACACCCAGCGCTCATTTTTGATTTTTATTTATTTTTGAGAGAAAGAGAGAGAGAGAGACAGATCATGAACAGGGGAGGGGCAGAGAGAGAGGGAGACGCAGAATCGGAAGCAGGCTCCAGGCTCTGAGCTGTCGGCACGGAGCCTGATGTGGGGCTTGAACCCACAAACTGTGAGATCGTGACCTGAGATGAAGTTGGACGCTCAACCGACTGAGCCACCCAGGTGCCCCATCCCCAATTTTATTTTGATTGCCCCCTTTCAAGCCTCCAAAACTTAGCTTTCTGGTTAGACCACCCTCCGTGGCTAATAAACAAGCGGCACGCCTCTAATTACTGGTATCTCTTTTCTGCTGGCGGGTTAGTGTGTGTTCCCAAGACTGATAAGCAAAGCTTTACCCATGTCTGTTGGAGGCCGGCGTGCTGATTAGCAGGCCCTCTGCCCCCCTGCATCTTCTGTGGGATCCCTCTGGGGGGGCTTTGCCTGGTACCCTAATGCTCATGGAATGCACACGTGTGGGAGGGCGGACGTCTGGGCCTCCGGGTGACCCAGCTCGGGGATGTGTTAACAGCTTCCTGCTCGGGGACAATCGGGGAGCTGCTTGAGAGCACAGGCGATGAGTGTTGTCAGGAGTAGGCATGTGACAGCTGGGTAGGCCCTCCGCGGAGTCTGGGGACATCATGGGCCTGGAGTGATCTGCATGGAGATAGCACTAAGGTTTCTACCTTGACCAAAAAATAGAAGAAATGGTTTTCTGATGATACGCAGAGGAGAAGGCTGTGGATGTGTCGGATGACCTACTCGGGGCGGGGGGGTTGGGTGGGGTGGGGATACCATGTCATGTCTCGAAAGATGGCCTTTGATAAGCAAAAATGACTTGGCCTCAAAACACCAGTTAGGTAGGAACAAGGAGGGTGTGTTTGAGGACAGCAGGTGTGTAAGAGACTGAGGTTCTGGGAGGATGGTGGCACAGCTTCAGGGGTGCGTGGCTCAGCTGTGGATACATCTACAGAGGTGCGGAGTGGGGAACGCAGGCAACGTGGGATCGTCTCTGGGCAGCTCACTTCCGCAGAATGCGGTGGAAGAAGCGATTTCCAAGGAGTTCCATTCTATTCAAAGAAGTAACTTTCGAACAGCAGAGCGGTCCTGGGATAGAATGGGCTTCTCCGGAAGGGAGTGAGCTCCCTATCACTGGACGTGTGCAAGCAGCCTCACGGCAGGGAAGCAACTCCACAAGCCAGGCACGGGGGCTGTCCCCACCGCCTCTGGTCCCAGCGGCAGCGCCACGCCTGACTCACACGTACTGGATACTTGTCCAGGTAGGGATCTGATGAGTAGTACAAATCTGGACATGTTATCTGGTGGCCCGGGTGTCCCTTCCCGGTCTGTGTCCTACGGTGCCGTGAAATCCATCCCCTGACGGAAGAGGCATGCATTAGTTCCCTATGGCTGACGTGACAAAGTACTGCAAGCTTAGTGGTTAAAATAACACACACTGAGTGTTCTGGATGTCGGAGGTCTGAAATCAGCTTCATCAGGCGGAAGTCGAGGTGCTGGCAAAGTGGCCCCTTCTGAAAGCTTCTGGGAGAGTCGGCTTCCATGCCTTTTTGGTCTCTGGAGACCTGTGTCCCTCGGCTCATGGTCCCTCCTTCATTTGCGGAGAGCATCTCTCCACTATCTGCCTGCCCTGTCACAGTGACCCCTCTCCTCTGTGACCAGGCCTCCTGTTGGCTCCTTCTGCCAGGAACGTGGGAGGTGATATTTGGGACCCACGCAGACAGTCCGGCAGAATCTCTTTGTCTCTAGAGACAGTCACAGGTTACAGGGATGAGGACGGAGGATTTTTCTTGGGGGTGGATATGTGGAACGTTGTTTGGCTTGCCGCCAGGATCCCTGACCAGGCGGTGAGCGGCGGACCGGGGCCGGGGTGGGTGTGGGAAGGGGACGGAGGTGACTGGGCTCGAGAAAGTTCAGGGTTTGGTCTGACTTTTCCACTGCGGCATCCTTGGACTGTGGCTACAGCGTCTGGCACGAAGTAGGTACTCAAGTATTATTTGAATGGATGAATAAATGAAGGAGCAAATACGGAGCTTTCTACTTACTGTAAAGAGGAAGGCGCACCGGGACCCCAGTTCAGCGTCTTCCCTGTGCTGGGCCTCGTAAATCCCCGTGGGAACCCAGGCCAGGGGGCCAGCCATGACCTGTGCCAGAACTCACACCTGCTCTGTTTCAGAGGCTCGCCACCCCACCCCGCCCCCAGCACCGGCTTTGTGCAAGGTTGCATGGAACCCAGAGAAAAGGTGAGGCCCGTGGAGCGCATATTGATGGGGACTTGGCAGGCAGAGGGGAGAACGCTGTGAGGTTGGAGGCCTTGGGTTTCGTCCCACTTTCTGAAGGAGAAGATGAGAGTCTTAGCCCCGAGCATTCATTTCTGTAAACCAAGGAGCGGATCCCGCGCCAACAAGCCAACCCTTTGCTATTCAGAAAACATTCCCCCTCTCCGAGCCTTTCCTGCTTCTGAGACAGAACCGGCAAGTCCCCGAGTTCCAGCTGTAACCCAAGACTCGCAGCTGACGAAAGGGCAGACCTGGGGACCCGCCGGGCGAGCTCTGTTCCGAACTGTCCTTCCTGCTCGCTCCATTCAGCCGTCGGTTTATTCACTGGAGCCGCGGGAGCCCTTCACATTTCATTATGTTTGCTTGCAAAATAAACGCACAGCGAAACGTTCAGCCGTCCCCTAAGTCAGTGCTGGGGCGGGGGGCCCCGATGAATGGCAGCACTGTCCCGGCAGAATGTTAGGAGGGCTTTGAGGCTCACTCGGACCCACGGATGCTGTGAAACCCAGGGCTCCTTAAATTCCTCTGCCCGGTCAGGACCATGCACGTGTCGGCGCCCCCCATTCAGGGCTTTGATGCTGGGTTTCTCAGAATTCTGAGGAAGTTATTTATTTTTCAGAGCCTGCAAGTTTGTGGAAAGTAAGCTCTCTATGGGGTTTCGTTTACTCTCTGGTGGGAAAGATCCCAGGATGTAGGTTTGTTGTTCATTGACTCGATCATTCATGGGCTGATGCGGTACCTGGGGGTGTCCACTGTGTGCGGGGCCCTGTGAATGAGAAGGTGAAATGGGCCCGGCCTCTGTCGGCCACAGCCAGTGGGCACACGAGTGCGAAGTGTCCCCCTCGGGCTCCATGCGGGGACATAAGGTCTGCACGGGGTGCCCTGGGCGCACAGAGAATGGAGTAACTGCCCACCGGGGCGAGTGCAGGAAGCCCCAGGTCTCAGGGCTTTGGTGGGATCTCGAAGGGGGAGAAGCTGTTTGGTTTTCCAGGAAAGAAGTCCCAGACGAGTGGGGCCTTGGGCCCAGTGGGAAGGCAGGAGCAGCCCCTGACCTCACCCGCAAATGTGTTCCCAGGTCCATTTAGGGCGCCTGGTGGGCAGGGGAGAAACAGCTGGGCAGATGGGGAAGAGCGCTAACATCGGCTTCCTGCAAGTAACAGGATGGTAGTGAAGATGTTTAAGCAAAGAGTAGCCTGACCGACGGTAAGCAAAGAGTAGCCTGACCGACGGGGGGCATGTGGCCGGTGAGTTGGGGGCAGGAGAGCCTGGAGGCTGGGAGGCCCGGGGAGCGGTGTTCCAGCTTGGGGGCAGTGCTGGGGGGAACCACTGCTCAGCAGGCGGGATGCCGGACAGGACGGCCTCTGGAGGTGCTGACCTCGAGGGTGTGTTCCGGGCCGTGTCTCCCTTGATTTATACGCTGAAGTCACAGTCCTCAGTGTGTCAGCATGCGACTGCGTCTGGTGACCTTAAAGAGGTAATTAAGGCTCACGGAGGTCTTTGGCGTGGGTCCTGATCCAATCTGACTGGTGTCCTTGTACGAAGAGGAGGCTAGGACACGCAGGGGAGGTAGGCCAAGGAGCCTCAGAAAGATTGAACTCCACTGGCGCCCTGATCTTGGCCACTCGGCCTCCAGGACACTCGGCCTCCAGGACACTCGGCCTCCAGGATACAGCCTCCAGGACACTCAGCCTCCAGGACACTCGGCCTCCAGGACACTCAACCTCCAGGAGACTCGGCCTCCAGGACACTCAGCCTCAAGGACACTCGGCCTCTAACACACTCAGCCTCCAGGACACTCAGCCTCCAGGACACTCGGCCTCTAACACACTCAGCCTCCAGGACACTCAGCCTCCAGGACACTCGGCCTCTAACACACTCAGCCTCTAACACGCTCAGCCTCCAGGACACTCAGCCTCCAGGACACTCGGCCTCTAACACACTCAGCCTCCAGGACACTCAGCCTCCAGGACACTCAGCCTCTAACACACTCAGCCTCCAGGACACTCAGCCTCCAGGACACTCGGCCTCCAGGACACTCGGCCTCCAGGACCTGGAGAACACACATGAGTCTTTTTGACTCCACTCTCGTTCTTTGTTACGGTGGCCGAGCTGACAAGCACGGGGTGGGAGAGCTAGACTTGGGTCCCGCCTATGCACCGTGGGGCACCTCTGCTATTCCTGAGACAGGCGATGAGCTTTGCAGTCATCTCAGGGACACGGGGGGAGGAACGGGGTTTACGGGGAGCCTGGGGGCCTGGTGTGAGGTCCGAGAAATGGATCTGCGGGGGGGGGGAGGAATGCTACGAGAGGCCGGGGGGCATCCAGAGGAAGGGGCTGCAGGGGGCAGGAAATCTCGCGGGGAGACAGAGTGGCTCAGTGATGTCGGGGCCGGGGGGGCGGCGTGCATGGAGGACGGCACAGCCGCGGGTCCCGTCCCCACAGGGGCAGGACAGGCTGAGACTGGGCAGCGAGATGACCAAGTGAGGGTGTTGGGAGCACTCTCTTCCGAAGGAAGAAAAGATAGTAGCAGCAAGAGCTCTGAAGGAAACAGGGCCACAGGTGTTTGCCCGGGCTGTGTGAATAGGGCTGAGGACGGGCCTCCCCCTCCCCCCTGCCCCCCCCGCCCCTTCCCCTCCCCCTCCTCTCCCCTCCTCCCCTGCTCCCTCCCCTCCCCCTATCTCTTCCCCCTCCCCTCTCCTCCTCCTCCTCTCCCTTCCCCCTCTTCCCCTCTCCCTCCCCCTCCTGCCTGCCAGGGGCTCCTCCCCCGGCCACTGCCCTGTCCTCTCTTCTACCCAATCCACAGGCCAGTCTATCCTGAATCCCTGCCCTTCTCTGCCAGCCAGTCCTGTTTTCACTCTCACAGGCCTCTGGCCTTTCTGCTTCGGTCCTTGGGTTTGTGCCCTCCTGCCTCCCTGCGTCATCAGAGCCCTGTCTCCGGGAGACTCAGTGCCTCTGGTCTTCTCGCTGCCACCGTGCAGACGCCTGGGTAGGAACAGGCCCGCCGGCACCTGAAACCTCTCTGGTCGGAATGGGGGGGGAAGGTCATGCATTTTCCCGGGCGTCTGTCCCGACTCTTTCCCCCGTGGCCTCAGTGCCCCCCCCCCCGGGGAGGGCACAGCCCCCAGTGACGGGGATGATACTTCCTTGGAAGGGGCCTGGGTTCTATCTCTAACCGTAATGACAGGTGCCACCTCTCAAGTCTGGCTCAGGTAGGACTCGTGGCAGGGCGTTCGCGGGCGGATCTCATTCTGCAGCGAGTGTGAATAGACTGTGCCCCCCCATCCACAGATGGGGATCGGGGGGTCAGAAGGGCTGGTGCTGTTGCCTGAGAGCACACGGGTGGGGGGGGAGGATGAGCTGCTATGAGCATCCAAGTCCGCCTCGTCCTGCAGCCGAATAAGATTCTGAGATTTAGTGCCCAGCAGGTGCCTCGGCGCGTGGACAAGACGGGAGATACAGGCTGGTGAGAGGGCAGATCCGGCCCCAAGAACTGCGGGCAGCGCCCAGCTGGAAGCTTCTAGGAGGCCTGCCCGAGCTCACAGGCGCAGACCAGGGGGTAACAGGATTCCCTCTCAGAGACCACGTGTCTCCAGATAGGGGGCCGGAGGCTGCATCCTCGTGGGTCTAGAAGGGCATTGTCTCTCCCCGGGATCATCCTGGGAGGTGAGGGATGAAGGGCTGTCCAGGGACTGAGGGGGGGAGTGTCCTCACCCTGCCTCCTACTCACCTTACTTGTAAACGAAGAATAAAAGCAGTAAAAATAAGTAGAAAATCATAACCCACAAAAACACAAGAGGAAAATAAGATAGAAAGGAAAACCGCAGCAGAGTGAAAGCTAGGAGGAAGGGCTGGAACAGACTGGCTCCGATAATCTAGATCGACTCGATACCCTGGGGTGCTCCGAGGGGTCATCGGGGGGCCCTGGAGCCTCCACCTGGCGGGGTACAGAGCCAGCCGGGGGCCTGTGCGCTCAGCTGCAGCCAGTTCCCAGAGAGGGATGGGCACCTGGGCCTGGGCATCCCCCTGGGCTCCTTGAGGCTCCTCTGTGGCCCTGGTGGCTCAGCCTCCGTGGTGGTGGGGGGGCTGCTTTGTGCTTGGCTGCAGAGACACTGGTCAGTCTGAGGCCGCGGTGGCAGGGGTGCAGAGCCTGCTTCTTCTGGGCCAAGTTGCACAGTGCAGGGCCCTCCGACCTTGCCCTCTTCCTGTCTGCTCAGCCCTGCCGCTGGCATCACTGGGTGAGAACTCGGACAGCTGATGGCTTACGCTCTCATGGGACACAAGCCATGTGGGACATTGAGTTTGCTGGAAACAACGCCGGCACCAAAAAGCCTTTGGCGGGCTGGACCACGCAGTGCATGGGACGTGCTGAAATATGGTCTCGATTGGGCTGCCTCCGCATCCCAGTGTGAGCTGGCGCCAGGCGGCTTCTCCTCCCTCCTCTGATCAGGAGAAACACCAGCCGGAAGACCCCCACTGTGGCCAGTTCTCCCCATTATGTTACCTAACAGCACTCACATAAGCAAATCTGCGACACACACTTCTATTTGAATTCCCACCAGGGGAAAGCGGGTCTTGACTCTTGCCCACTAGGCCTCCTTTTACCTGCCGGGGGAAACCTGTCATGCTTCCCTTTTTGCACTGTCTTCTAGGAAGCTCTGTGCAAAAGCTTGCTCAAATGTAATAATCATCTTATTTCCAGGAATTGTAGGAATGGGCTGTGCCTTTCTTTTAAATACTTGCAGCTTCTCCAATGTCTGTATTGTGTGTTGTTTCATGTGTCTGTTCACTGTAAGAGATTCAGATATCTCGATAGATAGACAAGAGGGGTTATTTCAAAGTCTTGCACTAGCGCATGGAAAAGCCCAACTGGCTGAGGACAGTGGGAGGGTTGGTTTTGCCAATAGTTTATCCGAAAATGACATGAGGGTCATTTGGCTGTAAATATAGAGTCAGGACACTGGAGAGCCTGCCCAAATGTCCTTGGGCCCCGAGACGGAAATAGCCTGTCACATCAAGGCGCGGGCTCCTTGGAGCCACGCCCTGCTCAGATCACATTTGCAGTGTGACCCTGGGTCCCAGGCTGGAAGTGAAGAGGGGAGGGGAGTGGCCAGGGGTGCCCAGTTCATGGACAGCACTGTCAGGGGATGAGAAGCCTCCTGGAGGTGGTACACGTGGACGTGGGGTCGACTCGTTCTGTGTGTCCCAGGGTGAGGGGGTCCAGGGCAAGGAGCCGGAGGCTGGCTCAGCACAGAGGTGTCCCAGGTCATCATTCACGTGCCTAATGTGGATTAGCAGTGGTGAGCTCCCAGTCAAAGGAGGCATCTAAGAGGAGGCACTAGCCCATTTATCTCAGACGATGTACAGGATGTGCATGAAGTGGGGTTGGGCTTCCAGCCTCGAGAGGCAGACGTGGGAGACCTCAGCAGGTCAGCCTGGGCGCTCGATTCCAGTGTCCAGTGTCCTTACTCTATATTTACGGTGTCCAGCACACACCCCACCCCCAGCCCCGCCCCGGTGTTCTCCTTTTTCTGGGGATCGACATTTCGCCCTGCAGCCTGCTGTCCATGTGCTCCATGCGGGTTGGGGAGCAGGTTCGAGGATGCGGAAAGCATCCCGGGGCGTGTCCAGGGGGAGGAGGAGGCGTGCAGGGGCCGTGAAGCTGGCTGGCTCCTTGTTTCTCAGGTTGAGCCTTTCTTGACCTGTGGCAGTCGTGTCTTCCGGAAATGGGAACCTCGGGCGTGTTCTCCAGCTTTATCCTAAACATCTTCTGGATGCTTTGGCCTCAGAAAAGTTCCTATTTTTGTGTGTTTTATTTTTTTAATTTAAAAAATTTAAAAAATTTAAAATTAAAAAAATTTTTAGGGGTGCCTGGGTGGCTCAGTCGGTTAAGTGTCTGACTCTTGATCTCTGGCCAGGTCATGATCTCACGGTTCATGAGTTTCAGTCCCACATTGGGCTCTGCATTGAGAGTGCAGAGACTGCTTGGGATTCTCTCTCGCCCCCTTTCTCTCTGCCCCTTCCCCACTCATGCTCTCTCTCTCTCTCAAAAATAAATAAACAAAAAAATTTTTCTAAAATTTTTTTCTAATGTTTTATTTATTTTTGAGAGAGAGACAGAGCATGAGCAGGGGAGGGGCAGAGAGAGAGGGAGATACAGAATCCGAAGCAGCTCCAGGCTCTGAGCTGTCAGCACAGAGCTTGACGTGGGGCTTGAACCCACGAACTGTGAGATCACGATCTGAGCCGAAGTCGGACGCTCAACCGACCGAGCCACCCAGGCGCCCCTACATTTATTTTTTAATTCAAGTTAGTTAACATACAGTGTGGTCTTGGCTTCCAGAGTAGAACCCAGTGATTCATCACTTACATGTGACACCCAGTGCTCATCCCCCTGAATGCCTCTCCCCATTTAGCCCCACCCCCACCCACCTCCTCTCCGGCAGCCCTCAGTGTGTTCTCTGTATTTAAGAGTCTCTTATAGTTTGCCTCCTTCTCTCTTTCTATCTTATTTTTACTTCCCTTCCCGTATATTCATCTGTTGTTTCTTAGATTTTTTACAATCTTGTGGCTTATTCCGGTTGGTGACTTTGCCTTATTAGCTACTGTATTTAGGGGGTGAGGAGGAAGCGTGGTGGATTTGTGGGTGCCGAGTTCAGGACTGGGCGTCCAGGGCTTGAGATGGCCCGGGAGGTCCCACAGCTCACTGTCACAGACTCTGAGTGAGCTCCTAACGTACAGAGCTAAGGCAACCGTAGTCCTTTGTCCCCAGGGAGGCCTCAAGGCCTCAGGGAAGACCGCCTCAGGCTAGGTCACAGCAGGAGAAAGGAGCAGTCACACAGTAGAAACGTGGGGGGCCGGGGACCAACAAACCCTGCCGATGTGGCATTGTGTGCCAGGCTCGGGTAGGTATTGGGGTACAGGGGTGAATAGGGTGGGATTCCTGTGTTTAAGGGGCCCAGGTCGAGAGGCTGGGGCATTTCGAGGAGGCCAACGTGTACCCAGGTAACTGTAAGGTGCCCCCCACTCACCCACAACACGAAAGCTTCCCTAGGGCTACGCTCCAAAGGAGTCCCAGCGACTGGGATTGGGGGTGTGTGGCATGAAAGGGTGGGGACAAAATGAGGGTGTCGAGTCTGTGTGTACGGGGGGGGGGTCGCAGGGAGGCGGTGACACCTGTGTCCAGTGGGGGGGAAACAAGCCCCTCCAGGCAGCTGGGCGCCTGGGCACGAGCGTCTGCTGGGCCGCCTGGGAGACAGACGCCTTCCTTTGCTTTCTGCCTCCCTAACCCGGGAGCCTCCCCATTTGTTAGCAACTGGGAACTGGCACAAACAGAACCAGGCCTCCTGATGCTGATTTCCTGTTAACAATTTCCAGCTTTTTAATCCAATTCATCAGGCTTTGTAGACTGAGGGCTTGATGCTTAATGTAGTCCAAGAAAGGAGCTGGCGGTGATAATGCCATCGGAGGGGGCGAGGAAGAGGCCAGGAGAAGCCAGCCTGAGGGTTTAGGGAGGTTTAGGGAAACCCACCAGGGAACTGAAGTGGGTGGGGAGCCCCGGACAGGGTGGCTTCTTCCTCACGGTGGGCAAGCGCGGGGAAGGAGGGGTGCGCTCCTGGCCGCCTCCCCTAGCTCGCACCCCTTATTTCCACATTCCGCAGCTGAGCCTCCAGCAAACACAGAATCCAAGGCTTCCCTTCAGGTCCCGGGTGAACCCGCTGCCCATTGCTCAGAAGCCAGCCTCTCCTACCTCGGTGCCCCTTGACTAGATCCGTCTCCACTGCAGGAACAGAATGCATGTGTGAATAAGAGGCTGAGGGAGGCGGTCCGGGCGGCCCCCTTTCTCAGGACCCTGCTAATGTGGCATGGCCGGGTGCTCACCATTACGGGCGTCCGAGCCTTCTAGACAGAGGGCCATTTGTCACCGTCATCGGTTTCCAGGAAAGCACCCTAGAGGTGGCCCCCTTCCTTCACAGGGTGCCAAGATCTCTGTGCCTCCGAGGCACCTCCGAGTGGGTGGAAAGGTGGTGGTGGCGGGGGGAGGGAGGGGACAGCCCGTGTGGTGTCACATAGGGAATCTGGCCAGCTTTTGAAGGGAGGGCCTGCACGGTGGTGGGTCTCAGGGAATGCCAGCTCCAAGGTCCTCCTGGCCAGGCTCTCAGTGGCCAGCTGATGTTGGGGTGGGGGCTGTGGAGTGGAAGCAAACGTCCAAGCGGAGAACAGTCCCAGCCACTGGCCTGAATTTCCCTCTGGGATCCACAGATCCTGATGTTCCCCAGATGGGCCTGCGGCTGGGGGCGGGCCGGGGGGACACAGGCAGGACCATTCTTCTCTTGTTCCTGCTACAGATCCCTTTGCATTAGTTTTACCTTTGCAAAAAAATAAAGGTTTTGGGGGTCCGTGCAAACTTCTCTTTGCTTCAGGAATGTTTGCGATCTTCAGGGTAGCAGACGAGGCCCTCAAGCACCTGCACCTCCTGGGTGCTGCGTTACCACCGTCTGACCTGCACCGTGTGTTGGTCCGGTGCCTGTCCTGTCCCCCAGGGGGTGAGCCTCCAAGGGCACGAGTTGCTGCTCATTTTGCTCATTGCTGTGTCCCCTGAGCCTAAAGCTGTGTCTGGCTCACGCCTGCCTGGGATGAATGTGTGTTAAATGAATGTGTGAAGTTCTAGAAGAGGAGTCAGGACTCCCAGGTACAAAGTCGACCCTACCATGTGCTAAATCTTGATAAAGTGATTTACTATCTTTGAGCCTTAGCTTTCTTATTTGCAAAACAGGTGTAAGATCAGGGCCGACGCTCTGCACTCTCAAGGAGTAATGTCCCCCTCGGCGGGGAAGTCCTTGCACCCGTGATGTGACTTTCTCCCTGAGCTCAGTCTGATGTCACAGAGGAGGGGACGTGGAAGTAATGAATCAACACGGGAGAAACATGATAGGTCAGGCCACGAGGCAGTCTCCCTGTCCCTGCGTCTGCCGGGACCATCCTCAGGAACCACACCTGCCCCTGCAGGGCCGTTGCCCCTGGGCCTGGAGCGAGCTTAGCCCATTTCCCAGCCAAGCGGGGCCCTTGGCCACCAGCTCCCGCTGCCGGGGTCGGGCGGATACTTGGGCAAGGTGGCAGATTCCTTCTTGTGTAGACTGGTAGATCCTAGGATTCTAGGTTATTCCTCATCGAGGTGGCACGTTTGAAAGTAGGACACCTGGGCCACTTGATGTGAACGTCACCTATTAGTTTTCGTGTTATTTTCTCATTCGTAGATCTTGAGCTTCTGCCTGGATACACTTTCTCAGCCCCTCATCCCTTGTGGTGGCCTGGGGGTCTCAGTGAGGAGGGGGCACAGGCCAAGGGCACCCTCAGCCTCACATGATGTCCTGTCTTCAAACCCGAAAAGCCGTCTTAGGATTGGCTAGTGGCATTTCTCCAGAAAGATGGGGACCTCTGACTACAACTCCAAAGGGAAAGTGACTGCCAGGGTCCATGCCTGTTGGGAACACCCAGGGAGCCCAGGGTGGGGACTACAGCTGAAGATCTGTCTCTGTGCATGGTCCCGGGAAGTGAACCCTTACCCTGAGGGGCGTGGATGGGGTAAAACAAGTGTGTACCCCCCTGTTGACAGGGCAAGCTGCCCTGGGGACCGGCTTCTGGGGGCTGGGATCCCAGGGGAGGGACGGTTCAGGCCTGTGATCCTTCGAGGCATGGCTGCCCCCACCCCTGACATCTGCATGTCTGCACCCCCCCACCCTCAGAGTGGGTCTTGCCCATCCCCGTGAAGGAGGCAGGACTGTGCAAAGCTGCTACGTGTCCTCCCCGGCGCCATGTTCACGGAGATAGAGCTTGCTGACGTGACTTGGGTGGGACAAAGGTGTCGGGAGCAGCAGCCGTGTCCGGGGCTTTCCCTGTGTGGACCGGCAGCCGCTGGCTGGCAGGAAATCAAGGTCAATAAGAAGAAGATGCAGTGTTGGCAGGGGGGACACCAGAAGACAGAAGTCTCCAGATTAGTGCAAAGGAGACCTCTGCTGACTTTTCCACCCATGTCCTCCTGACATTGCCCATACTCATCATGGGGTGTGGGTCCCTAGGGAGGTGAAAGAGGTGGCCCCTGGGGAGGGTTGTGGGGATGGGGGGATGCCCGGGTCAGGGGATTTCGGGCAGACGTTCTCTGGGCTGCAGGGAGGGTGAACTCTTTGTGCTGGGTTGTCTGCCACTTGCTGGGTCAGAGCTGAAGGTTCTGGGTCCCGGGAGCCCCTGCAACCCTGAGCTGGCCGCCATGTTGGTTGTGCCCCCTGCCCCCCTGCACGGGTAGCTGAGTGCTGAGCTCAGAGCTTCTGGATGTGGTGGAGAGGATGTTAGTGTGACGAGGCAGAGAAGAAGTCCTTGGCTGTAGGACCACGGATCCCCCGAAAGCTACAAAGATCCTTTTCCCCAAACCAGGTCGCATTCTGATTCCAGCACGTGGACCTGACTTTTAGGGAACCACCATTTGACCCACAACACTCAGCCACATGCAAACGTTGAGATGTTTTTGGCTGGAGCCGCGGCCTGCCTGAGTGAGGGCTTGCTCCAGCCACCCAGGAGAGCTGAGTATGTCCACGTCCCACCCTGTCCTGCCGGCCTTCCCCAGAGTCCAGGTGCTGGGGTCCCCGGCCTGACCTTCAGCCTGGCAGTGGTGCATTTTCTGGTGACTCACAATCTGACCAAAAGCGGTTCTGCCCGCATCTGGAGAGGCCTGTCTGGTGGAACACCAAAGTCTCAGCTGTTTGCCCCCGCCAGTGTCTCTGGGCAAAGGGAGCGATTCTTTCTCTGAAGCTCTGAGTTCAGAAGTCAGGCAGCGCAGTATGTCCAAGGGGGCCCTGGCCCAGCATGTTCAGGGGTTTGAGACTCTGGTCCTGAGTTCCCCGTCCTCACCTGCAGTCTGGAGGGTTAGAAGCAAGGACCCCCAATGCCCTTCCGCTCCCAAGATCTCTGACTCTGTTCAGGGAACACGGACTCCGTCTTGGCTTCACTTAGCGGCTGCTCCTGGCGATAAGCCAGCTGCCCACGGCAGTGCCCATCCGACCCTCAAGGAGAGGGAGTTCCCCATGCGTCTCTCTATCACCATGCACGAGGCCCCCTCACATCACAACCATCCTGCAAGAACACCCCAGCACCCGGAAAACAAAGCCGTGGCACATCTCTCTGGCAGGGCTATGTTCTCTCCACTCTTATGTGCCCTTTTCTGGGGCCAGTTGCTGTGGGGCTTGCCTTTTATTCCTGGGGACGGTGGTGCCAGGTCCGGGGTCCCTATTCAAGGCCTCGCCCCCCCCCCCCCGCCGTGGACCCATGGTTTTGGGGGATTTCAGCCTCTTCCCCTTCCCTGCACGTTGTTTCCCCTGATAGACATTTGTCCTCGCTACCATAAATTATGTTTTTCCCACCATTTTATATCGTTTTTGGGTGAGTGGTGTAATTATCACTAAGAAAAAGGACTTTTTCTTTCTGTAGGTTGACCAGGGTGAGTTTAAAAGCCAAGACAGGATTGAGGGATGAGCTCCGTGTTTCTTACTTTCTCCCTTTTGGTTTTCTGTTCACATTCGCCTTCTCCTTCGATCCTTCCTTGGACCGCGCGGAAGTTACTACGCTTTACCTCGGGGCACGTTTACAACGTACCTTGTATTTTCTATCAGCAGAAGAAACATTTGCTTTGGCAAGTGCTGTTATCATCTTTTTGGAGCTCAGGCTATGTGGGAGAGGTAGAAAGTTAACATTTTTTAAACAAATGAGTTAGGGTAGAGGTAAAACACGAGGCCCTTCTGTGTGTATAGGAATGTGATAGCGGTGGAGTTGGCTTGGGAAAGGATTTAAACAACCCACGCTGTTGGCTTAACCATATCTTTAAAAAATTAGGGGCTAACAAGATCTTACTCTGTGCCAGACATGGTCCTTGGACCTTTAGATGCTCGGTCTTATTTAACCCTGGCAACCGTAGGAACTGGGGTCTTTATCTGCTGTTTTCCGGGGAAGGAGTCTTGGCAGGAGATGCGCTCTCTCAAAGTCCCATTTCAGATCCCCGCGTATCTGGCACCAGATTCTATACGGGCTTTCTGTGACACTTCGCCGCAGACCGCGTCATGCCTTCCTCCCGTCACTAAGCGCCCAGGAGCCGTCTGGGCCTGGGTCCGCTGAGATCATCTGCGATCCCTGCCTGCACGGGGCCCAGGGTTCAGTGGGGCTGGCGTCCAGCGGGAAGGACATCGTAACTGAGGGTGACGATTAGCATCGTGACAAAGCCCCCCCATTGGAGGGACGCTAGTGTCCCCTGTGGGCAGGGCCTGGGGAGGAGGCCTGGAGAGTCAGAGGACAGACATGTCAGCCTAGGGGAGGGCAGGCCAAAGGACAGATTTGGGGAGCCTGAAGGATGGGGGTGTACAGCGCGGTTGCCCACGGCAAGGAGGGAGAGGAGGTAGAGTAAGTTGGAGCAGAGGCAGGGCCACAGCAAGCAGAGCCTTTCGGACCCAAGTATGGACTCCGGGTTTCTTGCCAAGGGTGAAGAGGAGCACTGGGCAGTTTCAGGTGGAGAGTGGCTTCCGGGCAGTCGCTGCTGGCACAGCCATGTGCCTTCGGGTTGGAGACCGGTGGCTGGGGGACAGGAAGCAGCTGGGTGGCCACACTTTCTTGGTGTCTACCCACCCCTGCCCTGCCCCATCCCAGAGAGTCCTCACAGCCAGCTCGTCCGACAGGATGGAAATGCTGTCCTGGCCACAGGACAAGGGCCCAGGCTCACTGAGGTCATTGTCTCCCTGTTTTTCTCTTCTGCCTGGGGGAGGATTTTAAGGAGGCCTGTTGGGTGCATCTGTCCCTCAATTTGGATTTGTCTGCTGTTGTTATGGTTCGACTGGGGCTTTGGAGGGAGCCCGCAGACCTGGAGGGCCCTTCATATCACATCATATCTAGTCACCTTGACGGGCCCCTGAGGCGAGGCCGGGGGACTGTGACCCTAACATCTGTGCCCGGCAGAGCAGTGGGCTCTGGGATTTGGAAAGGTCCGAGGCGGGTCTCTCTCGGGGAGCTCTCCGCCATGGTGTGGAAGCGGATGGAGGCGTGCGGAAATTGATGGAGGAGGAGCAGGGCAGGTGACAGGTGCAGGGGCCTGTGAAGGGGGAGAGGCAGGAAGGGGCCAGGGGCCAGGAATGAACTGACCCTGTCGGGCAGGTGCTTTCAGAGAAGGCTTCGTAGGCACGACATCGGAAAGGGTTCTCCAAGGATGAGGTTGGTCAGGCAGGCGGTGGGGAGAGGGGCTGTGAAGGGGGCTCAGCACATGGGTGGGCACTGGGCCGGAACTGGGATGGCTCAGTGTTTTCAGGGTACAGTGTTCAGGTGGCGGTGGGCATGTGGGACTGCGGAAGGCCTGCAGGTCACGTGGGGGCCCACAAAACCTCAGGGGCTGTGGAGGCATTCAGGCAGCTGTCGGGGGGCAGTTAGGAGCATACGGCCAGGGGCTCCTTGAGGGGCGGGAAGGGTCTCAGTGAGGATGGGGCAGACACATGGGATCAAGCGGAGACCCGGCCAGCCTGAGACCTGAGGGGAGGTGGTGGCCCCCCTCCTTCAAGCAGGACAGAGGATGGGGCAGCTGTGCCCCTAGGGACCACAGACAGGGACGGGTTTCCAGGTGGCAGGAGGCAGAAGGGGATCAGCTCCGTCTGTAAGAGCTGGACGCATGTGGCCAGAGCCGGGACAGAGACTAGAGTCTGTGGGTCATTGGTCTGTGCGTTGTGGGCGTGGGGGAGGGTCCTGGGGCGGGAGCACAGACCCTCAGGGCCTGAGTGCTGGAGAACCCACGAGCTCCACACCAACAATATTAGAGGTTGTAGATACCTATCATTACTGTGTCTTTACATTTCTGGAACATTCATTCAGTAGGATTAGAGTCTGACTCCAAGACGTTAACAACCAGTTTCTGGGCTCTTTGCTTCCTCACGCTGGGGCATCTTTGCAGAAAAAGTTGTTCTGCTTGAATTGAATCTGAGGTTCTGTCTGACGCCCCTCAGCCCAGTCGCTTAGCCTGATCCCCAAGCTGCCATCTGTGCCCCCGGCCGGTGGCCTCCCAGCGCTTTGGGAAGAAAGCAGTCCTAGCTGGCCACCGTCACTGGGGGACTCGGTGATGGGAAACCTGTTTTTTGGTGTGATGTGGTGAGCTGGGTCAGGAGCCTGGACCCCTGGGTGGCCTCCCCATTTCTCTGGTGTGGAGTCCACATGCCCAGCGTCGGGGACAGGGAAGGATGGCTTCTAAGGGCTCTCTGCACTGGGGCCGCCTCTCCTTTGTTCCCGCCATTCTCTTCTTGGCTCTGAAATGCGGGTGAGGGATTATCCATTGGGCGGATTAATTAACTTTCCATATAGTCCTCTCCCCCCTGCCTCCCACTTCCTCTAAGTGCACTGACGTGGCGTCCTGCCGCTGTCACCTCTTTACTGTAATTCCTTCAGTCTGGGATCAGTGGTCTGGAATCTCAGACGTCTCTTCCTCGATTTCTATAATTTTTCCAGAGGTTGGTTCATGCGCCTTCTCTCCAAGCATCAGGCTCAACTCACCGGGGGAGGAACGCGAAGCCCCTGGGCACTTGTGACAGCTGACATATTCTCCACAAGCTGAGGAACGGTTCCCATTAAATGAGGATTTATGATCAATCCGTATAAATTAAGGCTGCCTAGCGAGTCGCAGGTGAGACCCTTGCCAGTGAGTCATTGTTAATTAGCATCTTGGCTCACTTGGGGAGAAAAGCCAGCACGTGTGTTTCTTGAAACTGCGTCTTTCCATTTCGGGGTAGCTGTCTCTGGTGCCGACGGCACAGACGGGGGGTGGGTGGGCGGCTGCCTGCTGTGGGCCACGCTATGGTTGGGTGGCCTGCACTCCAGGGTTAGACAGTCTGCTTGAGTATCCTGGTTCTAGAGGGATCAAAACCAATGCCACCTCTGGGTACTCAGTTTTGCTTTGGGATAGAACCAGAGATCAAAGATGTCTCTCTCCATCTCTGGAACTCACACACACTCACAGCTACACACACCTCTGCTCTGTGCTCTGCGTCTTATCAGTTCTGTGCCTTCCTCAGCTGCTTAACTTTCCCTCTTCAGTCTCCATTTCTAAATAGGTGTAGCATGGTAATACCCCTACAGCTGGTTGGATCGTGTCTCACTCCCACCAAAAATATGTCCCTATCCCAACCCCTGGTGCCTGTGCAGGTGGCTTTATTTAGAATTAGGTTCTTCACAGACATAATTAGTTCAAGATCTTGAGAAGAGGGTACCCTGGGTCAGAGTAGGCCTTACACCCCCCAGCTGGTGTCTTTATGGGGAGAGGAGAGGACCAACAGACATGCAGAGAAGAAGATGGTGTGAAGCGCAGGAGGGAGGCGGCCACAAGCCAGGGACCCTCCACATGCTGGGAAGACACATGAAGGATTCTCCCTGAGAGCCTTTCGAGAGAGCACAATTCTGCCAACAGCTAGATTTTGGACTTACGGCCTCCAGAACCGAGAGAGGAAAAAAAAAAATCACTGTTGTGTGAATCCAGCTCATTTGTGGTGCTTTGTTATAGCGGCTCCCGGAAACTAATACACACTGTCCCATCCCCCATCTGGACGGTGTGTGGGAAGATGACGTGAAACAGTGCCTCTGGCTCAGGGCCTCGAACCTCCTGGCCATTATTATTATTTTTTAATCTTCCCTCCCCTCTGCTCCCAAGCAAGTGCTTTGCCCCCTGCCTGGGGCTTTACAAAGTGACTGGGGGCTCCCCTTCTGGCCTTTGCCTCAGGACGTTGCTGGCTCGGCCTCTCAGTAATGTCTACCAGGCAGCAGACCTTCTGAGCCAGGTAGGAGATTATTTTCAGTTCTTCACTATTTTACTATTTTACTGCAAAAATTCCAATGGGGGGCATTTGATAAGTCATGTCAACTCTTTTGTGAGACGAACTGGGGTGTCTGCAAATTCATACAGTAATTAATTCAACCCTAAAACCAGCAGGCAGTTTGAAACAATACACCACACTGGCACCTTGACATCAGCTTCCATCTTGCTAATGTGCTAGAGTGACGTGCTGAGGTCACGGTTGGGGTCAGAATGACTTTTCCTGGGCATCTTTTATTAGAGCATGACCTGCTGAATAAATGGGGCATTTTCATTTAAAAAATTTTTTTAATTTAAATTTATTTGCTTTTTAATATAGTTTATTGTCAAGTTGGGTTCCATATAACACCCAGTGCTCATCCCAACAAATGCCCTCCTCCATGCTTATTACTCATTTTCTCCCTCCCCCTCCCCCATCAACCCTCAAGTTTGTTCTCAGTATTTAAGAGTCTCTTGTGGTTTGTCTCCCTCCCTCTCCTTAACTATTTTTTTCCCCTTCCCTTCCCCTATGGTCCTCTGTTAAGTTTGTCCTGTTCCACCTATGAGTGAAAACATACAGTATCTGTCCTTCTCTGCCTGACTTATTTCACTTAGCATAATACCCATCCACGTTGCTACAAATGGCCAGATTTCATTCTTTCTCATTGCCATGTAGTATTCCATTGTATAGATAAACCACATCTTCTTGATCCATTCTTCAGTTGATGGACATTTGGGCTCTTTCCATAATTTGGCTGTTGTTGAAAGCGCTGCTATAAATATTGCGGTATATGTGCCCCTATGCATCAGCACTCCTGTATCCTTTGGATAAATTCCTAGTCATGCTATTGCTGGGTCATAGGGTAGTTCTATTTTTAATTTTTGGGGGAACCTCCACACTGTTTTCCAGAGTGGCTTCACCAGTCTGCATTCCCGCCAGCAGTGCAAGAGGATTCCCCTTTATCCACATCCTCGCCAACATCTGTTGTTTCCTCAGTTGCTAATTTTAGCCACTCTGACTGGTGTGAGGTGGTATTTCAGTGTGGTTTTGATTTGTATTTCCCTGATGATGAGTGATGTTGAGCATCTTTTCAGGTGTCTGTTGGCCATCTGGGTATCTTCTTTGGAAAAGTGTCTATTCGTGCCTTCTTCTGCCCATTTCTTCACTGGATTAGTTGTTTTTTGGGTGTTGAGTTTGGTAAGTTCTTTTTAGATTTTGGATACTAGCCCTTTATCCAATATGTCATTTGCAAATATCTTCTCCCATATCATCAGTTGCCTTTTAGTTTCATTGATTGTCTCCTTTTCTGTGCAAAAGCTTTTTATCTTGATGAGGTGCCAGTAGTTCATTTTTGCTTTTATTTCCCTTGCCTTCAGAGATGTGTCTAATAAGAAGTTGCTGCGGCTGAGGTCCAAGAAGTTGTTGCCTGTTTTCTCTTTTAGGGTTTTGATGGTTTCCTGTCTCACATTTAGATATTTCATCAATTTTGAGTTTATTTGTGTGTATGGTATAAGAAAGTGGTCTAGTTTCATTCTTCTGCATGTTGCTGTTCAGTTCTCCCAGCACCATTTGCTAAAGAGACTGTCTTTTTTCCATTGATAGATTAGTTGGCCATACATTTGTGGGTCCAATTCTGGACCATGGGGTAAAGGAGGAAGAAAAACAGTTTCAAACAGAGAGGAAGCAAACCATAAGAGATTCTTAAATACAAAGAACAAACTGAGGGTTGATGGGGGCGGGGCGGGAGGTGAGGAGAAATTGAGTGATGGACATTTAGGAGGGCATTTGTTGGGATGAGAACTGGGTGTTGTACGTAAGTGGTGAATCATAGGAATCTACTCCCTAAACCAAGAGCACACTGTGTACACTGTATGTTAGCTAACTTGACAATAAATTATATTTAGGAAAAAACCTCAAAACTGTGGCCTCCTAAGTCCCATCAGACTAACTGAATCAGAATCTTCTAGATTTCAAATGCTTTCTGGGAGTCTTTGAGAGCTATGGGGCTAGCATGGGTGAAGTGGACCATTAGCTCAGGTCATGGGAGCTCTCCAGAAGCAAGGCAGGGGTGGGTAAAGCCGTGACACAGAAAGCAGAGGCCACAGTCTCTTCCACCGGTGGATGCTGGTTCAGGGGACTCTGGAGGGGAAGTAGGGCTACCTCCCCTTTGGCGGGACAGACACTGATAGGACATAAGAAGAGAGAGAAGGCAAGTAGGAAACCTCCATTTTGTAGACTTAATATTTTTAAATGTTTATTTATATTTGAGAGAGAGAGATTGAAAGAGAAAGTAGAGGAGGGGCAGAGAGAGATGGAGACAGAATCCGAAGTAGGCTCCAGGCTCTGAGCTGTCAGCACAGAGCCCAATGAGGGGCTTGCTTGAACCCACAAGCTGTGAGATCATGACCTCAGCCGAAGTCGGATGCTTAACCGACTCAACCACCCAGGCCCCAACCTCCGTTTTCAAAAATTCTTTGGCAGATTCAAGCCTTGTAGAAACCTTCAAATAAAGAATGAATTTAAATGGGGATCTGATCAAAGCTTCAGATCAAAGTCTAACCAATTTGTTCGCATAGTAAATGAGGTTGATTTCGGTGTAGGTGGCCTGGGATCATGGGAGCCCAGAAGAATTAGAAGCAGGCCAGAGCAGCACCGAGTCCCCCCACCCCAACCAGGGCTCAGTGAGAAGGAACTAGGTTATGGCTCGAGTGATGGCTACGTTATCCATATCACATAAGCACATACACTTCTCCTTCTCATGTGATGGCTCATTCCTTTTTTTTTCTCAACAGATCTTTTTGCCAGACGCATAAAATGCTGCATTTATAAAAGGTTTCCAGAAAGCACTTTCTGGGAGTGTGCTGGGGGCGACTGTCAGGCCTGTGCAGAGCGCTGTCTGTAACAGGCTTCCATGTTGAGCATAGCCTTGGCTCAGGAGTATCTGCTCTTTGCGAGACGGGTGGGGTCAAGGGAGCCAGCGTGTCAGGAGGGCCCTGGTGTCTGACAGGAGACGAGTCTGTCTGGGCCTCATCCTTTTCATTCAGGACACAGAAACCTGGCTCTTTCTCCAGAAGAAATCGTGCTAAATCTGGGGAACACGTGGGGTGATCTGGTTTTAGCACCGGGGATGGCGTTCTGCCTGGAAGAGGCCTCCTGGTGGCCATGTTTGACAAGCCTCCTTCGACGCCCACATTTCTTGGTTCCCACCTCTCTAGACACACCCTCCCCTCCATTCTTCCTCTCTTCTCATTGCCTATGTGCATTCCTTCTCTTTTTATCTGGCTTCCTGATGGACTCTCCTCTTCTCCCTGCCCCCAGCAGGTCTGTCTGTCCTGAGCTCTCCCCCTGTTCTCCCAGCCACAGCTTTTGTGTCCTGGCAGGCTGAGCCCCACCAAGTCTGTGCAGACTGTCCTGTCCCCTGAGCTCCAGACCCATGCATGCCTCAGGATGTCTCTACAGCCTTGGAAAACTAGACTTTTCCAAAATGGAGTTCCTGTCATGAAGCCAGAAGCCCTGGGAGTGACCTGGGCTGAGTCCTCTCTCTCAGCATCTTCTTCCCTCCTCTCCAGATCCAGCGTGGCTGTTCTCAGGTACAGTGCACCGTCTTTTGTCACCTTCTGAAAGCATTTTGCTGGGTTCCCTTCTCAGCACAGCGCCCAAGGCCTTCTCTGTCCTTCCTGGCTTCTGTCGCCATGATGCATTTATGTTCTAGTTGCACGGTCATTCCTGACCCCTATTCTCTGGTGCATCCTTGGCTTGGGTCCTTCTGGCCTCCTGGTGGACTTCTAATCATCCTTCAAGGCGCTGCTCAAATGTACCTGCTTTAGAAAGCTTTCCTGTGCCCCAGCAGAAGCCATAGGTCCCTGCACTCTAAGCTCCGCTTCTGTCTCGGGAGCATCTCCCTGTGCCAAGGTCTTCCCTCCTGGCCTTTCTCTTCCTGAAGGTCATGCACCTCTTGCACGGACACTTTTTTGCTTATCTTCTTGTCCTTTGCCTGTCTCCATCACCCCACTCCAGCACCCAGCAGTACCCAGACAGGTGTATTGGCCCCAGCTTGGTGGCCACCTGGCTGCTGAACGCAGAGGCTTCAAGGTGGCTTGAGGCCAGGCAGAGGGGCGGGATGTTTACGTTCTACTCACGTTCTCCACTCCCAAGTGGTGACAGCTGCTCTGGTTGCTCCCGCAGCACTGCCAGACCTCCTCTTCTCTCTTCCTCCAATGTCATTGCTTCCTTTCTCTCCAGCTGAGACCCAGGCAAGAGGGGGAAACGTTGTGTCCAGTTTGGCATGTGGACAATGAGAACATGAGAAGGAGCAAGAGAACTGTTGCTTTTCTTGTCTTTTTAGCCTGTTAATGTCAGAGAAAATCCAGATACAATTTACATGCTGTACAATTTACCCGTTCAAAGTGCATAAATCAGTAGAAATATTCAAAATATTTTTGAATATTCACAAAGTTGTGCACACAGCTGTGTCCTGATTCCAGGACCTTCTCATCACCCCAAATAGAAAGCCATTAGTAGTCACTTCTCACTCAGCCTTCTCCCATCCTGTTAACTTCTCACTGTAGCATTGTGTACACACACACACACACACACACACACACCTACACACATATACTTTGGCCTAAGATAGCATAAAATTAAAGGCAAATTTTACTTCTAGAAAATTTTAAATTATACGTAAATCCTCATCTTCAAGGACTTAACTCTACAAGGTTATGCTTCTGTACGTAGGGGTGTATGCTCTAGGCGCTAATATTTGCAGTGTTTAGAACTGTGCCTGGCACCTGCTAAGTGCTGCAAATGTGTTTGTTAACCAACTAGCTGAATGGCAGTGTTATCGGAAGAGGTAGGATTTCAGGACTGACTATAGATGCAGATTCCAAGTCTCTCTAAAATATCGAATGGAAAATCCCATCTGTTCAATTGAGGCCAAACACCAGATTTGAAACACAAGGATGTCCTTAAGAAGGGGATGATTCCTTATTAAATATTGGAAAATATTCCTAACTTCCCTCCAGAGAGAAGCCATGGAAAAAGACCAATTACAAGAAAAATGCAGTCAAATCAAAGTGGAATTACAACATTTTGCTATAATTTTAAGTAAGTGGATTCTTTCCATTTGTTATTAATTGTGTTCCCACTGGATGCCTCAGTATCAATACTGTTTATTTACCTGTCAACATCAGTATTCACCAAGTACTCAGGACCCGCTGGGCATTTCCTCTGTAGGATGAAGCACTTTTAATAACATGGGCGTATCACGCAAAGTTTTTAGAATGGCTTAAAAATAATAATATATACTAATTTAGCTTTTGACATTAATTTCTCGATTGCTAACATGACGCGTTCCTTTAAGAAGAGCTCATTTCATAGCCTTTAAGGACATTACGTGTCTAAAGACAAAACCGCAGGTGCCGTTGAGAATGGCAGACCCAGCTGGAGGCTCTGGGAGGAGTTCCATCTGGAAGAAACCAGGACATGTCCAGAGGGCAGGGTGGTCTGGTCGATGCTGGAGAGGGTGCGTGTACATTAGCAAGGCTCTGGACCAGGGTTGGAATCCGGGCCAGCAGATGGAGAGGCTGTCTTCCTGGAAGTGAGCCAGCAGGCAGGAGAAAGGTCCAGGCAGATGCCTTGGGCACAGGGCAAAGGAAGCAGAATGCAGACCTATATGGGGACCCAGTTTCAGATGTGGGTAAAGGTGGTGACTTGGCCATAGGAGGAGCTGGATCTGGCCAGAGCAGGGCTGTAGCAGAGCCCCACCCTGGGCTCAGGTGGGCTGAGGGCTGAGCAACCACCTTTGCGTGCTCAGGCACTGATGTAGGTACTGGCAGGTGGACTGCAGGGGCCATGGCTGGCCGAGGTTGTGAGGAGAGGAGAGCCTGAAAGAGCACCCGAGTGGTCTTTGCCGTGATGAGGTTGTGAGTGCTCCCACCTTGTGATCACTGTACTTTGGCTATGTTCCCACTTAGTCCCTAAGTAAGTAAGGTACACGGGACTAGATACGGTACATCAGCAGTGGCCGGACTGGTGAAAAGCCATTTGATGCTGGCTTCAACATGTGGCTTCTGGAATAAGGCCGGTGTGGGCTCGAATCCCAGCTTTACCATTTGCTAATGTCATGGCCTTGGGGTAGTTATTGATCTCTCTGGGACAGGGCTCATTAAAAGCACTATTACAAGGATGCGTGAAATAATGTATGCAAAGAGCATCCATGGTTATAACAGATGAAGCCCAGGAAGGTCATTCTCACTGATTGCATTGGCTAAGTACACCCAATCCAAAGACCACTGCCATCTGTTCCTCCATTAGTTTCTTGGCCCCCACATCAGTGCTTCTTAACTTTTGAAATGTTCTGAGTCACAAGATCCCTTCAAAACCTGATGAAAACTCTGCATACTTCCCCCGACTAAAATCCACTCAGACATTTTGCAAGGGATTTCAGAGGGTTCACAGACACCAAGTTGAGAATCCCTGCTCTTGAGGACAAGACTGCTTTTGTAACCATCATTTCACCTGTCACTCTGCCAAAGGTGTGTACAATCCTACACAAATGCTTTGGCATTCCCATTGGCAAAACAGACTTTATTTATCGGATACACATTGCACCTTATGCATTGATTAATCTGCTGAGTAAGACCGTGTCTTTGGCACAGCCCGTGAAACCCTTCTTCTCACTTCTGACATCTGTTTGGACAGTTTCTGAGCCTGCAAAAAAAAAAAAAACCTGCTGCTTCGTCATTATGGGACCCCTTTTCCTTTTTGTCCTGCAGAAATCATCTTTTCACAGGGAGGGCATGCTGTATTGAATTCTATCACAGGTAGACATCATGTTATTATCTGGACCTGACCTGCCTCTAATCTCTGGTGCCCCTTCTAACCTCCTCCTTCTGCAACCTCATCAAGCCTTATGTTGTCCTTCCTAGTGGATGTTTTCTGGGAATTCTGCATGAGGGAGGCAATGAAATGCGATGGCTTGACAATTAAATAATGTGCATGAATAAAATAAATAATGGGGAAGATCTTTAAGAGTTAATATAATGCAATTTCCAGATTGAAGGTATATAGTTAAGACTATTGGAAAAGAGGAATAAGAATATATGATTGTATTTACATATTTCTGCAAAAAGAGACACAGAAATGATAACATAGAAGTTAGTCAAGGTGGTGACCTTTGGGGACTGGGTAAGAATAGGGTAGAGAGAAGGGCTGAAGATAAGTTGTTTGGGTACAATTTTGTATATAATTGTTACTTTTGCACCATATATATTCTAATGTTAAAAAAGAGTTTAATACAAAATGGTAGAAAAAAGCAAACTCTGGTATTAAAAACATAAATTAATTTAGCTGTGTGTCAAACCGATCATTCTAACTGTATAAGACAAAATTTAATTCAAATAACTTTGAACATTGCTAATTAGATTTGTTATTGATAATAGCATGGCTGCTGTAATTACATAATTTTTAAATTACTTTCTAAGTCTTGCAGGATAGATGAAGTAAGTGGCTCTATCCTTGTTGCTGGGGTCCAGGGCTTTCACTGTGGAAGAAGGAGCCACAAATATGGAATAGGGGAGGTGAGGAAGAGTTATGGTGTTGGGTCAAGTCAGAGGAATCAGAGTAGAATATGTACTTATTTATTACCTGTCACCAACAGTGCCACGGTGCAGTGACATCTGAGTTATGATGGGCACACCTAGTAGCAAACTTTGGTTTCTAAATACCATTCTTTGCTAAAGGGAACCAGCACTTTTGGAGAGACAGCTGATGCCTACAGGGAGCCACAAACTGCACATGGAACAACTAACTTTAGAAGCCAGGGGGTTGCTCATGGGCTGGTAGGAACACACAAAATGACACAGGAACTGGCAAGGAGGGGTTCCCGGGGGACAGACTCTCTATAAAACCAATAGTTATGTGCGGCAACAACAGATGTGTGGCATTCTTCCCCAAATGCTAATAAAGAGGAAATGAGCAGGCAAGTCAATGCCAGACATTCTATAAGACAACCAGCCTAGACTCGGTTCAGTGTCATGAAAAACAAACAACCCAAAGGGTGGTAGATGGGGAACTGTTGTAAAATAAAATAAAAACAATAAAAACAATAAAACGCAGTGAAAGAAGCTTACTTGGATCCTGGGGCAAAAAACACCACCTCTGTAAGAGGCATTGTGCTGAGACAACTGGGGAGGGTGTGTGTAGCCTCAGCGGATGGGGCTGTTCCACTCTGGTTTCTATTTGTGGGCGTGCTCATGCCTGTGAGCGTGCTCATGCCTGTGGTCATCCCAGGAATGGTGCTCCCAGGACTGAGCCTTCAGCCCACTGGAGTCCTGGGTCTTCCTCCTTCCCCATCGGCTGGGAGGTCTGGTGACTGGTGAGGGTCCCGCCCACTGGCTGGAACCTGCCAGAACTCTGTATGCCAAGCTGTGCTGCCCTGTAATCCTGTCTAACTGAGGGGGTCCAAGTCATTTCCCTACTCCTGCTCCTGCTCTAGCCCTGGTGGGTGGGATGAACCTGCTGTATTCAATTGTCCCATAACCTGCCCCTCAGATCCCTGAAATCTACAGAAGGAGATTTTACTGCTATATCCACGTCTTCCTGGCCAGGCCACAACTAGTTCTCAATGGATGGGTTTCTGCCTCATAAACCACCCTCACATATGAGCTGATAGTGTTTTTCTCGTATCCAAACAGCATCATTTCTTTGCTTCTTCCACGGGGCTTGGATCAATGTGCCAGGATGAGGCAGGAATTCTGAATTCCCAAAAGGGCAGTGGGCATGTCAGTACTTGGGAAGTTAGGGATTGGGGTCTCTGTGAGCTCACTGTGCATCCTTGGGCAAAGCAGATGACTGCCAGTGGACTCCGTGTCCTAGATGGTCACCTTGGGTCAATGGATTCGGCGCTTCATAGCACGTGGCAAACATCTGAGTCCCTTGTGGAACATTAAAACAAAATGAAAATCAAAGCCACTAAACCCATGGCTGGCTCCCACTACCAGAGGGTTCTTCTTTAGCAGGTCTGGGTGGAGCCTGAATACATGTACCTTTTAGAAAGTTCACGGAGTCTTCTGACACATGTGTCTCTTGGAGAACCACCCGATCAGAATGACGTCCAACAGAGCTCTTTCCAGGGGAGGGGCGGTTAAGTGGCTTCCAAAATGTTTCTGAGGTTCAGAAAAACAACGCCAGAGGAGTGACTCAATGTTTGGGCCATGCACATTCTTCCCGAGTGAGGCTGAGCCACACCAGAGCCCCTGTTCTGCACTCACATCTGGTCTTCTCCCAGATGTGGGGCATCTCCTCCACTCCAGAGAGGAATGTTTTCATGTTGGCTGGCCGGCCCTGGGTCTTCTGAGGGGTCATCTGAACCCGGGTGGTGCAGCGAAGGAAAAATAGCCCGTGGGATGACAAATGGGCTTGATTTCAAAGAAGTGTGTTTCCAGACGGAGGAAGGGCGGTCTTAACTGCCCTGGCTTTGCCTCGGAGTGCTGAGTCACGACCGCTCGGTCAGAGGGATTTCACAATGGGTCTCAGGGTTTACTTGAATCATGCCCTTTCCAAGGAAAAGCCCAAGCCTTGACCTAGCAATGTGCTTTTTTGTGTCTTAAACACAAAGATGAATCTGTTCAAAATACACAAGAGAAAACAGCCTTGGAAGTGTTCTGGGATGGGTTCCTAAGGATTCCTTGGATTTTGGGCCTCATTTTTTCCTATGGTTCCATCAGTTTAAAATATTGTAGCCCAAATAGTTAGCTGCCCCAGAACACATTTACTAAGCTCCTAGCTGGTGCCTTCCTGGTGTCTCATGCAAATACCTAACATCTTCGCTCTGGGCCCTTCTCTGAGAAGCCCAGGGGAAGGTCACTGATGGTCAACTGGGAGAGATGACCTGCCTGGAGTCCTGTGTCCTGATGCTCCCGTGGTCCCTGGAGCCACTTGGTCTCCTGAATGACATCTCCCAGCCCACCTGGGCCTTCCAGTCCTCCTTAACAGGAGCCTGTAGCTAATGTTGACATCCGTAAGAAAGTAGAGCAAAGGGTTTCATTAAAATAAGGACCAAACTGGTGTAGGGATTGAATGGTGGCCTCCACAAGGTATGTCCACTCTTTAATCACAAGCATCTGTGAGTATTACTTCAATAAAAAGTATAATAGAGGTGCCTGGGTGGCTCAATCAGCTAAGCGTCAGACTCTTGATCTCAGCTCAGGTCTTGATCTCAGGATCATGAGTTCAAGCCCTGCATTGGGCTCCACACTGGGTGTGGAGCCTACCTTAAAAAGAAAATGAACAAACGAACAAACAAAATATATATATACACACACATATGCATACACACACACACACACACACACATATATATATATATAATTAAATATACAAAATTTAAGGGAAGTCCTTGAGGTGAAGAGATCATAGTCTATCTGGTAGACCCTTTCCCAGTGACAAGTATGAGACATCTTGAAGGGGAACAAAGAGGAGGATGCAGTTTGGAGGGACGTGGCCACACACCACATCCACAAGGGATCCCTGGGGCCACCAGAAGCTGGAAGAGGAAGGAAGGATCCCCACCCAGAGCCTGTGTATGTGGCCCTGCAGTCACTTTCACTACACACTGTGGCCTCTAGAACTATGAGAGTTTCTGTTGTTTTAAGCCACCCAGTGTGTGGTAATTTGTTACGGCAGCCACAGGAACCGAATACAACACACACACACACACACACACACACACACAAACACACACACACACAAACACACACACACACCCTAGTGAGCAGGCTCTACACACAGGACCGGACTCCTGATGGAAGCCGGAGGGGAGCTAAGACAGCAGACACAGCAGACACCAGGATCATTTCCCCCTCGGACCCATACCTCCCTTCCACCCAGGCCCTGCTCTCTGCCCAGCGGATGCCCACCACTCAGCCTTGGCCTCCAGGTTGCCACCCCAGAATGTCCTGCACCCAGTCTGCACCTCGGCAGACCCCCACCACTGGAAGGGCTCAGCTGACTTGTCTCAAGTCCATTGCCCTGACCCCCAGGCCACCCTGCGTGGGCCACCCTCCTATGGCTCCAGGGCCCTTCTCCTTCTGGAACTCAAGCGACTGTTGTGCTGTGTCTACCCCTGAGGGCCCCAGGCTGCCCCGAGAGGCCCCAGCTCCGTCCCACCTCTGATGTCTCCTCCACTACGCGTCCCGGTCACACAGCCGTCCTCTGTGACTTTTTATTTTTTCCCTTGAAATACGTTCTGTGACTCCTTTCTTTTCCATTTGGATTTTAAATATGATTTGTGCCATTTTGGATTTTAATGAAGAGTCTTGATGATTTGTCTTCTCCTCCTTTGGGTGTGTGTTGAGTTTGAGACAGTGACCGTTTTACAGCATAGGCCGTGCCAAAGTCCCCTTTCAGAAACTGAAAACATAAAGGTTTCCAGGACATTAATAGCTAATAATATATTCTGAACATTGTTATGAGTGTAAAAAATATTCTAAATTTATCCTGTGTGACTTTTCACCATGACTATTATTGTGATCTAGAATACCAATGTTAATGTCTGGAGATCATGCATTTTGTCACTATTTTCTCTTAGACTGTAGAGTTGGACATTCTCTGAAATGTTATTTTCTTTTATTTATTTATTTATTAAAAAATTTGATTTTATTTTAAAGAGAGAGCATGAGGAAGAGGGACAGAGGAAAAGAGAGGGAGAATCTTAAGCAGGCTACACACTCAGCATGGAGCCCGACACAGGGCTTGATCTCACAACCCTGGGATCATGACCTGAGCTGAAATCAAGAGCTGGAGCCTCAACCACTGAGCCTTCCAGTGCCCCTGAAATGGTATTTTCTTTTAATATAGTTTTTGATAAGACGATCTTATATAGGACAATCATTTCTAAAGAAATATCGAGAGGTAAGTAAGTCATGACTTCACAAAGTGTCAGATGACCTGTGGTGACCTCTTTTGTGTCTTCACATCAACTCTTACCATGACCATTCATTGAGAAGAGGATCCTGGGGCTCTCACTTTCTCTGCTCCTCTGTGATAGCATATGAAGTCCTGTTTTTGGCAGGATAAATCACGGTTAGCCTCACGATACCCCTACTGCCCACAGAGCAAAGGGGATTCTCTTCATTCTGGGCTGAAATTTATTTTCTGATTTTCTGCACACAGTAAATGCACTCCCTTCGTCCCTTTTCCCATCCATCATGGTGGAATGCTCCCATCATGGGCTCTGATGAGAAAAGTCAGATGGGACACCTGTTGGACATACTGCGTTTGTCAAATAATAACCAGAGAGAAAATAATTGACAGAACACAGACAAGAATTCATTACTAATTATAGAGCCAGGCCATCTTGGTTTCAGATGCAGAGTTCAGGCTAAGGATATTTGCAAAGTGAGTAGTATTAAAAAAGTTTATGTTTACATGGTGGACGTAGTTCATATGTTCCGTGAGACTTCAGAATTATAAGCCGTCAAGGAGGTGCTAGAAGAGACCAGAAATAATTTTACTTTTCTTCATGAGTGGCTTCACTCTCAAAATAAAAGCTTCCCAGCTGTGATGTCATGTAATTACTAATAAAAGCAATTATATTCTCATCTTGCAATGTTCTCAAATAGTTATTATTAGAGCCCTAAAGCCGATGGAATTCTCTGGGTTACTTTGGGCTGACTGCAGGGTCCTGACATCGATGACCAAACTTGTTCTTTGAAACAAAAGCACATCAACTAAAGGCAGGCGCCCCTGGGGTGGCTGTGGGAGACAGGCCGGTGGGCACATCCAGAAAGACAGATATTTCCTCTGCTCCAGACCCTTCCCCCATTTTATGACTTGTCCCCGCCCATGGCCAGGGCGTGTTTCTAATTAGTAGTCTGTGGTGTGTTTACTCAGTTCTCCGCTCCAGCTTTTAGGAAACTCAGAGGCAAGTTTACGGGCAGTAATTATTTCACATCAACATCCTCTGCTCCTTGAAGATGGTCCATTCTACTTTGATCTTTAATTTTAGGTAACGTTCTTCAACAGTGTGGGGACCCCTGGGGCCCAGCTAGGAGCTGGCCATCATGCCCTGACAGAGAGGGGTGAAGCAGGCCAGCCGGGGCAGGGAGCTTTGGCAGACAGGGCTGCTGCAGAAAGTTCTAGAGGTGGAACTTTTTGGTACTAAGTATTGTTGGCACGTCTCCTTTGAAGTAACTCCAGTTCTTCCAACATGCCCTCCCCCTTCCCCAGCCCCCCCCCCCAGGACCCTCTCCCCAGCCCCCCAAGCCCTGCTTCCAGAATTACACATGGAGACAGCTCTTGTACCCCCACCCCCCTGCAGAGGGGCCGTCTTGTCTCACTGAGGAACCCTGGCTGGGCTGGACTGGGGCTGAAACAGAAAATAACGTGTGGTTTTATTACCAAATTCTTGAACAGTTTTATATATATTCATAACAGGAGATAAGGTGAGTAAAATAACCCCATGCCCATAATTCTTCTGAAACATGTTTTCAAAATATTGTTTTACCCAGAGGGTGCCACCTTCAAATAGTTGAAGCAACTTCTAAAACAGCTAGGCTGTCAAGCTTGAGTTTAATGCATGAATTGTAGTTTAACCCTTCAAACAAGATTCACTCAATTGCCATTCTTTGCTTAATGTCTGTATTTTCTTTCTTTCTTTCTTTCTTTCTTTCTTTCTTTCTTTCTTTCTCCCTCTCTTTCTTTCTTTCTCCCTCCCTCTTTCCCTTTCTCACTCCTTCCCTCCCTCTTCCTTCCTTCCTTCCTTCCTTCCTTCCTTCCTTCCTTCGAGAGAGAGAGAGAGAGAGCGAGCTAGAGTTGGGGAGGGGGGCAGATGGAGAGAGAGAGAGAATCTTAAGCAGGCTCCACACTCAGTACAGAGCCCGATGCAGAGCTCAATCTCATGACCCTGGGATCATGACCTAAGGCAAAGTCAAGAGTCAGACACTCCACCAACTGAGCCATCCAGGCACCCCTAATGTCTGTATTTCTTAAATAGCTTTTCCCAAATGAGGCCCAGACCACGTGCTTTAGAATCATCTAGAAATCTGTAGACTGTTGGGTTTGCTCCAAACTTACTCAATTAGAAATTTTCTGGAAAGGACTTGAATTTAATAGGTTCCAAAAAGATATTAAGTTTGAGACCCATGACATCAGGGGTTGGCAAACATTTCTTTAAAGGGCTAGATAGTAAATATTTCAGGTTTTGGGGGCCATAGGTCTCTGTGACAACTGCACTCTGACATAGCAATAGATAGATGGATGGACATGACTGTGTTCCAATAAAGCTTTATTTACAAAATAAGTGGTAGGCTGTATTAAGCCCCTGGGCTGTAGTTTGCCAACTTGTGCACCAGACCGTGAGTTTAGAGAGTGGAGGCCATGTCTATCTTGTTTGCCACTGCACAGAATCCAGCAAAGTCTGCATCATAAAATAGTCATTTGGTAAACATGACTGAGTGCGTAAATGAATGGATACTTAACAATGGACCTTGACTTCTTAAAGCTATTTTAAAATTTACATAAGGTGGGGTGCCTGGGTGGCTCAGTCGGTTAAGCATCCGACTTCGGCTCAGGTCATGATCTCACGGTTCGTGGGTTCGAGCCCCGCGTCGGGCTCTGTGTTGACAGCTCAGAGCCTGGAGCCTGCTTCGGATTCTGTGTCTCCCTCTCTCTCTGACCCTCCCCTGCTCCTCTCTCTCTCTCTCTCTCTCTCAAAAATAAATAAAAAACATAAAAAATTATAAAATGTACATGAGGTAAAATTCATTCTTTTTGGGGTGCAATTCTATGTGTTTTGGCAAATGCATAGTCATGTAACCACCACTGCAGTCAGGATAGAGACTTTCTCTCTCTCCACCCCCACCTCAAATTCCCCCTAGCTACTCTTCATAGTCACACAGATCTGTTCTCTGTCCCTATAGTTTGGTCTTTCCCAAAAGATCAAAGGCATAGAATACTACAGTAGTATGGGTAGTTTCTTGAGTTTGGCTTCTTTCACTTAGCATGGAACATTTGCAACTCATTCGTGTTGTTGCGTCAAGAACCTGGTCCTGACTCATGCGTCAAGAACCTGGTCCTTCCATTGCTCAACAGTATTCTGTTTTATGGATGTACTACAGTTTTTTAAATGCATTTGGCCATTGAGGGAAATTTTGGTTGTTTTTAGCTTTTGCCAATTAGAAATAAGGCTATTCTAAACACTCCTATAGAGGTTTTTTTGGGGGGTGGCATATATTTTCATTTCTCTTGGGTGAGAACTTCAGAACGGATAGGTGAATTATACGGGAAGAGTATGTTTAACGTTACTGGAAACTATCACGTTGCTTTGGAAAGCTGTCCTGTTTTGTTTCCCACAAGCAATGTGTGAGAGTTCCTGTTGTTCTGCATCCTGGGCAAGCACTTGGTATTAGGTCAAAAGAATTGTAGTCATTCTGGTAAGCATGTAATGGTATCTTATTGTGGTTTTAATTTGCATTTTTGGAATGAGGAATGATGTTGAGGATCTTTTCTTGAGCTTATTTTCCATCTGTGTATCTTCTTTGGTGAAGTGACTGTTTAACTTTTGTCCACTTTTTAAAAATTGGGTTTTTTGTTTTTGTTGAATTTCGAGAGTTGTTTATATATTCTTAAAAGTTTTTTAAAACATTTATTAATTATTGAGAAACAGAGAGAGACAGAGCATGAGCATGGGAGGGGCAGAGAGAGGGGGAGACGCAGAATCTGAAGCAGGCTCCAGGCTCTGAGCTGTCAGCACAGAGCCCGACGCAGGGCTCGAACCCACAAACTGCAAGATCATGACCTGAGCTGAAGCTGGATGCTTAACCGACTGAACCACCCAGGCGCCCCAAGAGAGTTGTTTATATATTCCTGGTACAGGTTCATCATCAGTTATATGACTCACAAACATTTCCTCTCAGTAGGTGGCTTGTCTTCTCTCTCTCTGCCATATGACAAATGTTCTGAAATTTTGGTGATGTCCAGTGTATCACCTTTTTCTTTTATGGATTATGCTTTCATTTTCCTATCTAAGACCTCTTTACCTAACATGTGGTCACAGATTTGTTTCCTACGTTTTCTCTAATAGCTTTACAGCTTTACATGTTACCTTTAGGTCTCTGATCCACTGAGTTGAGTTTTATATGAGGTGACAGATGTAGATCAAGGCTTAATTTTTTGCATATGGGTGTCCAATTTTTCCAGCACCATTTGTTGAAGATTATCCTTTCTTCCTTGGATTGCCTTTGCACATTTGTTCAAAATCAATTGACCATATTCATATGGGTCTATGTCTGAGCTCTCTCTTCTGTCCTATGGATCTATATGTCTATTTATTTTTTACCTCTCTCTCATTCTTGATATTAATAATTTATCTCTTTTCTCTTTTTTCCCAATTAGCCTGGCTAGAGGTTTTATTAACTTTACTGGTCTTTCCAAAGAACCTGCTTTGGTTTCTTCATTTCCCCCACTATTTTACTATTGTAAATTTCATTGATTTCTGTTCTCATTTTTATTATTTCCTTCCTTTACTTGCATTTAAATTTTATTTGGTCTTTATTTTCCTAAGGTGAAAGTTTAGATTATTGATTTTGAATATATTTCTCTAAAATATGCATTTAATGCTATACATTTTCCTCTAAGCACTGATTTCACTGTATCAAACAAATTTGAGTTTTATTTTCATTTTCTCCAAATTCAAAATATTTTTTCTGACTTCCTTGAGACTTCTTCTTTGATTCATGGGTCATTTAGCAGCTTATTGTATAATTTTAAATATTCAGGAATTTTTCAGTTATCATTCTGTTACTGATTTCCAACTTAATTTTGTTACGGTCTGAGAATGTACTTTGTATGAGTTCTTTCTTTAAAAATTTGTTAAGGTATGTTTTAGGCCCCAGAATGTAGTCTATCTTAGTGAATATTCCATGCACTATTGAAAAGAATGTATACTCTAATGTTGTTGGATGTCAATTAGGCCAGGTTGATTGATAGTGCTGTTTAGGTCATTTACTTTCTTCTTATTTTCTACCTGCTTTGTCTATCAATTACTGAGAGAGGGATGTTGAAGTCTTTAACTATGATTGTGAATTATTGATTTCTCCTTTCAGTTCTGTAAGTTTTTGCTTCATGGATTTTGCCATCCTGTTGTTATATGCATATGTGTTTAGGATTGTTGTCTTCCATAAGAACTGATCACTTATCATTGTATAATGTCTCCCTCTGTTTCTGATAATCTTCCTTGTTCTGAATTTGGCTTTGTCTCAGATTATTGTGGGTACTCTAGCATTTTTAAAATTCTATCTATGGTAAATCTTCATTTTATAACTCTGATTGTATTTGAGTTTTATACATATAGTTGAGTCCTTTTATTTCCTTTTAATCTAATTTGACAATCTCTTTTATCTATTGTGTTTGGATAATTTTCACTTAAAGTGATTGTTCATAAGGGCACCTGGGTGGCATAGTTGGTTGAGAATTGACTCTTGAATTTGGCTTAGGTCATGATCCCAGGGTCATGGGATCAAGCCCTGCATCAGGCTCTGTGCTGAGCATGGAGCTTGCTTGAGGTTCTCTCTCTCTCTCTCTCTCTCTCTCTCTCTCTGCCCTTCCCCTGCTCTCTCTCTCTCTCTCTCTCTCTCTCTCTCTCTTTTTCTGTCTAAAATAAAAATAAATAAATAAATAAAAAGAGCGATTTGGCTCACCTGGGTGACTCAGGTGGTTAAGTGCTTGACTCTTGATTTTAGCTCAGGTCACGATCTCATAGTTTGTGAAATTGAGCCCCATGTCAGGCTCTGTGCTGACAGTGCAGACCCTGCTTGGGAGTCTCTCTCTCTCTCTCTCTCTCTCTTTCTCTCTCTCTCTCTCAAAACAAATAAATAAACTTTAAAAAAAGTGATTGCTCATATATAGGCATCCTTGCTTTGTATAGTTGTATGGGGCAGTCGAAATGACCATGGAAGCTGAAACTACACAGAGTGATCTCAATAATCAATGGGAAAAATATGATGGTTCCATAACCCTTAAAAATATTTTGTCAAAATATTAAAAACTCTCCTGCTATTGGTTCCTAATGTATAGGAAAATGGAAAATAGTAAAACTAATATTTATTTAGAACACTATAATAATGTGTTCTAGTAATGTAAAACATTAGAAATAGTCATTCTTTGTAAAAAATTATCAAGTGTGTGATCAGTGCTACCTACCTTCTGTAGGTACTTGACATCCTCTCTGTGCTTCAGCAGGTCACCATTTTGATCAGTCTCCAACATTTTCTCCTTTGCTTTTATAATGTCATGAAATGTCTGGGAGTTCTGATAGCGTGAAGTTGATCCAGCATCCCTGGAACTAAGGAATCTTCCTCTTTTATGTAGAACGAATCTCCTCATGTGTATTGGGCAGGGTGGCTCACGGAGGTCCTGGCTCACATGTGGAGCCTCTCCGATGGCAGCAGTGTCAGCATCACCACAGTCATCTGCTTCATCTACAAATCTGCTTATGTTCTATTTGAGTTTTTCCTGAACAATCCACTTTTCATTTCTTGCATGCATGCTCATGTATGTTGACCAATGCCCTTTTTTGATTATCCATTCATTGTAAATATCCCATGGTTTTATCACCGGAACACAAGGAGACAGCAGACATAGACACTTTGCTGTCCATGAGGCACTGAGTAAGAGGGTGACCATCCACCAACAGACTCTGGAAGAAGTGATGGGATTGGTGACTGAGGTGATGTGTGTTATTATTTATGTCGTGGTCTGTGGATCACAGAGCCAGTGGTGAGCTGTGTGTTATGCAATTCCTCACAGTTAATGTGCCCTGGTAGCTGAACCCTGAATGGTGTTAATGGGGTACTTTCATCACTGAACTCAATTGTTCTTGTCTCCCTCTGTGCTTCTCATCAGAATCTGAGTCTGACAGTAACTCAGTTGTCATCCAGCATTATTGTGATTAGAGGCCTAACTAGGTGGTGTAGAGAGTGGGGAAGGGGGTTGGATCACATACGGGTCCCTTTCACTGACTGGATGGGGTGTCACTGCTGCTATTTGGAAATGTCCTTCCCAATATGAAGGCTTTTCACTGGCTGGATGGGGTGGCACTGCTGCTATTTGGAAATATCCTTCCCAAGATGAAGGCTTTGTTCTGTAAGGAGGATTAAACAATGGTTACTCCTACTTTCCTCCTATCAAGACCATGGGAAGTGTTGGGGAGGATTCCCTTTGCATTCACCCAATCCTCTGTTAGTTGGAGTTCCTGAAGGAAAAGCCTGAAGAAGTGTGGGGACCTCTCTAAAACTGTGGCCTCCAGGAGGTTCTCACTCAGTATCCCACATTCAGAGTCCAGCAATTCATCAAAATTCCTACCTTAATGTTCCTATTGGTTTGTGGCATCTGGTGATTTCTGCTCCAGGTTAGTAACTATCAGGTCCTCTGTCTCCTCAGGGCACCTATTTCTTCAGATATCAAGGTGTTGGTTTGCATTGAGACCTCAGTTTTCTGAAGAGTCCAACAAAAGTTGTCACTATTCAGTTCATCTGGCTTTTCTCATTGCAAGGATGGAATGCTGACTTCTGAATTCTTTACATGTCCAGCTAAAACCAGAAGTCCAGCAAAATCATGCTGGAGTTTCCGTCTCAGCTTTCCAGTTGTGAGGTTCACAGAGAGAAGGAGGCCACAAGTGGAAAGCCATTAATTGCAAATCAGAACAACCCAGTTCTCTCATCAGATCCAAAGGGCTCAAGAGGGGCTAGAGTCATTCCCTGTCACAAGCAAGGTCTTTGAGTCTTTCTTCAAGAGGGCTGGGAACATCTACAGGACAATCAAGCCAAAGAACAGAGGGGGACAGAGCAGACCCATTTTCCAAGATGGGGCACTGTCTGGGTGTCAGACTCTGTGCTATGTCTTCTACATGGATGGGGCAAGTATAATCCCCCAAATTGAAGTTCCCATGCCTCGTTAAACACCTTCAATGATTGCATCTCACTATATCTACATTTCCCAAAGTGTGTCCTGAAATGCTGTTTTTGGAAGATGTTAATCAGAGTCAGGGGATGTTGGGGTGGAGAAGGGTGCTATAGGAAACTAGTTTGGGAAATGAGTTCCACCTTGCAGAAAACTCTGATTCCCAGGTTCTAATCCTTGTACAGAGCTGGATTCTGGGACTGAAGGAGGGAAGTGGCAGAGTTCATAAGGGCAAGTCTCCTCCAAACCATTAACAGGGGATTGATCATGTTGGCGAATCAAAGGGTTCTGAAGACACAGATTGATGTGGCTGAGTTAAATACCTAGTTAAAACCTCTTGAGGAAGAAAGAATACAAATGTGCACTAGATTAACTGAAGCAGATGAAACAATCAATGCCCTTAAAGGTCACATAAGAGGTCACTACACTGGGAAAGCTTTGCCACTGTTAGAAAATCACAGTCTCAAGGAGGAGGCAGTGTCCTCCTGAACTGCATCAAGGAAAAGAAGGAATGTTCACCAAGTATCTGATTTGGAGGGAGTTTACCTCATCAGCGTTCAGAACCTTCCAAAGCACATGATAGGATCAGTCGCACATGTGAAGGTGTCTCATATGACACCTATACAATACAAGCTGAAGTTCTTTTGGAAAAATTTGAAGGAACCACTGGCTATTATCCAAGGTAGCGCATTTTCCACAAAAGTAAAAGCTCAGAATGAGTGCTCTTTTGGCTCAGAGACCTCCGCACAACTTAAAAAATGAGAGTGCTTACTTGAGACCAGAAATATAGAGGAAGAATCTTAAAGGTTTCCAAAGTATCCTTTTGTCCCTGCTGTTACTGATGGACTTTTGGCAGACCCTGGGGCAAGAGCCTTCACCAGGTCAGCCCCATCCCCACATGGCAGCTTTAACACTGATCACGAGGAGGAAAGGCTGGCTTTGATCCAACCTTGCCAAGGAACGAGTGTGACTGGCCTGGGCTCCATCCTGTTTTGTCAGATGGTCCAGGTCCCAGGGGCCGTGGGGTAAGGAGCAGCTCCTGGGAAGTGGACTCTGTCCTTCCCCAGATTCTAGAATGAGAGGAAAAAACTGCCTAGGGGTCTTCCCCATCTAGGGGGCACCTCGCCCAGCATATCTTTTCCTGAGGTGCAGCGAAATATGTGGACACCAAGCACTGTCCGCACAGCCTAAAGGCAGGAATGAATTGCCTCCGCTTTCAATGAATCTGCTTCTAAAGATCCAGAACCCCAGCAAGGCACTTTTCTCTCTACCAAAATAATTCTCATTTTTTCTTTTTAGTTTTACTGGTGTTAGTTTTTATTGGCCCAAATGGAAACTTGGTAGGATTTTATTATTCTTAGATAATGTTTTATAACTGCAGATTATTTAATGAGACTCATAAATTACTTGATTCCATTTTATTTTATTTGTAGACAGTGAAAGTATAGTATCTTTACTGTTGTTAACAAGTCCACTAAAATCTTTCAAAAACATGGCAAGAATTTTGTTTTGTCTTTCTTCTAGAATGATTTTGAAATTTTTCTACTCTGTTTTTTCTCTGGTTAAGTAATTATACAACATTTCGAATGGAGACTTGAAATTTTTAGGATAGTGTTTTGTAATATATATTATTTAAGTGTGAATCTTATTAGACAATTGTTTCCATCCTATCTGATTTCTAGATGGTACAACAGTATTTTTATTACTTCTATTTAACAATATCTTCTGTTGACCCAGAAACAGTAAAGAAACAGTAAACTTTAGTCTCTCTTTGAAAGTAATATTGAATTTCTCTCATTTGATTTTGCTGCTATAGTTAAGTGATTATACAAATGCTCAAAGGGAAGCTCAATAGAATTAAAATTCTTAGGATAGTGTTTAATAAATGTAGCTTATTTAGAAGTGAATTCCCTGAGTGCACAGTCTCTTTCCCCTCTGAGTACTTCACTTGCTATTCAACAAAGCTCACAGCAGTAGTGTAGTGAGAATTTTATGTGAGCTTTCTTATGTTTGGAGATATTTGAACCTCAAAAGTTTATTTTTGTTTACCAAAGGAATACTTTACTCTAGTTTTAAGGTTAACTAAATAAACTTTGGTTTTAAAAAATAGCATTGGAAATTTTGAATATGGCCAAAGATCCCTAATTCAGCATTCATTATAAGTATTAGGGTGTATGTGAGGAGGGGCATAGGCAAGGTTATGGGGGGCCCTACAAAGGGTTGGCATTTCTTCCCCAGTTTCACCCTTAAAACTGAGGAAAAATGATCTGAAAGAGTCAGTGCCCAAAGTTAGAACAAATTTGGCAATAAATAGATAACATAATATTGGATTATAAGATGCAGCACAAAGTAATCATACATGACTCCACACTGGTGTAAAGAAAGGATTGAATATAAATAAATGGGAGGGAAAAAAACAAGTCTTCCTTGCAGAAGAATTCCAAATTAGTGAGGTAGAACTTCCTTTCCTGGAAATGGACCTGATGATCCTCTACCCTTAAGTGGGCAGACATAATGACTTCCATCTAAATAAATAAATAAATAAATAAATAAAAAGCATGGACAGGAAAAATCCTAACACTCCAGTGGAGAGGCCTCATGGATGCCACCTTTACCAAGTGATCAAGGTTAGGATCTCCTGTGATAAGTCACACTGATATTGTGTCAATCCTGATACAAAAAGGTCACTGCAACTCCATAGATTCTACCCCCAAATCTGTGACCCCAGTCAAATAAAAAGAAAATATCAGACAAACCCAAATTAAGGGGCACTGCGAAGTCCCTGACCGGCACTCTTCAGGTACATGAGGTCATAGAAAAGAAAGATGTACTGAGAGAGGATCATAGACCAGAGAAGACTGAGGAGACACGATGACTAAATGCATTTAGGAAAAGGATATTAGTAGAAATACTGGTGAAATCCCAAAAATCTGGACTTTAGTTGATAATGCACCAATTAGTTGGAGTAATGCACCAATGTTAATTTCTTAACATTGTTTGGACAAATGTGCCCTAGTTATGCAGGATATCAACATTAAGGGAAACTGGGTGAAGGGCATACAGGAACTCTCTGTATTATCTTTTCAACTTTTCTGTAAATCTAAAATTATTCCAAAATCAAAAGTTTGTAAAAACGAAAAAAGTTTGTTAGTTAGGGATACCTGGGTGACTCAGTCGGTTGAGCATCCGACTCTTGGTTTCGGCTCAGGTCATGATCTCATGGTTTGTGAGATAGAGCCCCTCATCAGGCTCTGCACTGAGAGCCTGCTAGGGATTCTCTCTCTTCCTTTATCCTTCTCTCTCTCTCTCAATAAATAAATAAATACATAAATAAATAAACAAACAAACTTTTTAAAAAATTAAGAAAAAAGTTTGTTAGACTTCTGAGTCTGGAAAAGATGGTGCAGACGTATCTCTCTGCTGCTCCTGCTAAGTGCAACAAAACCCTGGACAGAGGCAACAGACAATTGATCCTTAGAGGACTCTTAACATCAAAAGGACTGGCTAGGACCCTCAGGGCTCGAGGAATAACATGGCGATACATTCCCTGCCTTTTTTTTTTTTTTAACGTCCCATTTATCCCGGACTGCATGCTGGGGGAGCCTGAAACCCAGAACTGCCAAAGGGAGTAGACAACAAAAACACCAAGACAATCTTGCTCTTTCTGGTTAGAAGACCAGGAAACAGACATCCCAGTAGGACAGAAAAATTTTTGGCAACATCCCTGTGCCCCAACCCAACACCATGGATGCCCCACCCCACCCCATCCCAAGGGGGTGTCAGCAGAGCCTGAGAGAGGAGTGCGGATACTCACCCCTGTCCCCTACATTGGGCAGTCACTGAGGACCTGGAGAGGCACTCCCTTCCTCATTGTTTTTGTGTCAATAAAGACAAATAGGAGACTCTGGGCTTCCTCTCTCAGGGCAGCTGGTGCCCTTCGCACTCCCAACTTAGAGATTGACAGGAGAATTTCAGATGGGAGAGAGCTGAAGAAAGGGATGCTTTCAACCTGCATAAGAAGTTCTGGGCAGACACCTAACCGCTCAAACATGAAACTGACCTGAATAAACATGCCAGAAGGTTTGAGAACTGGACGTGGCCTCTGAGCAGTGTACGGAGTAGACCAGAATAGCACTGCAAGGACTCCAATCCAAATTGGGCTACAGCCCACACATGTAGGCAGGACCTGTGCACTAAATGTAGACTGAGTGCTGTTAAAATAGAAGATTCATAGAGGCTCCAGATTGCATAATATACTACCTGGATGTCCAAAGTACAATAGAAAATCACTCGTCATAACAAGGTGGTCTCTGGGATGTGCACTGCATGGACTTGCACGATCACACAGTTTTGAATGTCTAAAAGAGTGCGCTTGGGCACCTGCTTTGGGCAGTGAGGAGACCCTCATGATGACTTGCGGGGTATGGGGGGCAGAGGACTGGACAAAGGGAAGGAGAGTCAGGAGGTAATGGAAGGGTGATTTGGGTTAGGGACCACACACCAACACCTTCCGACAACATTGAAATAGGGTCCTCTCCTTGCGTTCATCACATGATTGACCATTTTCCATTGAAAATGTCTTAATTTGTGTTCATGGCCAAAATCAATAAAAGACAGACACTTGATCATCGCCTGGATGTCTCTTCTGAGTTTACGGAAGGATGAATCTTTCGTTATTCCTAAACAACTAAGTTCATAGAGCTCCATATTAAATTTCAGGACAGAATGATGCTGTCCTGTTCCCGTGTCGGTGGTAAAACCTATGGCTCGTGACACTTTGACTTGTGCCATCCATTCTGTACACCTGCCTCAGGTTTGCCTAAGAAATTGGATATTTGGGAGACAGATCTTGTCTATTTTTTTTTTTTAGAATAAGCAAACTCACCAAACACTGTTAGATCATCTAGAAGCAAAATACCTTGACCACATGACCTCAATTATCCCCCTCAGAAATGTTTCCATTCAGTGATGAGAACAGAGTGGCAATATAAACAGTGTGGAAACAGAATACGGCTTTCAGTTTAGACTACCTAAGACTGGTTAATGCCCTTTACAGTTTACAAAGAACTTTCACGTACAACAGTGTCTTGTTTGAGCCATATATTAGTCTATGTTGTGCCTCGTGGACTTGCTGAGAGGTTCATTGCCACCCTAGTCGTGATGAGTGGGTTTCCCATCCTTAGACAAGGATTGAGTTAATCTCTCCAGATGTATTTACGTGGCACCTTTGTTTAAAAATGACAATTATGCCCCTAGTGTTTCACTTTTGACTGGCTTTTAGGAAATTTATAGCTAAATGTAATGTTAACTTGATATAATAAGCTCATATCAAGACACTGGGACACTCACCCCGTCTGCTTCTTTAAGACGGTCTCTAATTATACTACTTTTCATTATGTTCTATCGCGCTTTTAGGCATGAAAGGGGCTTTGGATGTCATCCAAATGGCAGTGGGAAGCCATAAAAGGGTTTGGCAGGGAGGTGACCTGATTGAATAAGGATTTAAACGGATCATTCTGGCTGTCACATGGGGAATGGAGTGCAGTGGGTAAGCGTTGCGGGTGGGGGGAGACCAAGCATGAGACGAGTGCAGACGCCTGGAGCAGGTGGCTGCAGAGGAGATGGACAAGGGAGACTTGTCCAGACTCAAGGCTATTTTGGAAATAGAATTGTTGGGGATTTGATAGGTGGTGTGGCAATGGGGATGAGGCCACAGAGACTGTCTGATGGATGGCCACTTAGCAAGAAGGGAATGGAGGGCAGGAGAGAGTTTAGGTGGAAATGGGGAGCAGCACCCATGGGCGCCCTACTTTATGTCGATATAATAGACTTCCGATATCCAGGGAATCGCAGGGAGAGGAAGGCAATGAATCTGAAAGGGAAGGGAGTTTGCATTTCTCAAGGACATCAGGGACCCACGTACAGAATAGTGCTGTTTGTCGAGTTGCTCTGGTTAGCAGTGTGTGCCCCCTGGTGAGGGATTTCTTCTGTTGAGTTGTGGCTGGGGATATTCCCACTTATGACCCAGAAAGAAAACCCCTTGTCGGTGGTGGGAGGGTAGGGGCAGGTGTTGCCCTCTGAGGTCTCTCTTGGTTATCAGTCACCACTCCCATTCTTCTCCTTCCCAGGGTAAGAAGATAAGGGGGCCCACTAACTCAATGTCTTGAACATTGCCTCCTCTGCCTTATCCCGTTTCCCCAGATTAGGCATCCTCCCCTGTGATGTGCTCCTCTTCTAATAGTGTGGGAGAAAGTGGCATCTTGGTTGGAGTTATGGATGGACCGCCGTTTTGCTTTGATATCAGGATGGCTGCTTCTCTTTTCCCTGTGACGATGCTGCCTCTGCCAGGTTCTTTTTGTGGGAGACTCCTGTCCATCTTTTGCCTGGTGTAAGTCCAAGGCTGCAAAAGAGGTGTGAAGAACAGGGTGCGAGGCAGCCATGACCTCTCACACCACAGTTGGCTGGTCCCAGGGCAGTGCAATCGTCTGCCGTTAAACAGAAACCTCTGAGTTACAATTAGGCAAGAGAGTAAAGGGATGTTCCAGACTTGAACATCTCACGGCCACGGCCACATGGCACTCACCCAACAGCATTAGTTGGATAAACATCTGTTTCTATAAGGTTCCGTCTACGGTTTCACTTAGAGAGCTTTTCTAACCTAATTATGTATGTCAACTCCGTGGCTGTAATCAGTGCTCTTGGGTTAACCTTCATAAACAGTCAAATTTAGATGGCTTTATGGGCTGTCTCAGGGAGTCCTTGGGTTACACTAGACATGACGGATTACCGCGCGGTGTAACTGAACTATGCAGCCCACTGACCTTTAATATGCACATTAATGGTGATTGAGTCTTGGCACCACCTTGCCGTTTTGGCTCTTGGGTTGCCTTTGTACATTAAAGTATGGATAATAGCGGACATGTCTAGCAAATTAGAGTGACCTGAACTGGTTCCAAGTTATGAGTACTCGGTGAGTTTGCTTAAGAAGGAGCCCAGCAATTAGCTCTGAAGTCATTCTCATCTCCCATTGCCCACCCCTCACCTACCCTCTGCCCCGGCCCCGGGCTAAGTGAAGGGATTACAAATTAACCCAGTTCGGTTGGCCATCAAGATAAAATCATACACATTGTCTCCTTGGAAATCTTGAAGAATGAATGGCCATTGTTTCTTTCCCCCAACTCTTTCCATCTGTTTGTCATTTGGAATAAACTTGAAGGCACAATGTGAGGGGGAAGGAGGCTTCGGGTTGCTTTGGGTATTTATACGAAGCTATCTGATGTGTTGTAGTCAAGGTCTTTCCTAACCTTTCCAGGTTATTACTGAGTTTCTTTTATGCTTATACAGCCATTTCTCTTCCTGATGATTGGTGCCAGGGTCCCCATTTGCTCAGCCCCTCTCTTTGCCCAGGGGAACTCTAACAGAGACTACACTGCACATCTGTGGTCACCATTTCATCAGAAGGCATCAGTTATTTTCAAATAAGGAAGCAGTGACCCTCATGTGGCAAGTCGATCTACAAAACTTGATTTTTGTTCTTCCTGTCATTAAAGGGCAATATAAAATTATAAAATCATTTTATGAATGTGGGTAAAGAAGAATCAGTTGTTTTGTGAGACACTATTAATATTCAACCTAATAAAAGATTAGTGGGTAAAAGCAATCCTGATATATAATAAAGATTAGCCTCATTTTATGAGGCAGGCTACTCCCTAGTTGAGAAGAGCTGAAGAAAAATCAATCACCTTTCCCTCTTCTGGGAGATAAAAATCTGCCTCTGTTTGATGTTGGGTACACTGTGTGTTCTTTAGGGCTCGCGGCTGAGAGCATTAAAGTTTCTTGCACTCTTACCGCTACCATGTCTCTTATAAAATAGGTGAACTCAAATTTACTCAAACTCCCCTTTGTCTCTTCCAGAGCCAGATTGTCTGGTTCTCTTGCCAAAAATGTTTTTAATTCTTCAGCACTTATGAGACAAGACTAAATAAGGTACATCGGAGCACTAAGTGAGGTGGAGTCGCCAAGGAGAAGTGACTCCCACTTGCTTGCAAGAGCTGAATGTTAAATTTCCAGCCATTGGGAGAACTAGCTGACTGCATGTGTGCAGCTTAAACTGGCCATGGTGGGACTATTCATTTGGCAGGAGCTGCAAATCAGGCTCTCCACCCCAACAACCTATGAGGCTGTTAGCACAGACCTACACACACTGCTTCATCTAGAATAGACCACAACCCAGGTGCAGAGCACTTGTTTCAATCCTAGCCATCGATCTTACCTGTATTGAAGAAGTCAAGCTAAAAGGATGTTTTCGAGAGACTTTGGGCAGGCACTGAGGGGAAGGAATATGTCCTTGGCTTTATATTCAATCTTCAGGGCTCTAATAATGAAATTCAATGATGTAGAAGATGTGGGAGGCATGGAGTTTCTTCCTGTGGATTTCTGGATTCACTGCAAACCAGAATCTGGCCATCCTACAGCCAGCAGCGAGGCATCTGAAGCCTGGCTCTCAATTTTTTAAAAACCTCCCTTGTTTCAGCCAGTCGGCCATTTGTTTGAAGAAGTCGAGCGCCAGCTATCCCATTTCATTTCATTTAATCATTGACTCTTTTAGCTCCTCCCCTTCCAGTGGCTGGAATGACTGGAAACCATCATCTTCAGGTGGAAAGAACATGTTGTGACGTTCATTTACGAAGCTGTCTGCTGTGAGTGCTCTTGGCCTAAAAGGAGATCCCAAAGGATCCCTGTTTCCATGGCCTCCCCTCCCCCCAGCTCACCACTCTCCTGTTCCTGCATCCTGAAGGGACTGGGCATCTTTGTAGCCCCACTTTCACCATCGTGATCTTTGTAATACTCAACGAGGACTTCCGGAACACTGAGTTTTTTTGGTGTGGTTGCCGTCCGGGTAAATTCATCTTAGGCTCTTAGTGGTTTCATAGTCTGAACTGAGCCGGTGATTTGGGAACGTGTAGGAAATTAATGGAATCATTAAGGTTAGGACCTTACAGTTGAAAGGATCCTAATCAATATTCCACCCGGTGCTTCTCAACCAGGTGACTTTGCCTCTCAAGGAACATTAGCAACGTCTGGAGACATGGCTTGTTGATTGCTCCTGGGAGGAAGTGCTACTAGCATGTGGTGGGTAGGGGTCAGACCGTACAGGGTGCACATTATACAGTGCACAGGGCGCCCCTCCCCACAGTAAAGAATGAGCCAGCTCAGGGGTGCCTGGGTGGCTCAGTTGGTTGAGCATCCAGCTTCGGCTCAGGTCATGATCTCATGGTTTGTGGGTTCGAGCCCCACATTGGGCTCTGTGCTGACATCTCGGAGCCTGGAGCTGCTTCAGATTTTGTGTCTCCCTCTCTCTCTGCCCATCCCCAGCTCACTCACTCTCACTCTTTCTCTCTATCTCTCTGAAAAATAAGCATTAGGGGCGCCTGGGTGGCTAAGTCAGTTAAGCATCCGACTTCGGCTCAGGTCATGATCTCACAGTTTGTGGGTTCGAGCCCTGCGTCGGGCTCTGTGCTGACAGCTCGGAGCCTGGAGCCTGCTTTGGATTCTGTGTCTCCCTCTCTCTCTGACCCTCCCCTGCTCTTGCTGTCTCTCTCTCTCTCTCAAAAATAAATAAAATATTAAAAAAAAAAAAAAAAGAATGGGCCAGCCCAGAGCGTCCGTAGTGCCAAGGTTGAGATACCCCAGTGTCTCCCCAGTGAGTGAATCCCTTTGACCTCAGATTGGACAACTCCAGGGATAGAGAAGCTTAAGAAACTGTGCACAGGAGCAGCACCTCCCGCCCCGGACCCACCCACATCTTACTGAGCAGGTGGCCTGCTGTGAGAGCAGGAGGTGCCAGGAGGCCCCTGAACACTCACCCACATGCCGGGGAGCCCCGGGTACGTAGGGGCTGTCTTCTGGGCACACATGCATTTATTAAAAGAGATGGGGCTTCGTGGTTGCAGAGGGAGGTTTGGAGCGGTGATGTGGAAACTGTGGTGAGGTCAGATCTAGCTCTGCGACAACAGCTGACTAAGTCTCCCCGGAGGAAGTTTCACGCACGCCCTGCTGTTGGCTCTGCCCAAGTTCACAGTTAAGAGACTCCCGAGGTCTCCTTCGTGTGTTTCGTTTATTTCTGTCTCCAGCCCCTGCTTCATTTTGTTCCTGCGCCATTGATTTTTTGGCCCAAGCGAAGTTCACGCTGGGCTGGGAGACAGGCGGGGGACAGCGCGGACTCAAATTCCAGGAGCCGACCTGCGGGGCGCTGCAAGGACACGAGCACAGGCTCCCTGGCTGTCCTCCCATTGGAATGGCCTCAGCCTCCTGTCAGTGGGGACAGGCTATCTCGACCAAACCTTCGAATCTCACCCGCAGGGGAGGAAGAGAGAGTAAACCGGTTAGTGTGAAGTTTGGGACACAAGTGGGGGAAGGAGCACGTGTGTGCACGGCTTATAGGCTGTCCCCGTCTCTCCCAGAACGTCTGGATGGCCCTGCAGTCCAAACACGGGCTGAGAAGGGCTTTGAGCGTCTCCTGGGGGCGTCTTTGAAAGGCTGCCCAAACCGCAGCCCTAATCGCCGAGGCACGTGGCTGACATTTTAGCAAAAGCCTGCCTGGACTCCGTGCTCTCACAGAACAGAGATGCGGGAGTCCCGTCCCTTCGAAGAGCCACCCCACTTCCCTCCCTGCCTCCCGCCCGCCGGCTTGCCAGCGGACACCCTGTTTGGGCAGGCGTTGCATCATCTGGGAGGATGTTTGTTGAAGTCACAGCCTCCACGGGCTGGATACCGAGGGCAGGGCTCCCCACTCCTCTCTGAGGGGGTGGGACTCCAGAAGTTTGGCACCACGGAGCCGGTTGCTGTAATAATAATGTTTTACACTAATAACGCTGCTCTCTCCAGCTGGGTTGTAAGCTTTCTACAAGCTTTAGTAAGCAATTAGAACAAGTTATAACAGTTTGTCTATCAGAGCATAGTTTCTGGGTGAATCACGGGGGTTTTGGACCACATACAGCAACAGGATATTGATCAGGGACGGCACAGGGCCAAGGGTTTCAGCTAGGACCCGGAGAAGCCCGGCCTTGCTCTGGACTGGGAAGTCACGGAGGCCAACGGTGTTCTGTTGTTCACGGAGTGAGTGAGGGCCAAGGTGGGCCGATGGGCCCAGTGAACGGTATCGTAGGTGATAATCAGAGAGGTTGTGTGGGTTGTCTGAGGTCACACAGCTAGTAGCTGAAGCAGGACTGAGCTGTCAGTGCTTCCAGCCCGAGGGGTCACCAACCAACGGCAGTGTCAAGTTCACTAAAAAAGGGGCAGCTTCTTCAGGGCTGGAAGACTGGCCTCTGATGGTTTTCTAAGGAAGGCCACTTTTCTCTTCCCCTAAGCTGAAAGATGCATCACGAGGGGGGCATCTGGGTGGCTCAGTCAGTTAAGCGTCCGACTCTTGATCTGGGCTCAGGTCGTGATGATCTCAAGGTTCATGGGTTCGAGCCCCGCATCTGGCTCTGTGCTGACAGTGCAGAACCTGCTTGGGATTCTCTCTCCCTCTCTCTGCCCCTTACCCACTTGTGCTTACTTGCTCTCTCTCTCTCTTTCTCTCTCTCTCTCTCTAAATAAGCTTTAAAAAAATATGGGTCATGAGCAGGGGTGAGGAGTGGTTTGGGCCTCTGCAGGAGCGACATGGGGTGAGCAAGCCCTGGGCGCAAGGACAAGAGGGCCTCTGTGGCGAGCCAGCCCAGCCCGGTGACCACCGTGCGCTCCGCACAGCTCCGGGACAGGGGATAGGTGAAGCTTGCCCACGCCCCATCTCTTCCTCTCACCACACCCCTATGGAGGGGGTCATTCTCATCTCCATTTTGCTGCTGAGTAAGTGGAGTTTTAAGGCAGTGAAGTGATTTGCCTGAAGACACCCACCCTGAAACCTGTGCTCTTTCCGCTGCCCTCCACGGAGGGAGCGTGGTGTGGACGGACAGCCGCCTGACGCCTTCCCCGCCAGCCCTCTCCCTCTCCTCGGGTGGCCGTGGTCCGCGTATCCTCTGACCCCGAGCCCCAGTCGCAGCACCTAACACGTGGGGAGCACTCGATGAAGGGTCTTTGAGCGGCACTGACAGCGTCCTGTTTGGCCTTGAAGACTGACCGCAGCTCTCTGGTCAGAGCCGGTTTGGAGCAAACTGGAGCAAACTGCAAATGTCCCCTGGGAGGAAAGGTCAGGGGGTGCTTGGAACCAGTCCACACCGGCCTCAAAAGAACATGTGGACAGCTTTGTGTGGCTCCCGTGTGAGGGGCAGACGTAGTAACAGACAGACGCAACGGTGTGGCTGGGAGCAGTGGCTCAGCAAGCAATTTCCACATTTACTGATAGAGCTGGGTTGCTGTTTTCAGTAGAAAGAGCAAAAAATAATGGCTCAAGATGAAGGAAATCTTTCTGTGACTCTTCATGTACAGCCTTCTCCTTAGGAAATCAAAGCTGAATCATTTTCTCTTGAGTGAAAGTTAGAGTTGCCGATGCCGGTGACCTGTGGGTCACAGCTCGAGGTCTTGAGTAAATCTGCCTTTTCCGGGACCAGGCGGCGGGTGTTTCTGCTTCGGCTCAGCCAGCCACATGGCGTGACTGTGTGTAAAGTCCTTGTGTTCTTGGAGGAGCCCGGGCTCTGAGCCCCTGGGGAACTTGCCTCTGCACTGGGATGGACCCGGCCACTGGAGGTGAGGTGTGAGGTTGGCTTCACCTTGTCCCTCTACGGAGACAGGGCCAGGAGGAGCTAGGTGGCCGGGCACATGCTGGGTAGCTCCTGGCTGGAATTCAGAAGGGGTGTGTGTGTGTGGGGAGGGGTCAGCCAGTGGAATCCTGCCCTTTTCCAGGGTCCCTTAGGATTACACTTCTGACGCCCTTCGATGTGACTGGTCTTGAGTTGTGAGCGAAAGCGCATTCCTTCTGAGTGGAGCCTTTATTTGCCGGGGCGAGACCTGCTGGGGCTCTCTGTCCCCGAGTCCAGACTGAGACGTAGGCTGCTCCATCAGCCTGGTTCTCTGAGTCACCCAGGGCCCCCCGTTGACCTGCGTGTAAGTAAGAAATAACTCTTTGCTATTCAGGCTCCTCAATGCGCTGATGGTTTACCACGAGCATAAGCTGGTCCGTCCTGACAGACACGTGGACTGGCTCGGTTCACTGCACCAAACTCTTACTGGTCAGCGGTCCATGTGACGATGACAAGATGTCCCCATTTCCTGGAGCTCCTTCCCCTGCCCCCAACCCCCTGCCCAGAGCCACGTGCTCAGGCCGGCCAGGGGGCCTCTTAACCAAATCACAAGATGTTCACGCTTTGTCCACGCACCGCGTTCTGGTGGCGTCGGGCAATACAAGTTCCAAGGCCATCCTGGCGGTCACTTGGATGGGGCCGGTGGTGTCCCCTGGGCCTGGGCTCACTGCCTCTGCAGGCTCCATGAGAGCCTCTTGAGTCTGGCTTCCTGTGTACCCAGCCTTTCCCCAGTACAGACACAGTGCCATCTATTAATTACCCAAAGTACAGCAAAAATAGAGCAGTCACAGCTCACACAACCTGACTGGAGCCCGGGCCAGCAGGGAGATTATGAGGCAACAAAAGCCACCTGGTGGGGACTTCCAGCCGGTCCTTTCCCCATCAGGGCCCCCCTGGGCCCAGACAGAGCTCTCACTCTGTTGATGCGTTTTAGGGGCTCCCTCCTACTTCCTGGACACCCTGTTTTCCCAGAGCCCACACTCCCAGGCACGTTGAGGGACAGCTGTGCTTCCTCCCCTCCTGCACGGCCCCACTGGTGTCCCTGTCTTGACATCTCCCCTGTTACAAGCATGTCAGCCACAAAGGCAGCTTTCGACGTTCCCCCTGCACACAGCAGTCTGGTTCCCGGGGGTGTCCCACGTTCCCGCCCGCGGAGGATTCCGGCTTTGCCCTTGCACAGTGACTATCAGATTTTCTTAGCATTATTTTCCCCCAAGCAGAGTAGCAGTCTGTCTTCAAAGATGAGGCCAAACGGCCAGCTGGAGAGTCAGAGATGGTCTGCCATGATTTATATGGCTCGGCCCGATTCTGAGCGCCATGTACCCCAACGTTGTCATGTGCCAGCCATCTCCTCGGTCATGTCCCACAGCTGAGCCTGGGAGGGTGGGATCCGTCACACCAGGGTCCCTGTCCCTGAGTCTCGCTGCGGTTCCCTCATCGCCAGGCAGCGCTGCTGGCCCACCGGAGGGCCTGGATTTTCATGCCACAGGACACCCCAGGGCGGAAGGAGAGTGTCCGGTTTTACACCTTATTGCCTTCATTCAGCACATTCTACTCTATGGCCTGAGGACGAATGTCCTGCTCCTGGACCAGGGATGTGGGTGCACAGACAGCAGCACACCACACCTCCCGGATCTCCTTCTGCAGGCGGCTGGGTTTTAGGAAGACGGGGCACCTTTGCTGCCCCAGCTCCTCCCCACACTGACCATGGGGCCCCTGACCATGCACAGGGACATCTGCTGTGCCCGGGGCCCCATGGACACCTGGTTGGATTTTAAGCCTCTTGAAAATGAAAGGAATGTTTGTGTTGCTTGATGCTTGTTCCCAGTGCAGGGGAGAGGCTGGGGGCCCGGAGGCCAGCAGTAGCAACACTGCACGTTGTAAGTGTGATGGAGCCTCTCACCAGATGACACTTGGAGGGCGGCACGTGGACAGGGTCCCTGATGGACTTCTGGCCCCAGCACATGCACTGTCCTCATGTCTCTGTAGTTTCTCCCCATCTCCTCCTGTACGTCAGTTCATATCACAACCCAAGCATATCAACGTAGAATGTTCTTCACCACCTTCTAATGGCTGGTAAGTTACCACTATTTGACTAGTCATTACACTGGGACATTGGGATGGATTGAATTGTGTGTTCCAGATTCATATGCTGGCATCCCAACCCCAGAATGTGAGCTTATTTTGAGATAGGGTCTTTACAGAGGTAGTCAACAAAATGAGGTGGGTCCTCGGTGGGTCTTAAACCCAGTGACTAGCGTCCTTACATCAGGGGAAGTTTGGACACAGAGGCAGACAGGCACCGAGGGAGGACCATGTGAGGGAGAAGACGGGGTCCACAGGTGAAGGAGGGACTCCTGGAAGAGATTCTCACTCACAGCTTTCACGGGGACCAGCCTGCCGACACCGTGATCTCGGACATCTGGTCTCCGGAACCGAGAGATGATGAATTTCTCTTGCTTTAAGTCCCTCAGGCTGTGGACTGTGTTGCGACAGTCCTAGCAAAGGAATGCAGACCTTTTCATTTGTGTTTGTTATCATAAATAGTCCCATGAGAGCATCTCCACTAATGTGTGAGCATGGTGTGCACCTTTGCCCCTTTGTCAGGACCAGCTCACATGCCCCTCCTCGCCAGGGCCCCTCTGAAGCCCTCCCTGGGCACCACATGCCCCGTTGTCCCTGTCCCAGAGCATGCGTCCCGGGCGGTGGTCAGAGCAGAAGTACGTAGCTGTGGGCTCACTCCTGGCATCCCTTGTCTGAAGCCAGCGCGGTGGATGCCAGACGGGTCTCTGCTGAGCAGAGATGGGGGAGGGGAAAGGGGAGGATGCTGCTGGTCAGTGGCCACACTTGGAAGCTGGTGGGCACGGCTTTGGGGTCTGGCTGGTCTTTCCACGTGAGCCCCCAAGGGTGTGACCGCACGGAACATGGAGGTTCTCACCCCCACGCTGCCTGAATCAGAAGGACTGAGGAGGGTGGCTGTGTGGTGGGGCACTGTCAGGGGAAGCGGCCCAGGGCCTGCTGGAGGCAGCCAACAGGAGAAGGAAGAAGCCACGTCACAGACACCGTGCACAGCCTGGGCGTGACAGCCATCTTGGGAAGGGTGTTGCTGTTGGACACAGAGTAAGTTGCCAGCATGTTCGTGTTAGTAAAGTGGAATCATTGTGTTGACGAAAGGATAGAAATCTGCTGCTTAAAATTTTGTAATGTAAAATTCAGTTTCTGAAACTGAAATGTCAGTTTTCTATAGATAATAAAAGTAAAAGATGTTCATTGTGCTGCCAAGTTTTATTTAAAGAAAAAAAAAGGTGGGTCGTTGAGCAGCAGGGACCTGGAGCCTCCTCAAAGTGGCCTGGGGCTCACAGACTCTCCCGGGTGCAGCCAGGGCTCTGCGAACTGAGGCCCAGGTCCAGGCCCGGGGCTTGAGCAAGCTTGGTTGAGAACACTGTGTGTGCGTGTGTGTGTGTGCGTGCACTTGCGTATGCATACACTTACGCACCTGCATGTGTTTGCATGTGTGTGTATGTGTGTGTGTGTATGTGCCTGCATGTCTAGGCATGTTCTATTAAAAAAAAATTTTTTTTTTGAAAAAGAGAGAGACAGAGCATGAGCTGGGGAGGGGCAGAGATAGGAGACACAGAATCGTCGGCACAGAGCCCGACACGGGGCTCGAACCCATGAACCGTGAGATCATGACCTGAGCCGAAGTCGTATGCTTAACCGACTGAGCCCCCCCTGTCTGCACATGTTCTTGCACAGGTGTATGCAGGTGTGTGCAGACATGTCCGGCAAAGTCAGGGACAGAGTGGATGATTTCTTGCCCGATAAGCCTGTATGTTGTTGACAAAGGGCATCCACGAGTAAGCTCCTCTATGACCTGAGGGTTCCACGGGCTGCGGTAGTGATGCTCCCAGTACCGGATTTGGGCAGGGACCCTGTGCCATCGGCACGCAGCTCTATAGGCTGGTTGTGCACGAATGGGCGTGTTTGTGTTTGCACATGTGTTTCTGAGTATAAGTGTGTATAAGCCTCTGCCTGAGAGGGTGCACATGTGAGGACAAGCAAGTGTACGTGTGTATGTGTGTTTGTGCACATGAGTGTGAGCTGTTGGGCGTGCACACTTGTGTAGGAGAGCTGTGAGTGTATGCCCGCGTGTGAACATGTGTGTACGTAATCGTGCACCTGGGTGTGAGTGTGTACGAGTGAACGTGGGGGGTTGTTGGCTGTAATGGCTGTGACACCTCACCACCCTTCCAGAAGAAGGAAAAACATTCCGGATTTTAGTCTCTCGCATTCCTCCAAAGTTCAGACAAGGGCTAGAAACCGCCCTGCACTGGCTTTGCCGCGAGTCTGCTCTGACCTTTCTAGGCAAGGATGTGGAAAAGGGGATGACTGGTATTTACACTGAGATTGGGCCCGCCAGGACCCGCTGGGACGATGAGGTGGATGTTCTAATTTCCTCCGGCAGCCCGGGGAAGTCAGGAGGACAGGATGCTCTCAGGAAGGCTTAGCGCACACAGGGAACTGGAACCAAATAACAGCTGCCCCCCTCGGATTTGATAGTTTTTATTTCTTACTGCAAAGCTCCTTGAAGGAACTTGGGATGATGGTTTATTTATTTATTATTATTTTTTATGTTTGTTTATTATTGAAACAGAAACAGAGCATGAGTGGGGGAGGGGCAGAGAGAGAGGGAGACACAGAATCTGAAGCAGGCTCCAAGCTCTGAGCTAGCTGTCAGCACAGAGCCCGACGCGGGGCTCGAACCCACGAACTGCGAGATCATGACCTGAGCCGAAGTCGGACGCTCAACCGACTGAGCCACCCAGGCGCCCCTCGGGATGATGGTCTAATGTGAAACCTTGGTGGGTCTGATGACTTGAGTAGCCAGGGCTCCCGGATTATTCTGCAGCTGTTTCATGGGGCGAATCCAGGAGGCCCCGCAAGATGCAATGATGTAGAATATTCGGGTTGGGGGTGAGATCACAGAGAGCGAGGGTGGGAATCTGCATGTTTAACAAGACAAGCAGGCAACATTGGCCCACAGCCCCTTAGGGCCCATGCTGAGTACTTAGCCTGTGATCTCGTTCAGTCCTCGCCGAGAGCCTGTGTCGGGCCAGCAGCTGCTTGGGCAGGCGTTGGGTCCAGCTGGGCAGAGTGTGACTCCCAGCCTGCAGCAGGGCCTGGGCAGGGTGGGCCTTCGGAGGCCCCTCTTCCTCATCAGGCCCCGGGATGGGACTCAGCCGTCTTTCCACTCTCCTCCACCAGGAGGGTGATGCCTGCCGACCTTCGTAACTTCCTCAGACCTTGGCTTCACTGCCTGGTGAGCCGGAAACTTCCCAAATTCCAGCACCCGTGTCTGTTTTCCCTTGCCGATGGTGCGGCTTCGCAGACTCCAGCCAGCACACTTTCCCGAGCCTGGCAGTGCAGCCCACGCTCAGACCCCAGTCCCAGCTCAGACTTGCCGTGTCCCGTCCACTTCCCCGTGGCTCGGGGGAAAGGGAGCTTGGAAGGTGCGGTGGGTGCAGTGAGGAGCTGGTCGCGTGTGAGGCTCCAATTCCCGTATTTTGCTGAAGGCAGTGTTGGCGGGTGTTTATTTTCCGTCCAAAGATAAATTAGAGCATTCAGATGGTCTTCTCATTTGCTGAAAGCATGTGTTCAAGACGAAAACCTGAGTGCACCGCTTTGTCCAATCATCTTTTGGACCTGGCATTTTCCCCCTCCCCCCCACTTATCCACCCGGAAAATATGCGACTCATATTTTCAGTGCAGAGGTCTTTCTCTGGTCACCACTGCTATCCATCACGGGGGAATGTAATCTGGTAAGCATATCTGGAAACATACCTCTGAGGATTTATATGGACTCAAGAATTAAAATACAGGCTGAATTTAAACACGAGGACACACGGGCACTGAAGTCTGCTGTTGAATCTGTTTAATGGCGTCTCAAAGAACATGAAGCCATATTCTTTCTCCTTGCTAAGCGAGTGAGGGAGGAACAACTTAGACATCGGGTCTGATTAAAGAATGTTGTTCCCAAACCTTTTATGGGTGAGGGTTTGAGCATCAGTCTGGGGCTGTTTTCTTCCTGACACGTATCCTTCAACTGAATCCTCACTTGGCATGCTGTTGACGGAAGTGGGCATTTAAGAGCAGTTGTTGAATCCACGTTGTTGTGTCACAACTAAGGACATGGAGATGCAGTGTGGGGATTGACTCTCCCACACAATTAATTCCTGACAGAGGTGAGGCCAGACTCCAGAAATCCTGACTCCAAGATCAGTTGGGGTTTTCCCTGCACCCTGCTATCTTCCCTGATTGATCTCTTGACGGAGACTGAATACTCTACTTCTTAGTAATGGTAATTGCCTAATGTCGTGTCTTTATAAAGACTCCAAAATCATAATGCACGCTTCAAGGCAATGCAAAAGTTTTGAATTTGCAATTCCCAACTTCCTTACAACTCACAGAAAATCACGATTTCGTTATAAGATGCTAGACCTCAAAATACATCTAACTTGATGGTGCACAAAGCTTTCTCTGATCAACTCAGAGAAAATAGTTATTGCCATGCAAAGGGAGTTTAGTACCGCTGTAGTTTTTGCTGTGGGAACTTAAGAAAAGGGGATCTTGGTTTCTATCCATCTCCGTCAATCAATGTGGGGGTTGATTTTGTGATATTTAAACCAAATTATGTTCAGTCACATTAATTGTAGGAAAATGCAAACAGGCTTACGGAACTTTTATTTTTATTTTGTACTTTTTGCTTTCCTCTATACTGCAGCAAGTTAAAGACTAGAACAAATAAATGAACGGTATGGAAATTTAGCTAAACAGTTGGCTCAAAATAATAGAACCCTTTCATGTTCACTGCAGAGATCCCTATTCATGCATCATGATGCCAAGTTTTGGCAAATAAGCCAAGTTTGGATTAAGTTACAGCCAAGTATGTTGGCTTTGCCCATTCAATTTATTCTTGGCAAACTTCAGGGAGTATTTATAATAAAGTCCCATTTCGAACATTCTATTGCCCCAATGGAGTCCTAATAACACTGGGTATTTATTTAATGTCTAACTCGAGGAGTTCAAAGCACTTTATAGACATTCTTTGATGGATCTTAATATCCCTGCAAGATTTTACAGATTGGGAAAGTCAACTGAGGCATGGAAACTTGCTTGAGATCACCCAGGAAGACCACGGAATACTCCAAATTAATCACACACCTACTGACATTTAGAAGCTCTTGTACCTCAGATGGTGATGCATTCCCAGCCTCTTATCTAAGTGTTGTTGGTTTATTTCTCCATGGAGATCTTTAATTAAGGAAAGCAAAACCCCACAACACTTATGTTTGTATGTCATAGTATTAATTTGGCAAAGCATCTTTTAAATACTTTGATTCTCTGGCAATGAAGTTAGCATTTCGGGAGCTAGAGAAGAAACAGTTTGGGAGGTGTCCCATTTGGAGAAGGAGAGAGTAGTGATTTCTCCATGGCTTCTAGAGTAAATTCTCACTCGCCTCGTGGGAGGGGGTGTGCGTGTATAGTGGGGATTATGGGGCTGTAGTGTTGATGGTATTGGAGAGATCTCTGTGACATCTCCAACTAGTAAAGGCATCAATCTGAATTATTACCGTCCAGCTGTCTGCCGTTCTCGGGCCCTGGTGGGAAGATGGTTAGTTAGTGTTTTCTTTGCATGACTTATGTTTGCCAAGTTATACTTCTGTTAAACTTTATATCGTGTTTGAGATGGGGACCATGCCACGTCGAGCCCGTGTAAGATGATTAGAAGAAGGAGCAACCTTCCGGTCCATGTGCTCGCTGATGGGCCTGTGCACAGGCCAAGAGGTGGTGATGTGTTCTGTGCAGTGAAACATCAGTTATTTTGCAGATGCTTCTCTGAGGCATAGGATGTGGAAGGCTGGTTCACAGACTTGCCCTGAAAACTGCAGACATGGCATCTGCTTCACCATCCCTGGCATGGAGTTGGGTTGGGGGGAGGGGGGTTCATGCAGAGAAGGCTCCTGTCCCTGCGATCAGTTTATCTGATAGCTGATGTGTGGTCCGAGGTCCTCTCCAGGACAGCTGGTAGGGGGCCAGAATTTAAAGTTTTTTTTAAACATTTATTTATTTTTGAGAGAGAGAGAGAGAGAGAGAGAGAGAGAGAGAGAGAGAGAGCAATCATGGGGGAAGAGCAGAGAGAGGGAGACACAGAATCTGAAGCAGGCTCCAGGCTCCAAGCTGTCAGCACAGAGCCCAATGCAGGGCTCAAACCCAAAAACTGTGAGGTCATGACCTGAGCCGAAGTCGGATGCTTAACCGACTGAGCTCCCCAGGCGCCCTATCGAGGGGCCAGAATTTAAGCTTGCACTCCTGTTTCCCATGTTCTCCCTTCTCTGTCACTCGGGGAACCACATGCTGGAGCAGTCGGCAGCTGGGACCAGTTCCAGGCATTGGTTGGGAAGGCGTGAAGGGTGCGCTGCAGTGCAGACTGAGGCTGGACTCAGCCTGACTGTTGGTGCCACTCAGCAGCTGTGTGACTGGGGACAAGTCAGTCTGATTCTGTGTGCCTGGGTTTCCTCACCTGCAATGTGGGGACAATAATAGTGGTGCCCACCTCATGAAGATTAGGTGGGTTGGTACATGCTAGATGCTTAGGACTGTTCTCGGCATGTGAGGGGTGCCTCATGGGTGTGCTGGCTGTTGTTACTCTTCCTAGAAACATCACAGGACAAGACTAACTGCCCAGCTTCTCTCTCTCTTCTTAGAACTGAAGGCCAAGGTTGGGGCAAATGCCATCGGTGCTGAGGGTCCATGGCCGAGAATGGTGAGGACATCCTTCTGGATGAGATACAGGCAAGACAGTTGCTGAGGTCCCAGAAGTGCCACATCTGTCCCCCGGAAGTCAGCGAGTGCTGTGGGTGTGGGCAGGTGGTCTTTTGGAGAACCACGCCACAAACCGGTCTCGGGATACAGGATTCAAGGTGACGCTGGGCCCAGGCGGAGTCACATCTTGTCTTCCCTTTGCCTTGCCCACAGTGACCCCCAGGGAGGATGGACAGAAAGCCCATTGACATGGAGCTTGTCTCTGAGTGGCTCCTCCCGATCCCAGGAAGATCACCTGATCTCACAGGCAATGTTTGTGATCCACAGTCTCGTTTGAGGCAGGAGGTAGTGGTCTTCCAATTCTACAGGTGTAATGCCTGCCAGCGAGGAGGCCAACGAGAGCCGCCCTGGGTGCTGGAGCGGTGGCCTGCCTGGGCCGCCTGCTGGACGTGGACACCTGGGTGTTTATGGGAGGGTTTTGCCAATAAGAGAAGATGTCAGGCAGGGGACCGAGCAGGGCTGCACTCACTGTCAGCCCTGGAGACCCAGCACCTTCCATGTAAATCTGCAGCTGTCTGCTCTCCAGCTCCAGATCAGGGTAGGTGATGTGCCCGGAGGAAGGAGAGCCCCAGAGAGTGACTCCCAGAGGTGCTGTTCTGGTCAGACGGCATCCTGTGATGGCCCAGGCCTGTGCATACACCCACGAGAGGAGTCTATATCATCACAGAAGGAGGCAGACCCATGATGCAATCGATGGGAGAGACACGTTTGAAAGAATTTACTACAGGAAATGGGTGGAGGGGAAATCAGGGGAAATTTAGACATCATCTTCTTTCCCCTTTTCCAGACTCTGCACAGTCAGAGGGGAATCATGACATGGTCGGGCAGAGATGAAAAGAAAATGGCAGACTTCAGAAGAATTAGTTAGAGAAAAAGAAAATGACAACAGAATTTAAAATTGGGTTGGAAAAGGTAAAAGCCAGTAAGAATTCTGAAAACTGAGTTAGGCAATGTTTAGGATCTTTTCTTGGGATGAGGTAAAAACACAGTGGGAAAACATTAGAAAAAAACATAACAGCTATGGATGAGAGACAGCGGTATTTCCATGTACTGATGCTCTCTCATCCTCGAGAATGATGTGTAACACTTGGAAAGATGTGCTTCAAGCAGATGACAGAAGTCACCTGCCGTGGACCTTCGGGCTACACCCAATGGCAGCCACAGAGGACTGTGACTTCATGTTAGTGAGAGGGGACTTGCCAGAAATAGACACTGGTTTATTAATAAACACTAGAGCCTTCCTTGGGGTTTAAGAGATTGCATAAGCAAAACACAACGAGAGTGAGAATTTGAATCCTATAATTAACAACTTTGAACTGAGAGCTAAGAGTCCAGTTGTATGCTCTGCAAAGGGAGAATCCAGCACTTTCTAACTGACCTGGGGACATCTGCCAAAACTGACCTTATGTCTTAACTATTTTTTAAACAAAACTCTATGGATTTCAAAGAGCAGAAATAGTACGAGCCTCATCCTTTGACCACAACTCAGGAAAACTTGAGAGAAGTAACGAAGATACAAACAGGAAACTGCAACCCCTGGAAAATTAAAACAAAACAGGACAAAATAAAACAGTCCTACGTGACTGATGGGTCAAAGATAAAATCAGAACCACAATGACAAACTATGAAAATATTTGATGCTTTGCAAAAAAATTCAGCATCAGTGATGATTGATGCCTTTGACAGTGTTGATGACAACAGTGAGGAGATGGAACATCCGAAATATCGAACAATGAGGCAGTGAAGGCACCATGGCTCGTTCTTATGATAAAATGCCATGTGGCCATGAAAACATCTTTGCTGACGTGGAAAGATGCCCATGTTTTGTGTAAGAAATCTGGGGCTATCGAATCCTCCCACTTAAAATTTTTTTCGGTTTAATATTGATTTTTGAGAGAGAGAGAGAGAGAGAATGCAAGCAGGGGTGGAGCAGATAGAGAGGGAGACACAGAATCTGAAGCAGGCTCCAGGCTCTGAGCCATCAGCACAGAGCCCGACACGGGGCTCGAACTCCTGAATCGCGAGATCATGACCTGAGCTGAAGTCGGATGCTTAACTGACTGAGCTACGCAGGTGACCCTAGAATCATCCCACTTTTTAAAATTGTGATTATGTTTTATCTGTGAGTGGTAGAGTAATACACACACTTTTTCCTTTCTGCTTATGACTACTTTCCACTTTGTCTTGATGGGCATGTATTTATTAGGTATCAAAACAGACAAACATACAGAGACAAAGAGGGGACTAATGTGAGGATTTGACATACAACTGCTGAGGGACCCATCCAGTGATTTTAAGTGGGTCTGTGACAGTATGGAATTCACCGTGTGGACTTTGCCTGTATAAAATCTTCAGAGAATTTATATTAACACACGATCATTTAGATACATTTTCATGAGCAACTTTATGGAGTTCTGAACAAGTCCCCGTTGATGATTTCCACCATTTTCATGATAACCGTAACCCACTTACTAACTGGTAAATGGTTTAAGGATCCTGAGACCAGTTGGCAATGTTTAACTTTATTTCCAGAAACGCGGTGGCATGTGTAGGCAAGACAAGTTGCTCTGAGCCATTCGCCACATGATGGCTTCAGGGTACAATCACCCAAGACAGTCAACATATGCTTCAGTACAGGATCTAACTGCCAGAGATTCTGACTGATAGATTAGGTGCTTCATATAGATTTGGAAACTCTCCTCCTCTTCCAACCTTGTTTTAATATTGCCCTTGCCCATATCCAAGGTTACCGCTGTCGACACTTCAGCAATAGTGTCGGGATTCCACTGGGCTGGTCCAGTTTCCACTCCACATTACCAACAACTGAACAGCCAGGCCAAATATTTCGTGCTGGAAATTTAACAAACTCAGTTTCCACGTCAAGAAACACTAAGCAACATGCAACAGCCTAGACATGTTGGTGACACATTAGCACTACTCACGTTTTCTTCTCAAAAATATAATGGCGTCCCAACCTTATGGACAAGTTGGAAAAAACACACATTTATATAGAGTAACCTCCCCCCTCCAAAGGATAGGATAGATTTATGGGTTATACAATTCAACAAATTATTTACAGGACCTGATCATGATGAATAGTTAACAAAGCATTTCTGGGAGAGTTGGTGTCATGAAGCAGAAATGTTGACAACAGAGGCATCTAGTTGGAACTGGAATACGTACGAGGCAGCAGCTTAAACTGAGACAAGATCGCCCATTCGAACAAGGAGCAGTAAAGGGGTTAGATCCGGATAAAGGAGGTTACTCCAGGGTGCTATTGTCAGGGGCTCCACCTAGGGTCATCAGATTTACCAAATAAAAATACAGGACACTCAGGGGTGTCTGGGGGGCTCAGTCGGTTAAGCATTCGACTTTGGCTCAGGTCATGATCTTGTGGTCTGTGGGTTTGAGCCCTGCGTTGGGCTCTGTGCTGACAGCTCAGAGCCTGGAGCTGCTTCAGATTCTGTGTCTCCCTCTCTCTCTCTGTCCCTCCCCTCCTTGTGCTCTGTCTCTCTCTGTCTTTCAAAAATAATTTTAAATAATAATAATTTAAAAAAATATAGGACACTCAGAGACATTTGCCTTTCAGATAAACATGGACTCAGTTTTTTTTTTTGTGTGTGTAAGTGTACCCTAAATACTGCATGAGCCCTACTAGGAAAATTCGTAAATGATCTGAAATTAAAATTTAAGTTGGCCTCCCTTATTCTATCTGGCAGAGCTACCCCCACCCCAAGAACAGCTGAATTGGTTTTCAAAAATAATATTCGTGGGATCGCCTCATGCTGTCACCGAAGATAGTCTTGACCTTCATGACTCTGTTTGGTGTAATCCCTTTCCATCAAAACGGTGTCCTTAGCAATGTGCTTTCTAGTGAGAGAATTGTAATACTATTCATGCAGTGTGATTTGGCAGAGCCGATGGTGCTTGTATGTTGAGTGCAAAGCACCTTCAGTCTGGTTACCGAAGGTCTGGTGTCACCTGTAGATCTCCCGTGGAAGCACGGTGAGCCCAGGAGAAAGCTCCCTAAATACTCTCCCATCTCCAAACCAAGTTTATAAGAGCCTCAAATATAAGCCCCCCCAAAAGGTTAATTATTGAATTTATGTCTTAATAACACCATCTAAGCCATTTTCAATTTCTTTGTTGGTGTTTGGTCCCACGTGGTGGGGACCTGTGACCTTAGTGGCCCAGCTCCTTCACGACCTGATGCGGTGCAGTGAGAACTCCTAGCATGTAGTTTCCTACCAGGGCTTGACCTCTGGGCCATCCGCACCCTAGGAAATCAAGGGGGTCATGGTTCTAGGATTATTTTATTCTGAACGATTCTGGGAGTATTTTATGCAAAGCCTTTTTTCACCTTTCTGGTCCTTATTTTCTTGACTGTGCCAGAGCCAGCACTGAGATGCCAGCCCGGTCTGCAGGGCCGGGAGGGCAAGGCCAATGCCATGAATTGCACACCATGCTGTGTGGCCGGAAGATAGCAGTAAAACACCCTCCTCCAGGCAGTGGAGTCCCGTGAAGGAAGTGCTTGGTTTAAGGGTTTGGGACACATTGAGTCCCTTCTGCACCTACGTGTCTATCAGTTCATGTGCCCCAGGGAAGGACACTTCAGTTCTTCTGCCTCATGCCCGCCTTCCCCTTGGCTGCAGCACACGTGCCCATGCCCCCACCTCCCTGCGGCTAGCCACTCCGCAGCCGCTCACTCCTCTCTCTCATCTGAGGCCACCCTGGAGTTAAAGCCATGCCAAGTGGCACTCAGTCGTAAAAACAAAATGCAGGTTTTTACCTCTAACTGGGAGGCAGGCCACCACTCCCTCTGGCTGGCAGAAGAGTCCGGGGGCAGGGGGAGATGGGATAGCCGGCCCCGGTGGTCATTCACAGGAGGCTCACGCCCGATGCCCCTTCTCCGGCACCCAGTCGGTCCTGCACTTGTACTGCAGGTGCAGGAGCTCGCTGCAGAGGACACGCAGCTGAGGAGAGCCACCAAGGATCAGAAACCCATCTCCTGAGGCCAAAAGGCGGGTTCGAGGGGGAAGGCGGCAGAACTTCATGACCGCAGCTCTGACTTTTTTTCTCTTCTTTTTCAAGTGAGCCCGAAGGATCCCACATACCCAGTGGCCCATCGTGGGCAGAGGAGCTTGGTGCTAAGAGTCGCTGTGACTTCCCCGGGGTGACAACGCTCAGAGAGGTCGGACTTGAGCTCTCTGCATCTCCGCATCTGAGCTACACGAGATGCTGGGATTCCTGGACCAGCGATTTTGGAATTACATGGGCCATCATGGGATAGGAATTAATTGGAAACTTTATTGTGCTTTCCCTGGGCAGTTTGTAGCTAAGGAAACAGAGGTGTCCAAGCTGTGGCTCTAAGGTTCTCTGTGCTCCATGGGCAGTTACATGGAGGGAGCTTACCCCTGGGACGCCTGCTCCAGCCGCCCACCTGGGCCTCCTGCAGCCCCACTGGCAGCATCTGCCTGGTTTCTCGGGAGAGGACCAGCAGGAGGGGGTCAAGGGCTAATCAAGGTTGCCATGGTTCTAAAGAAGGCTGAAGTCTGGGTCCTCGTGGCCTTCCGTCCTGAGACTGTGCACTGCCCGGTGGGGTTTCCAGCACCACTGAGACCCCGGGAGACCCGCAGATGGTGCTGTTTCTGCCCTCAGAGAATTCTGTAAACCAGCTTCTAGAAAACACCAGAGAGAGAAATAACCAAAGAGCACTTTCAGGCCATTATGCTTCTCAAGCCCATCAGATGCTGCTACTTTGGGTCATATTGTTATTTGGTTTTGATTTACTGGAACTGATCAAGAAGAAAGTGGATATGGATCCTTAAGATTTTTTTTAAGGTTTATTCATTTTTGAGAGGGGGGAGGGGCAGAGAGAGAGGGAGACACAGAATCCGAAGCAGCTCCAGGCTCTGAGCTGTCAGCACAGAGCCCGACGCGGGGCTCGAACCCACAGACTGTGAGATCATGACCTGAGCCGAAGTCGGATGCTTAACTGACTGAGCCCCCCAGGTGTCCCTAAAAGGGGATTTTCTTCTTGTCTCCATGGACTTGAGAAAGAAAAATGTGGATACAGAGATACCTTGATCTGCCAGTTTCTGGGAAGCAAGCGCCTATAAAACTCAGTTGGCCTTGCTTCAAAAAGAAAACAAAACAACTTCATAAATCCTGGCCCTCGGGCTGGGCTTGTCATGGAAGGGACTGCGCTGCTTCCCTCCAGCTGCGCCAAGTGCCAGGACCTTCTGCTCGGCGCCGGCTGGAAGCCGGTGGGGGGCCGTCCTTGCCCCTCTCGGTCTTGTGACCAGCAAGCCTGGCTGGAGCGGTGAGGCCGCTGGCCTGACATCGCACGTACTGTGAGGCAGTTAACAGAGGCTCCGTCTCCAAAAAAGTTCCTTTGCCGACGATCAGAGGCAAAAAACTGAGCCAAGGATGTGCATTCTGCATTTAAATCTCTCCCCAGTTATGAGTCCCGCCCTCCTATGCGCCCCGCAGCCTGCTTCCCCCAACCTTTTCCCCGACGAGAATAGAATCAGGGCTCTCTGGTCCCGTGGACCCCGGTGCGTTACTCATTCCCACTCACGTGGTGGAAGGTGGGATCTGGGGAATCCGAGCAAGGGTTTGAACCCTCCCCTTCAGAGCTAACCCCTCTGAGCTCTTCTTCCTCCTCCCTGCAGAGGGGAGGTTGTGCTGTCTGCCTCTCGGGGTTCTGCAGGGATGAGATGAGTACATTCTGGGGAACGGTGGCCTGTACCGGGCAGCTAGAAGAATTCAGTGTTTACTAGATAGTAGTGATAACGCTACTGGATTAACGATGCTCATATATTTCAGCCATTCTTTTGTCTCAACCAGACACGTGCATTTCGAACCTTTCTCTTCTACCAGGATTAAAAGACCTTCCGTTTGTGGCCTGCGGGCACTGGTCACCACGTGTGAACAGAGGGTCCCCAATATCACTCTATGAATGAGGCCAGTTTTGTGTTGATAGTCAACGGCTGCATGGCCTGGTCACTGACCTGGCATCACCCCAGTGTAATGGAAGCTGGGTGGTAGGCTGTTCCGGTACATTCCATCTGGATAAGAAGCCTGGGTCCAGCCCAGGAGTCAACTTGGTGGACAGCAGCCTGCCTCTTTGTATGTCTTATAAGATGGAGATACCAGAAGCCTGCCTGTGTTTGGCTACAGAAAACTTAGTTCCAGAAGCTTCTGAGTGTCGAAGAAGGCTGTTCTCTAATTTTGGAATCTAAGTCAGTTATACCCCCTTCCTGGAGCACTCGAGGCGTAAGGAGAAGGTCCTTTCACTCTGCCATCACTTGGTCTCTGCCCGGGCATGCACCTGGCCTTCCTGGCCAGCCTCCGGTGCCCCCTGAGCCTCTGCCCGCCCTGGCCTCCACCTGCAAGGCTGCCCAGACATCCAGGGTAGGTGGGGGGAGGCCAGCCTCCTACTTAGCGTATGTCTTCCAGGCCTTCCTCATGCCCTGAGCTTATCCCAGAGCAAGGCTCTGGGCCTGAAATTCCCTGCATGTAGATGATCTGGGATCTTCCTCCTCCTCCTCGCTCTGTGCAAGCCCCAGGACGGAGGACGTTTGCTATGGCTTCCTGCCCATGTTCCCTTGTGGTCTCCCCAGCACCCTCCCTGCCCCTCCACCCTCCACACAGCTGCTGCGCTAGAGTCTCAGATCCACTGACCTCCCAGTCCCTCCCACCCTGCCTGCACTCCCAAGGGCATCCTGCCCCCTCCCCCACTACTTTTCTCCACGTGCCCGGGATCCTGACAGGAGGTTGCACTTCCCACTCCCAAGCTGACCCACTACATCCTGTCTCCACACGACAGCCAGGGTGATGCTTTATAAAAAATCCTAGCGTCTCCCTCCTTAAAGCCCTTGGAAATGCAGCACTGGATTTAGAGTAAATCCCGGCCCATCCTGGCCACCTCTGGTTCTGCCCTGTCACTGGAGCACCCTGTGGGTCCCTCTTCCCATATTTTCTGTGTTTGTCTTCATCGCTACTCACATCAAGCTCTTTCTAGCCCCAGGACCTTTGCACATGTGGCAGGTGCTCTGCCTGACTCCCTCCTCCCCATTCCATGAGCAGAGCTCACTCCTCACCCCTCATACCCCAGCTTCGGTGTCACCCTGCAGCGTGGCTGATCACACTATCACGGGCTTTCCCTGCCACCTCGGCACCACGTGACTGCCATCTTTCTACGAAGCCTGGAGCGGATCCACCACTGCTTCCTCCATGAGTGGAAGGGCCTCAGGGCAGGGTTAGGCCCTCCATGCTCACCGCCACATGTGTCCTCTGGGGCCTGTCCGTGGAGGGACGTCCACTTCCACGCCTGGCTTCCTGGGTGTGCGTGTGCGTGTGTGTGCCCCAACTCTCTGCCACCAGCTCCAGGACGGACGGCCCTGGTGAAGTGACCTGAGGCAAGCCGGCGCTTCTGGGCCCCGGGCCAGGGTGCTGGCACCTCGGGGAGGCTGACCGGTTTGCATGGTGGATGTGGGCTGAGGTGCGAGTCTGAATTTGTCCTGTGACCTGCCCTGGTCCCAGGCCCCAGGCCTACAGCAGCTTCCGCTCCAAGCTGCCCTTTCTTAACGTGCTTTGGAAGCTTCTCTCCCTCCAGGCACAGATGTGAAGTCCTTTCCAGACTGAAAGGGGAGAAGGGTACGTGTCTGGGGTCACCCAGGCTCTTCTGGCTGTGAGGCTCGCGAGCTCCTGGACAGGGGCCCAGGCGGCAGGGGCACCCTCACCGGGAGCTGACCTCGCGGGATGGTGGCTGGAGCTGGAATTCAGGGCAGAGGGCAGGACGGTGCACAGGCCAGGCCAGAACCAGGGCAGCAAGCCCCACAGTGCTGGGTCATGGCAGACCTCACCCGGATGTTTGTGGAGCAGGAAGGGGTAACTCCAGAGGTGGGGTCTCAGGGCTGAAGGCAGAGAGCACAGGGGACTCAGATGGAATATTCCGGAGTGGAAGGCATGGCGTCAAGGGGCAGGGGACTCGTCTGTATAACTGGCCCGGGCAGCAGATCTGCAGTCACTACTCTAGGGGCTCCAGCCTGCACCTGGGGTGAGCTCCCCGGAGGCCTGGGGAGCTGATACGTCCTAACCAGGTCACCCACACACCTGGGCTTTTGGTGAAAGAAAATGGTGGAGCTTGTCCCAGAACCTGACACCCCCCTTCAGGGCTTTCTGTTGGCAAAGCGGAAGTGTGCACATCGCACACTGCCTACACAATGGGATCCAGAGGGTTTTCGTTTCTCGTGGCCGACGGCCTGGCCTCAGAACCGTGGGCTCATCTGGGGCTCCGGGGCCCTCCCTCGACTGCTGGCTCCTGCCCGGGGTCGGTATCAGACCTGAACGTCTGCCTGCTGTCTGCGCCTCCCGCTCTCTCCTTATCTGGCCTGTTTACCAGGACGTGAGGCCCAGGGGCTGTGGGTGCATCCCCGTCGCTGGAGGGCCGCTCCGTGCCTTTTCATGAGCACCAGGAAAGAAGCCACTGTCGCTTCCTGCTGCGAAACAACCAGTGAGCTTCGAATTTGTTCTGAGAATTTGGGTGTCCACTCTTCCAGGTTTCCTTCAGGAAAATTCAGCGCGTTCCGGAGCCCACCGCAGAGAACGTGCTTGCTCTGTCTTCCAGCTCGTTCATCTGTGAAAACAATCACAAGGTCCCCACCTATCTCCGCAGAGTTCCTGAATGCCGTGGGAATATGATGATGTTTGGGGAATTGTCACAGTTTCCATGGCGATGCCTGGGCCGGGAGGGGCTGGGGCAGGGTGTTTTAGGAAGGACGGGGAAGGGGTCCAGTTTCTCAGCCATGACCTCACGGGGAGGGAGCAGCTGCACCTGATAAAGGATCTTATTGCGTTTCTCCTGATGTGACAAAGTGTGTCTCACTCCTGAGGCTTGCAGGTGTTGGCACAGTGCCGCCTCCCCAACTTGCCCCTACATGGCCGGGCTCCAGGGAACCCAGGAGACCTGGAGTGGACGCCAGCCTGGAGATGGGGCCCTGCCCTGCCCACAGAGCCGTGGGTGTGAAGGAAGCTCCTCTAGGGGGGTGCCGGGGGATCCGCTGGGGAGAAGCAGGTCATGAGCGGGCCCGGGAATGCCGATGCGGGGTCGAGCGTGTTGAACTGGTTTGAATCCAAATGAAGGCATGTCCAAAGTATGACAGGGATTTTTGTTCTAGAAATACACACGGGGAGAGCCAACGGGGGTCCCCCCGGCAGAAAACCGACAAGAGACAGTAGACAGTCCGTTCACTTCTCCAATTCTGGGAACTGGGGAGCTGCCCAGAATATTCTACTTAGAAGTGCTCTTCACAAGCAGACGGCACCCACATGGCCCTTTATAACTCCCCTCTCTCAGGGCCTAAAGCAACTGGCCCTGTGCTCACATCCGCCGCAGCTGGGCACCTGCAGGCCCCTCTCAGGTGTGGGGGGGGTCCCCCTCTCCCTCCCTTGTGCGCACTCAGTTCGGAATCTGAGACTTTACTGGGGCATCCACTGCTTTGGCCAAAACCTGCCATTTAACCTTTATATGCCTGAAGCCTAGCAATTCCTAGAGGATGAAGGGAGGTTTAGGGAGGCATTGGAATCAGGAGGTTTGAGGGCCAGTGCTGCCCTGTCACCGAGCGGCTTGAGCGGGTCCTGCCCCTTGTGCATGCAATGCTTCCCCCAAGGCCAGACCGTCAGGCTGTGGAAGATCATTTCCGAGGTGGCTCTTGGGGACAGAACGGCCGCAGCGCCTGTGAGCTCTGCGCTGAGCAGTGGAGCCGGCAGGAAGCAACGTGTCCCCCCGCTGCAAGGGGGGACCTGCCATCCCTGATGGCTCCCCTCTGCTTCTCTGAGATAAAGCGAGACATCTTCCGGGGATCAGGTGACAGTGGGGCCTGCAGAGAGCTGACCGAGCATTCGCTTCCTGGAAGTGAGGCCACAGCGTTCTTCGGAAGGGGGTTAATTATGTGAGTCTTGTGGTTGCTTTATGTTCCAAAAGATTTTATTAAAAATTTTTTAAGTTTATTTATTTGTTTTTGAGAGAGAGAGAGAGAGCGAGCATGAACAGGGGAGGGACAGAGGGAGAGAGAGAGAGAGACAGAGAGAGAATCCCAATCAAGCTCTGTGCTATTAGCGCAGCGCCCGATATGGGGCTTGAACTCACTAACCACAAGACCATGATCCGAGCTGAAACCAAGAATCAGATACTTAATGGACAGAGCCACACAGGCGCCCCTCTAAAATATTTTATATATATAATAGTTATATACATGCAGTGAGAGGTAAGGTAGCAGGCCCAAGGGGACGTTGCGGTTGAGCACGGGGTCAGTCTGAGCCCACAGCCCTTGCCCGTGGTGATAACCCTGCTGTATTTCATGTCACAGGGTTGGGAGATCCCAACAATCCGTGCACATGGTGGGTACTGGGACTTGTCCCGCTCTTGAGTGGGACAAGCTCTCCCCGGGCCATACCCCTTGCTTTCCTTCGTGGCTCTCTGCCCTGGGCTCCTGTGGCCACCACCCACTTCTGCTTTCTGTCCTCAGGCAGAAGGACAGCGGGCTCTGCAGGCAGCAGAGTGGGCCCTCTCCCTCAAAAAAGTGAACTTCGCACAACACGTCGGGGTGTTCTCTTATGTGTAAATAGCATCATCTAGCTGTTAGGGGACCCTTTGTTTTTCTTTTTTTATCCCAAGTTTTAGTGGAACGTTCTGCCTCCTTCACTGGCTGTGGGGCTGGAAAAGATGGTCCTTACATCAGCCATCAAACTCTGAGTGCACTCATCTACGAACTGTTACAAGATAGATTCTGTAGGATTTTTGCGTGGAATGAGAAAAACACTGCAGAGGGTCTCCACTTTGTATTTTCAGCTTTAGGTTGCAGAAGGTAAACGTGCAGGTGTCCTCTGGTCAGGCTGCAAAGTGTGCTGTGGTGAATCGGCCTTTCTCTAGCCTCTCCCTGAGGACAAGGAGCTGCACTATTGCACACAATTTGCAGGGGGAAGGGCCTCTCTGCTCCTCAGGGCTGGGTTTTGGAACGCCTTGCTCCCGCATTTCTGCATTCCACATGGGCAGAGGGAGCCCCGCAGAACCTGTCAGTCGTGATTGGGATTGAAAAGGAAGAATGTTTGCTCTTATCTCGGATTTGAGCCAAGACACGGGGAATCCGGCAGAGCCGACCGCCTCCGCGTCCCGCTGCCTGTGGGACCGGCCCTCCCCACCCACTGACCGCAGCCCCCCAGGCCCATGCATTCACCTGTGCGGTGAGAGTCCCTCCCTGTGTGTCAGCAAGGGGGCACCTCAAACAGGCCTAGCCACACATCTTCCATTTCCAGATAAGAAAATGCGGCCCAGGACAGACAAGAACCGCACGGGCAGGCCCGTGGACCCCGAGGCTGGGTCTGGTTCTTGTCTGTGACATTTCCCTCCTCCTGACCTGGGGAATTATTATTTGCATGTTGCAGATAAACAAATAAACAAACAAGCAAGCAAACAAACAAATAACAGGGAGGTGGAGTGACTTGTCCAAGTTGAAACGTGGTTATGTTTGGCCTAGGATTCAAACGAGGGCCCTCGAGTGTGTGCACCATTCATTCCTTTGCACGTGCACGCATTTGTTCCCGCGTGTTCGGTGAGTGTCCACGGAGCTCTGTCTCGGCGACAGTGAAGCCTGGGAAATTTCTTCCCCACAAAGACGGGGGCAGACTGCTACCCTCTTCTTCACCCCCCAGTATGGAGGTTTCCTGCAGTTGGGATCCTTGTCTATTTTTCCCTTCTTGCCCTACCCTCTCCCCTGGGGAGAAAAGTCATGTTCTCCCATGAATCTGCTCTCAGCAGGGCGCAGGGTGATTTCCAAATCACTGCCTTCCTGCAGGTGTGTCTGCTGCTCCTCTAACCCCCCGGAGTGTCCCGTAGGCGCCCCCCAGCATGCTGACCCCGAGCTTACTGGCTTCCCAGCACGCTACAAGAAGCATTTTGCACCCAGCGTGTAGAAGATGTGCCCCTTCTTCCTCGCCTTCCCACTCTGTTCCGGGCTTACAGGGCTGACGGTGGTGCTACACACCTGCCTCCTTGACCGGGGCCGGGATTCGCCCCCCTCTCCCTCAGCCTCTACACTTGACCCCTCCTTGATTCTCTATCAGAAACATCCTTGGCCTGGCAGCTTCCCGGGTGGAGAGTGGGCCCACCGGCCCTCTGTGGGGAGGAGGACCTAGCCAGCCTGGACACCTGAGGCCCATCCCAGCCAGGTGAGGCCTCACGGTGAAGAGGAGCATTCCCCCCTCTCTCATACTGGCCTTGCCAAAAAGAAAGTTTTTCTCTTTTACTGTATTGGCCTCGTAGGGAGGTATGAGGACTTGGATCGGCCTCCCCCCTTCCCTGGAGACTGCCCTTCTGGGCCGTCAGCAATGCCCTGCTTTAATCAGATGGACACGAACGTGGCATGTGATATTTCTACAGCAAGCCCCCTGAGTTGGCCAGGGACTGAGGTGACGCACTTGGGCAGCAACAAAAGGTGAGCAACTGCCGCTGTGACCAAGCATCTGGACGTACTTTGCCCCCCAACTATATGTGCCCTGGACACCTTACATTCTATAGTCTGGAGTGGCCTGTGGCTCAGGGCCACCAGGGCTCACCCCTCCATTGGCCCTGGTGTGGACTTTCCTGCCTGTTAGTGCCACAGTCCCTCCCTTGGAGTGCCACACACTACAAGTCCCTCTAGTGGGATATTTCTAGGTGGAGGGACTTGGTCCTCCTGGACACGGGATTCTTGACCAAGGCAGGAAAGAGGGAGAGAAGTGCCTGAGAGTCACAATTGTCCCAGCAGAGTTTTTCTTTGGGAGGCCCCAGGGACATCCAGCACCTCTGCATAGGAGCCCCATGCAGTGTTCACTGTCTAGGGGCTCAACAGACCTAGAACTGCAGGGTCTGTGGAAAGGCGTGGGGAAGCAGGATCTGGTGGACACAGAAAGAGAGAGAGAGAGAGAGAGAGAGAGAGAGAGAGAGAGAGAGAGAGAGATCTCCTGTTCTGTCCGCTTTGACCAGCAGGCTCTCCTGTCTCCCTGCTGCGTCTCTGCAGCCTTCCTCTTCGAGTCTGTGCACCGTCCCTTAGCAGAAGACAGAGCGGACTTGAACCTGGACCCATCCCCCCCTGCAACCATTGCAATTGGATCTTGGGTAGTTTAATTCGGCCTGGTGCATCTGCACCAAGGCACAGCCAGTGTGAGAAACGCAGGAGATGAAGATGCAGGTGGATGTTGCAGAGCTCAGGTGGGAGGGGGTGCCCTATGCCAGGTGGTCCCCACTCCTGCAGCCCTCTCTTTACTCCCCTCCCCTGTGCCTCTTGGCGCTTCCCATCCTCTAAGCCAGGGGTCCTCAAACTACTGCCTGCAGGCCAAATCTAGTCATGGCTCCTTTTTGTTAATAAAGTTTTATTAAAACAGAACCATTTGTTTATACATTGTCTATGGCTGCTCTCACACTGCAGGACAGTGCTGAGTAGTTTGATGAAGGTGTATGGCCTTCAAAGCCTAAAATATGTATTATATGACCCTTTACAGAAGAAATTTGCTGATTCCTGCTCTAAACTCATTTGGATATCTCAGAATTTGCCTTCCTGGTCTTTTTTATTTCTGTATCCTCTCCCTTGGCGGTCTCTTTAACATGATAACATTATTTTTTACCATGTTAATTACTCCCAAATCTTAATTTCAACCTTTCTCTCAAAGTCTGAACATACAAGGAATCACTGACTAAATTCAACATGTTTGACCTGGAACTCTTTATCATTTCCCAAACCTACTTCTCTTCTGGATCACCCTACTTAATTAATGGCAGCTTTAGTCCCCAGAGCTTAAACCCTATGGTCAGTGGCCTTTGCTGAGTTCCTCATACCGTCTATATTTTATCTCTTTAATGTGATAAAGTGCTTGTCACCTCAAGAGAGGAGAAATGTCCTCTTCACAGGGTTGGGAAGTAGAGACAGAATGGGTTGATGCTTATAAAACACGTAGCACTGGACTGATGCAGAAGAAGGGCCCCTAATCCATCTGGATGGATACATGGATGGATGGATGGATGGATGGATGGATGGATAGAAGGATGGATGGATGGATGGATGGATGGATGGATAGAAGGATGGATGGATGGATGGACGGACAGGTGTGTGGGAGGGAGGGTAGGTAGATGAGTGGGTGAATGGAAGATGCACCAACAGCTATATGAGGCTAAATGATGTCATGAGAACTCTGCTCCAGAAAGCTAATCATGGCAGCCATGTGTAAAGTGGTATAGAGGAAGGAGGACTTGCAAGACCATGTATGTGTCCTAGGTTAATAACGGTCTAGGCACTACCCAAGATGGGAAGTGTATGAGAATGAGCCGGGAAGATGCTGCTGGGGGACTGGATGGTGACTGAAGCTATATCAGGCAGAGTGGAGAGACAAAGCAAGAAGAGATGAGGGACTCATCAGAGGTGATCACAGTATTTTTGAGCTCTGGGGACTGGAACTGCTATTATCTAAAATAGGGTAACCCAAAAGAGAAGCAGATTTTGGGGAAATGATAAAGAGTTTGAGTTCAGAAACACCAAATTTAGTAAACAAGTTCTTGTAGAGGTATCGCATGTTCTAGAAAGTGATTTAAGGCGGCTTACCAACATACATGCTGTACAAGTGAAGGAGGTTAGGAAAGCAAGGCTAAGGGAACAAGATGAAGCTTGTAAGTTTGCTGAAAGTGAGCCCAGGCTTTTCTCGTGGTGTTCCAGTAGCCGTCCAACTTCCAGGGCTTGTGGGAGGGGGCCCGAAAGGGTTCATGCCTGCAGAGCGCTCAACCCAGGGTGGGGACAGAAAAGGCTTCATAAACACTCACGACTCCTTGCTCTTATCTTGATGTTATTTATTTATTTATTTATATATACATTACCAGCCTGAGCGAGTGTGATCCCTGAGGGTAGGAGCTGTGTCTCATTGCAATCATTTCCCCTCCCCCCACCCACGGCTCCTAACACACAACCACACTGGAGTAGTTAGGCGGCCGGGTGATTGCATGACTGCCCTGGCCCCCCTTGGGTTGGCTCCTGTCTGCACATCTGGTCCTTCTGGTGTATAAACATAGTTCCTGCCGTGATGAGGACCCGGAGCAGATCCAACCTCCTTCACCCTCCCGTCCCCGTGTGTAAGCGCAAGGCTTGGCGGGTGCTGGGGACTGGGACGAATGGGCACTCTGGGGGCAGAGGAGATATTTGCAAAGTTTTTAAGATGTTTCATTTAGTGTGACATAATTTCTCACTTTATTTATTTGAGCGTTTTCCTTAGCAGTAAGTATCCAAAGACATGCTTAATTTAATAATGTATTTGCTCATTACATGCTGTGATTTCCAATCATAAAATCTCCTAGGATTGTTGGCAGAGGTGAATGCATTGTATGTAATCCCTTCAGAACTGGAAATTTTGGGTGTCAAATAATGGATCGTTACATACATTTGATTATTATTACTTTTGTTATCCCCTTGGGCATTTTATGCTTAAAAATAAGTATAATTTTTTATTTGAAAAGATTTTTGGTTCCTTAAGAAATACGCCTCGTTCTATTTTTAAGTTGCTCGAAAATTTGACTTTTAAATAGTGCGTCCCTGAAATAAATTCCTTATGCTTTTCCAAAATTTGGGGGGGGGGCAGCTTTTTTGCTAAGGGGTCAGGGGAGATGGAGTCGACTGGGTTGTCATTTCTCTGCAAAGATGGAGAGACTTATCTGCCACCCTAGGAATGAGGCCTGTGTATTATTACTTGGTCTGCCATGTCCAATTTGGTCTTTGATCTTTGGGCCATTGTTAATTTTATGGTTTACACAACTCAAAGTGTCAGACAACTGTGAAGTGTTTGCTCAGGAAAGAAAACCAGAGCAGGACGCCTCTGCTGAGCCGCCCTCTCTAACACACACCTCTAGGGAGGCTCCGAGCAAATATTTGCACAGCAAATTGCATATTCTAAGGCTATGTACTCAAGTGAAATTCTCCTTCCAAGTGCCCAAGAGACTCAGGCATCCTGGCTACCTTCCTGGAATGGTAGAGATGGACGATCGGTTCTCTTCGACTGGCCTTGAGTTGCTCTGTATCCACAAAGCCAACACACAAAAGTATCTTGCACGCTGGGAGAAGCACGTGGATCTGTGCTCTTCATGGGATGATTTGGGGATCTCTAAGGATACTTGTGGCAAATGTATTCCTTGAGGGTCACGTGCGTGTGTGTGCACGTGCATCTATATGTGTAAACAAATGTATGCACATGCGCTCACATGTGTGCACACGTGCGCACATGTATGCATGTGTACACATGTGTGTGCACATGTGAGTGTGCATGTGTAAGCACATATGTATTCATGGGCACAGGTGTGCCCACATGTGAGTGCTTGTGTGCGCACATGTGTGTGCGCATATGTACATGTGTGTGCATGTGCATGAGTGTGTTTGTGTGCATGTGCGTGTGCCTGTGAAATGCACCGCTTCTGTTTTGGTCCAAGTTTACTGTATGTTTGGTCTTAAGGAAGGAGAAATGGACAAGTCACTACAGTTTCAAGATCCAGGAGAGCGTCCACAAACCCACTAAGGGTTGTTACTATTATTGTTGTCATCATTTAACACTGTGTTTTCCAAGGGGAGGAGGAGAGCCGTGAGCTGCGAGGCTGTCAGGGCGGGGTTTTGACCGGAGGGCCTGAGCCCCAGGGCTGTGGGGAGCCGAGCAGGAAGCAGCTGAGTTAGCCCAAGAGACGGCTTTGTCTTCCCTGTGTCTCCCTTGGGGGAGATGGTGAGTAGACAGCAGAGGACAGAGTGCAGAGGGGAGGTGGCCCTGGGGGCCTTGTTTACCTCCTCGGGATGCAGAGGAGAGAGACAGGTGCATGGCTCTTCCTGCGTCTCTTCCTGCAGACCCCGGGTGGCATGAGGGAGGTCAGAACCAGGAGCTCTGAAGCCACTAGGGGGTTACCTCGCTCACCCCATCCAGAGCCCTCAAACCTCCCGGTGCCCACAGGGGAGAAGGCTGAGAGAGGGGAGGGAACTGGGTCCAGAGTTTGCCAGGAGTGGTCACCAACACTTTCCTGATAACAGCTCACTTATTTTTCAGGATAATCTTTGATGGGGAGTGTGATTTGGGACTGAGGAAATCGACGCAGGGAGACAAAGCAACTTGACGTGGACCGGGCAGCCTGCAGAGAATGAAGCCGTGGGTCTAACTCTTGGCTGAATCCGCGGGCAGGTGCTTTCACGACCTCTGGGAGCCGAAGTGTCCTTGCAAGAGATGGTCTGCAGCCTTGTGCAGGGTGGTGTTTGGCAGCTCAGGGAGCTATGCGGTGGGGACTTGCTTTGAGGAATGACAGGGAGGAGGAGGAACATTTGGTGAGCACCAAAGTGCATAAGTACATAAGTCAATTTAGCTTCTCACTTCATTCCCACAAAAGCCCGTCAAGGGCTAGAATTTCCCCTTTTGTGGCATAGAAGTAGGCGCCTTGCCTAAGGTCACATGACTGATGAGTTGTAGAGCTGGGGGCTGTCTTCAGGAATGTCTGGTTTCCAACTCGCTGTATTTTGTACAGTTCCGTGGTGTGGCTGTGACTTGCCCTGGTCATCACACACGAGTCCCCCAATCCAGTGGCTGGCTGCCTGGCCCTGTAGTTCTCAGATGGAACTCCTCATCTCTCTTGTAATGGTGGGTCCTGTGGATGCACAATCTGGATCGTTTTTCACCAGAGAGCAGAACCTGGGGGTCATTACTATAAGCAGGTTCCCCTGGGCTGGCCAAGTGGTGGGTTTGGGAACCCATAGGGTTCCCTATGGGAGGCCTAAAGACAAACTGAGGACAGCCTTTGATCTAGGCTGTCCTTGTACAATTCCCTTCGGGGTGACTCCTGGTGGGAGAGGTGTGTCATTTGGTCAGGGGTAGAAAAAGATGTGGGTGTGCATTTTATGAAAATTTCATGCCTTTGATGGGACCAGGAATGGTTTTATGGCTGAGGCCTCATGATCTGGGTTATACGGCAGGCACTGGCCAGCACGCAGGCCACGGCCCATAGAATTTTATGGAGTCACCAGGGAAAGGCATCTCTCAAAGCCACAAAGTTGAGAACCGCATGCATTTTTCAGGCCAACAGTTTCTGTGGTTACCAGAATGTAACTCATGGGTGTTTGGGGTTCAAGTTCCAGGCAGAGAGGAGCATGAAGGGCTGTAGAGGCTTGGTTGTACTGAGGTGAGGAGTAGGCTGCAGGCTCAGAGTGCAGAGGAGGGAGGGCAGGCAAGGACCCAGTGGGCATGCAGCCACCAAGGTCTGGGACGCCCCCCAGGGGCTCTCACAGTTAGGGACTGATGCAGTGGGTCTGACAGGGGGTCCAAGGTAGAGCATCAGTTGAGTTCTTTAAGGCCAAGCACACTCAAGCTCTAGTGTCTCAGTGTCCAGGAGGACACAACCATCTGGCCACTGAGACTGGCCCAGGCCATGGACTTGGGCTGCAGGACCTAGTTGCATAACAGCAAGGGGTTACGATGTTCTTTGGGTCTACTTTTAGAATCAAGTCCTCTTTCTTTGGAACTCCATGAACAATCCAAATTGTTGCATGGTGTTTCTTTAGGATATCAGTCTTTGGAGAGTGCATAATGGAATATGGTTTGAGTTATCTGGGCTTTTTTTTTTTTCTATCGGCCGTTGACTTTTTGGCTAATATCAGATGCATATTTCTTACTTGAAGCTGAAAAGAACATGGCTTTATGTGGACATTTTTAACTGACATTTCACTGGACACCTTCAGGTGTCAAAATGAAGCAAAATTAACCTTTCTGTCCCGTTCACACATTATAATTACTACCACATTCCAATATTTATGTACACCGCTGGCTTACCATTTCTAGAAGGTCTTAATCAAATGGTTGAAAAAATACGTTCTGCCTCAGGTCTGTCAACTGGCCAGTATTTCCTATTACGCACAGTAATGACATGTACCATTATTAAAGCAAACCTGACCTTTCTAAAGGAAGGCCCAATCAAATGTCATATCCAGTATTCCAACATGGCCTTGTAAAAACGCGTGAAAGCAATCTTGGGAGGAGCCATTTTCCAAGAAAAGCCAACTCAGGATCCCGTGAAACCTTACTGGGTTTTAGTTTTCTCTATCAGATTACATCCTGGGTTTCCAAGGGGATTACAGATTATAAACCAAAAGGAAGGCCTTTTTGGAGTTGGAAGAAAAGCAAATGAAATATGCAAGATGTTTATATTTCCAACAGCTCAAGTATATATACACATATACGCGCACACACACACAGGTCTCCACACGCCACCAAGGACATAAACTTTTTAACGAGTGCCTGCAGTCCTATCATTTTCTGTGCATGAGTCTTTAGCATAAAAATCAAGTTGCATCTGGAACAGTTCAGCAGTGGAGAAGAGCTAATGGTCCCTAAATCTCTCTGCTTGCTTGAAACCTGTCCTGGCTCCTTGACAGTGACCATGACCTCTTTCCTGTGCTTCGGCCACCTTACCTACTTAGGAGAACTCTCTGGCTCGCCCTCACTTACCTGCCCCAGGAATGCATTCCCTTCTCGGTGGTTATACCACACGGAGGCAGGTGCGTCTGTAGGAGAACGGAGTGAGCAGGTGTTTCCCAAAGGGGTGACCTCTGCAACCCTCAAAAGATAGTAGCTCCCATGGACATTGTGTCGCACATTCCGCTTTATAGTTCAGGTCCCTTGTTGTCCTTCTCAGTCTTCACTGAACTCTGAACTCTCGAGGACACTTGAGACTGGTTGTCGTCTGGGTTGGATATTAAGGAAAATGTGATTTCAGTGGTTTAGATACTGGAAGATGAGGAGGGAGGACCTATCTATTTCATAAATCTACTTACTTATTGATTTGAGAATTGCCTCCCACCTACCCACTGCCTGCCATGTTCCTCTGGGATTCCAGGCCACTGCGCTGCTACCCATCCGCCTCCCAGAAATGCTTTCTTCTGCAGGGCTGACCCTCCCTCCTGGCCTCCCACCCCCTGCCTATTTTGTTCTGCCAATGCCCTTACTAATGTGAACATATTGTGACCGGTTCTCTAGGCAACACTGATCTCACCCAGATGAGGATTGCAACCTTACACCCACCTCCCTCCCTGCCCTAACCACCCTATCCTGGCAGAATCCCCCACTCCCCCAGGGGACCTTCTACTTTGAGTCACGAGAACATGAATGACTTGAATGCACTTGACTTGAATGCACATGGTATGTGCCCATCTTTCCAAACTAGACCGTGAACATCTTGAGGGTATTTAACTTTTTTGATATTTTGCATCTTGCCTGGTGTGTAATTATTATACTTGCTTGATCTTTGTTGGTTGAGTAAATAAAGGAATGCATCAGGCATGCATGAATCTTGTTCCCAACTCTTAAAAATGTGGGGCGATTTCCAGTTTATCGATTGTAGATATGACGACACACATGCCGTGAATTCTGATAATGTGAAGCAATAGCATGGACACAGCCTTGCATCGGCCACTCAGGAAACATTGGCTCCCTTTTCTGGTTGCATTCAGCACCTTGGGGTCTTTATACACAGCATTTCGCTGTCAGCTAGGGACGCAGCTCTCTCTTACCTCCAGGAGAGGGAATATGTCCTATATGTCTTTGTATCTCCTTACTCCCCAGTGGGGGAATCCAAGCATAATTTCAGCTGCATGAGGAAGGAGCTGGTTTTTCTGAGCTGGTTCTCCCTATTTCGTTGGAGTTAGGGTGGGCAGGTGAGTCTCTCATCTGGCCACTCCTGAGCTTCACCTTCCATGGTCCCACACCATGGCCTCCCCCAGCGCCTGTGAAATGACAGGGCTCCCATCCAGGCTGCCTGGAGGCTGAGTTTCATCCACAGGCCTGACCCTCCCGTCCCATGGGCTGGGCTGTGACCAGAAACTCCCGTGGTGACCTCTTGTAGGTCATTCTCATCCCCCAGAAGCTGGCTGCTGAGGGGAGGAGCCCCCACCGGGGAGAAAAGTGCACAAAAAGCCCTGCATTCTGAACTGCCAGGCTCAGCATCCAAGCCATGGTGTGCTTGGAGGCAGGCTGGGACGAGACAGGGACTGGCAGGTGCAGACGAGTAAGCCAGGAGGGCCAGGTGTGTCCTAGCCCATGGTAAGAAATACAGTTTACATCCAACCTGGTGCATGCATGAGTGAGTGTGCACCCACCCACACACACATACACATACACACACTCCTGAAGCAAGCATCTTATGAAAAAGCACATGAGATGTTTTCTGATATTCTGTTATTTTTATTCCACTCCAGGCAAGTCTAGTCTATTAAAATTTTTTAAAATGTTGGCCGTGGCTCTCTACACTGATTTCACACCAATTTACATTAGTGGCTTGAGACCTTCCATGTGGCAAAACAATGTCTTAGTCAGTTGCCTCGAAGACCAGGGTGCGGGTTTTCAGTCCAGCTTTACGGAGATGAGGCTGAGGGTGCGCAAGTGTTTGGGCTCCGTGCAATGGTGGCCGCCAGCAGGGCCAGGACTGAGGTGAGGCCAGAACGCCGCCTAGTTTAAAGACAGAATTGAAGGAGGTGCTTACTCTCTAGACCTGGAAACCTGAGGGTAGCTCCTTAAGTTTTGTACCCTGGGCACCCCTAGCCCAGCCCTGACTCCTATGTACAATCATTCTACTTTACATATGAGAGCTGTCAGCAAGAGGCCAGGCCGTGGCCTCCACCATGGGGGCTGACGCAGGATTCGAACCGGATCTGTCTGACCTCCCAAGGTTGTTAGCTTCCTACTCCAGCCCTGTGGGGACACTAACAGCAAGGCAACTGACAACCTGTAGGGAGGCTCTGCTTAAGTGGGACAAAATAGGGAACCCTGTCCAGAGCAAATGGAGATGAAGGGGTTAAGTTTCTGAGGATCGGGTTGGGTGTCTTGGGTTTGGTGGTTTCTGAAAACACATCATATTCCACTGCCTTGGGGCCGACTGGTTCAGCCCTTTGTGCTTACTCATGAGTCATCTCCCACCCACCACGGCCTGGAGCGGGGTTGACAGAGGAGAGAATCAGCCGGAACAGCTGGACCAGGTGCCCAGGAGGAAGGTCCCGGAGGAGCCGGCTTGCGGCCCCAGGCTCAGCTGTCACACAATTTAGCGTGTCCTGGGTTAGAGGTCACAGGTGCTGTGGGAAGAACACTGAGCACCCCCATGGGCATTTCTCTGCCAGGCACTCCCGCTCCCCTCACTCGCCCTTGTGTTCACCCCTCCTCCTGCCGCAGGCTTCATCTCAGCAAAACTTCCCTTCCTGCTTGTTGCCCTTCCCACCAGCTCCCATGGTCTGGCCCTCCCCAAGTCCAGGTGGAGCCTGTCTGCCCGGCATAGGTTGTGACCAGTTGTGGCTAAAGAGCCTGAACTTGCATCTGACCTGTGGGCTGCCATGTCCTTCTGCTCTCGTGAAGGCATCGTAGCTCAAACATGAGTTTTAGACACAGGTCTTCACGTCTGGTCCATCAGTCCCTCATGCAAGGAATGGGGGCTGTAATGCGTACACCTTCTAAAACCCCCATCCCAGCCAAGCATCCCAGGGAAAGCCGGCTTGTGACAAATATTTGCCGAAGGACTAAGAGTCCCCACGTGAGGACAAAGCCAAAAGAGAATCCAGGCAGTGATAGAGGAAGTGGTGCTGAGACTAGCAGAGGAATGGAGGCAGAGAGGAGAGGGTCTGTTTGTCTCTGCTTCCAGGTTGAGAGTTTCAGAAGGGGTGGAACCTAGATCCAACTCCTGGTTAATTTACTGAAACTTTCCGACCTTTAGTGTCCTCATCTGTAAAATGAGACAATATGGCACTAACGTCCTTGGTGAGCTTTGAGGGTTTAATGAGGTGGTGAGTGCAAGACTCATCTGTAATGATGAATGTCAGCATTTAGGTCAGAGACTTGGGCTTGGCTGTGTCCTTGGCAGGAGGCAGCAGCTCTCCCACACTCCTTTACAGGTAGCCAGGAACAGAGTCGTTCAGGGCTCCCGGTTGGTGGCCTGCCCTTCCCTGCAGGGTGGCTCTCGGAGACCAGGATGTGGGCTGTGTGCTGATACCCTTGCCTGCTCCTGGCAGCCCAGTCTGAAATCCGGCCGGTGGCTGTGGCTGGACCTTTCACAGCTTGAAGCCACGGTGGGGTTCTGACACCAGACTTTTGTTTTTTCTTCTGACGTCAGAATTTTTAACCCATTAAAGTCTAAGGTAGCCTTCGAAGACTGGGAAGGTGTTTATCTTCATATGATTCCTGTCCAGGGAGGCATAAATGAAAATCAGACGAGCTTTCTCTTGATCACCAATGTCATACTTGCTTTGAAAATTTAGAAAATAGGGGCGCCTGGGTGGCTCAGTCGGTTGGGTGTCTGACTTCAGCTCAGGTCATGATCTCACAGCTCATGAGTTTGAGCCCCATGTCAGGCTCTGTGCTGACAGCTGGGAGCCTGGAGCCCGCTTTGGATTCTGTGTCTTCCTCTCTCTCTGCCCCTCCCCATTCACGGTCTGTCTCTCTCTCCTTCGAAAATAAATAAACATTAAAAAAATTAAAAGAAGAAAATTTAGAAAATGTAGAAAACTGAACACATACATGCACAGACACACACCTACACACACCAGCCATAGTGTTGCTAACCAGAGGGGAGACTTTGTTAATATCTATCTTATAGCAATCTGTCTTCTTGAATATATCTTTCCTCATGTAAATGAGGTCCCTCTATAGGTAATTTTAAATCTTTCTTGGTTGTGGTCATCTAACAGTGTAATATAAACATTTCCTGGTCTTAAAGACACTTGGTAAACAAACTAAAGTCTGCATTGTACAGCACTGGCTGTGTGTCTCATGATCTATTCACCCTGCCCTATAATGTTGGACACAGATTGTTCCAGAATTTTCTCTGTTATAAACACTGGTGGGGTAGACATTAGGAATGTATTTTATAGCAAATATCCCAACGTGTTCTCAGCAAAAAGTTTTACTTAGGTCTGATGCTGTTCATGAGAAGAGAGAGATGTTCATATGTTGGACTTTGTCATCTGATGGTGTTGGTGGCTTCCTGGGCTCTCCAGTGCCAGCTGTAGATTCTCCACACAGAGGGGAAATGCCGATGTTCTAAATCATAGGAAGTAGTGCACTTGTAACAACAACAATGGCCAGGGCCTGCAGGTCACCGCCTTAATCCTTACTACAGCCCCTCGAGGTGAGTGTGGTGATGGTTTTTACAGATGAGCAAATGGAAGGTCAGAGATACTCCATAACTCAGCCCAAGTCTTGGAGCTGATGAGTGGAAGGTAAACTTGGAAAGGAGTCGTGCACACACTCCCTGGGGAAATCATGTCCAAAGTAAAGAAAACAAAGCCAATTGCATTGACCCAATCACCTCGCCTGGAGAGGGGAGCTGGGTAGAGAAAAGTAAGGATGTGTCCATTTTTCATTTGTGAGGGTTGGTAATCAAGGATGCACATTTCCCTAGCTTTCATGCATACGCTCGTTCTTCTGGTCAGGGACTCCTTTAGTGATTAACTTGATCGACAGATATTAATTGAGCCTCCACCAGATGCCAGGCTGGGAACGTAATGGTGAGCAATGCAGGCTGTCCCTGGTGACTATGGAGAGGCAGATAGTGGATCACCTCTCACACACGTGCACACATACACACACTTGAATCACAACGGTGAGAACTGGTCTAAAACACAGACGCTTTTCTGAGGAGACAGGGAAGGAAGATTCCCTGGGCAAGGGGCATTTACTAAAACCCAGGGAAGAGCAAGAATTAGCCAGGCAAGAAGGAAGAGGCCGCACCAGCAGCAGCAGGAGTGTGCCCTGGGCCCAGAGTCAGACTACTGGGACTGGTGCACCAAATCTGGCCCACCATCTGTTTTGTCAATAAAGTTTTATTGAAATGCAGTCACGCCCATACACTTATGTATTGTCTGTGGCTGTTTGTGTGGTACAACTGAGTTGAATAGTTATGACAGAGACCCTGTGAGCCACGGATCCTAAAATATTTGCTCTCTGGACCTTAACAGAAAATCCCAGCTCTGGAGAAATGGGGCAGCGTCTCTGGGACACCGTGAGTGAGGGGTCACTAGCCCAACAACAAAGGAAGGGTGAGTCTATAGGCCTTATAGGTGTGGGAGGCCGCAGGCGGGAGTCTGATCCTTTCCTGAGCAGCAAGAGGGAGACATTGAAGGTTTTGAGCAGATCAGTGAAAGGACTGGATTTGTGATTTTAAAAAATTACACTTTTCGGGGCGCCTGGGTGACTCAGTTAAGCATCTGACTCTTGATCTCAGCTCAGGTCATGATCTCAAGGTTTGTGAGTTCAAGCCCCATATCGGGCTCTGCTCTGATGCCACGGGGCTTGCTTGGGGTCCTCTCTCTCTTCCCCTCCTTTGCTTGTGCTTTCTCTCTCTCTCAAAATAAATAAATAAGCTTAAAAAAAAAAGATTACACTTTTCACCTAACCGTCCCTAATGCTCAGCTTTAAGCTTCCTTCCCTTGGTTTATAAACATTAAGTGGTCCCTTAATAAATATTTGCTAAATGAATGAACAAATAATTGTAAAAGGTTTCCATGGTAATCAGATTTAATAGGAATACAATAATATAGTGAGGCCCTTCGTGATTTTAGATGTTTACTTTTTTTAGAAAGTGCACATCCTGTACTAAATGAACAATCCTTAAATCTTTTTATTAACACTGTTCACAGTGCTGTCCTTTTTTGTAGGGATTCTGTGTTTCAATATTTTAGCTCAAAGCAAATTAAGTCTATGAAGGGAAGAGAGTTATAATGACAATTACAGACCACAGTTACGTTTTGATTTCAACGTTCCAGGTTTCTTTTGATGAGAAGCCCAGTTTAGGAGGAAGTTTGGTCTGATAGGTCCACCTGCTTAGTGGGAGTAAGGTGATATTCATGGGTCAGAACAAAAGCGTTAGTTACTTTCCGGAACCAGGATGTCCTGGTTGGATGTTGAGAACATCTCAGTCTGACTGTCTGGTCAACCTAACAACTAACTACTCCTGCTGGCGTGAGCCCCAGGGGCCAAGGAGCTGCTCTCTAAACATGCACGTGCACACCCACACACACACAAACACACACATGCATGCATGTTCTGACATACCAGATTTCTTGTGTTTTATTGGTCAGTGGGATGGTTAATTTTATGGGTCAACCTGACCCAATTTTATGAGCCACAGGGTGCCGAGACACTTGGTCAAAGGTTATTCTTGATGTGTCTGTGAGAGTGTTTCTAGATGGGATTAACATTTGAATAGGAGACTGAGGACAGCAGATTGCCCTCGGCAATGTGGGTGGGCCTCAGCCGATCAGTTGAAGACCCAAAGGAAACAAAGACACTCAATAAGGGGGAAGTCCTGCTGCCCGACTTCCTGACTTTCAACTCAAAGTGAAAAGTCAGCTCTTTTTGGGTCTCGAGCTTGCTGGCTTTTGGACTAGAACTACCCATCAACCCCTGGAGCTCTGGCTTGTCAACTGTAGATCTTGGGACATCTCAGACTCTGTAAATCATGTGAACCAAGTCCTTGTAATGCTCACATTATACACATGTCTCTCTGTGTGAATGCATGTGTCCACACGTAGATGCATGTATGCGTATGTGTGTGTGTGTGTGTGTTCAGTTCTGTTTCTCTGGAGAATCCTGGCTAATAAACACTATCCTCAACTGCCACCTTCCTTAGCTTACTCTTTGCATTATTGTTCTCTTAATGTTTTCCTCTAAATTGACGTACTTATTTTTGTGATACGTTAGAAAGGAGACTTAGTATCTGTGCTTGGAATTGAAAAGCACCACCCCATGCCACGAACAGAAGCGGAGGCATGTTGCGCCCCATAGGTCTATCGCCGTGGCCGGCCCGGGCTCAGCCTTGAGGGCCTCCTGTCTTTCTCTGTGAAGTGGTGAGATTAGCACGTGTTGGGTGTTAAAGACAGACTAGCAACAAAGAGAGCTGCAAGAGCTATAAAGTTCTCACCATGTGATTTATGATTTGATGCCTTCGGCTTGTCCCGCGTCGGCAGAAGTGGCAGCTGATCCCCGCCCCTGCGAGCTGACCCCTGGCCCTGCTTCTCTCAAGGACGGAGGTCAGAGGAAGGCCGGGCAGTGGCTCTCCAAAGTTTCTTTTAATAAAATCATGGGTGTGTGTGTGTTGGAAATGCAGCTCCTGGGGCTCCCTTCCCCCGGGGTTCTGATCTGGGGGGAGGTTGGGAGCGGACCAGTCCCCAGGTGCCCGGGGCAGTCTCATGCAGGTGGTGCCGCTCTGAGAAGCACGGCTGAGGTCTGATCCCTGAAGGGTCTGGGACGAGCACAGTCCTGGATGAAAGGCCTCCAGCCAAACAGCCACAAGAAGCCCTCAACCAACCGGCGGAAGCGTTCTGGCTTCATTCTCGCGGGGACGGTTTGGAAAAGTGATCTCCGTGCTCTAAATGTGCACAGAATCCCACCTGTCTCTAGGAGGGATTCTGGTCCAGGCACTTTATCGCTGAATTCCTGGAATAAGAAATTGTTAGCTATTTAGTTAAAGCAAATGAGAGTTATGTAAAATGCAGAGTGCATTAAAAATTACTTGAAGGCGGGGCACCTGGGTGGCTCAGTCGGTTGAGTGTCCGACTTCGGCTCAGGTCATGATCTCATGGTCCGTGAGTTCAAGCCCTGCATCGGGCTCTGTATTGACAGCTCAGAGCCTGGAGCCTGCTTCAGATTCTGTGTCTCCCTCTCTCTTTCTGCCCCTCCCCTGTTTGCATTCTCTCTCAAAAATAAATAAACACTAAAAAATTACTGGAAGCTAAGAGGGGCGTATGCTCTCTGGCTTCTGGGATATCAAATATTTGGGCAGTGAGAACTCAGCAGTTCCCTTTCCCTCAGGGATCCCGACCAGGGGTTCATTTTCCCTCCTGTAATGGGCATAACAGTGGCCTGGGGAAGGTATGTCCACATCCTAATTCCTGGGAACTGTGAATATTACCTGCTGTGGCAAAAGGTTCATGATTAAGTCGAAGAGCCTGAGAGGAGGACCTTCTTCTGGATGATCCCGATGGGGCCTAAGTCCAATGCCAAGTGTCGTCAGGAGAGCAAGGCGGAAGGAGACCACGCAGACGGAGGAGGAAGAGCTGTGTGAAGGTGGAGGCCAAGGTTGGAGCCAGACACCTACAGGCCAATGAACACCCGGGGCCACCGGAATCCAGAAGAGGTGAGGAAGGATTCTCCACGCCTTGATTTTGGACTTCTGGCTTCCAGAAGCGTATAAATTTCTCTTCTTTTAAGCCACCAAGACTTATTGCAGTAGCCTCAGAAAATGAATACACAACACAGAGAAGGATCCAGAAATGAGACTCAAGGGGCTGTTGATACGGCTTTCTTAAAGAAAGGCAAGGCCAAGCTCCTGGGTCCCTGCGAGGATGGTGAGACTAAATTACTGTGTTACAGAATATCTATACATGCACACTCACGCACGCTCACACACACTCACACACACTCATGCACATGACTCTGTTACAAAGAGGTGGCTGTTCTGTGCTCTTATGTGGGCAGAGTTGGCTTGGCCGTGGCCATTCAGCCATGGACCCCTCTCCGCCGCCCCAGACGACACACAGTCCTGTGGGCACCATTCTTACATCACTTTGAGAGGTGTTTGGGACAGAAGGGTCCAGAGCAGCGCTGCCCGATAGAAATACAATGTGAGCTACATATGTAACCCTAAATGTTCTGGAATCTATATTTAAAATATTTTGAAACTAATGTTCATAATATATTTTATTTCATTTAGTATATCCCAAATATTATCATTTCAATGTGTACTCTGTATAAAAATGGCCAGGGAAATATTTTACACCCTTTTCTTTTTTTCTGGTGTGAAGTCTTTGAAATTCGGGGCCCATTTTGCATGTAGAGTGCATCTCAATTTGCACCAGCCACATTGCAAGGGCTCGAGGACCACAGGACTAGTGGCTTCCATGCTGGGCAGTATGAGCTCAGGGCTTGGGCAGCTGTGAAGGAGTGGGTCCTGGGGGCTGCTTTGATCACTCTGTTTCTTTCCACCCTGGCATTTGATCCACGTGGTCCCTGACAGCTATCCCTTGCAAGTATTTCTAAGGAAGCGAGCCTGTGAGGTTGTGGTTTGAGGCTGGGGAAGATGCTCTTGAGAAGTAAGAGGCTGAATGAGGGGCACATGAGTGGCTCAGTCGGTTAAGTGTCCGACTCCTGATTTCGGCTCAGATCATGATCTCACGGTTCATGAGATTGAGCCCTGAGTCAGGGTCTGTGCTGGCAGTGCAGAGCCTGCTTGGGATTCTCTCTCTCCCTCTCTCTTTCTCTGCCTCTCCCCTGCTTGTGCTCTCTTTCTTTCTCTCAAAATAAATAAAGAAACAAATAAAGAAGTAACAGGATGGCCATGGTCCAGGGATCTGCAGATCTTTCTACCAGCTCTGAGTGAATTCCTGAGGACTACAGGATTTGATGCGGTTGAGGTCCTGAGTTCTTAGATCATGAGATCTTCTAGAACAAAATCCCTTCATGCGGCATCAGCTCGTGAAAGTGCTGGATGTGTCAGACTTGAAGCGTCTTTAGAGAGAAGATAGGAGGAGAAATGGGTTTACCTCCCTTTGAATGGAAACTTAATTGCTTTTTGGAAAGTCCTTTTCAGCCAGATGAAGACCACACAGAGAAAAAAGCAGGGCCCTCGGACGGGAGCCGAGCCAACAGCGACAATAGCCGTCTGCTTTTCTGAGTCTGACGGACATTGAGGGCGACCCAAGGCGGGACCATTGTTCATACTGACAGCTTAACAGCAGGCTTGAGGAAGAAGAGGCTGTGATGGCAGAGGGGAGCCATAAACACTTAATCTGTCACAGAAACTTCGAGGGAATCAGGCGCCGTGGAGGCCAGACCCAACCCTTAATTGTTGGGTAACTGGCCTTCTGGGGCTTCTCGTCCGCATCCGTCCGATGCCTGTGATAGGGCCGCCCATGGAGGGTGTGGTGGCATCTGTGCTCGGGCAATTCGGGAAGCGTGATGAATACCCACCTGTCTACGGCGCTTGTCTCATTTATTCAAATTAACTGGTGCCCAGAGCTGGAGGGAAACGGATCTGGACTCAGACAAAGACTAATTTGCAGCAGAAATGAAAGTTACAACCGAGAAAACTAGTCTCATCAGGCCACTGGGATGTTATGAGCTAATCACGGCTGTGATCCTGGACTTCTGGAAATGCTGCTGCTGTGATTGAATATTCACCTTGTACCCGGAAGGACTTTTCCGGATTTGTGCTTGGCAATGCGGGAGGGAGCAACATGGACTGTCACTGGCAGCTCTAACACCCTTTTCTTTTTCTAGCATTTTCCCTTTGTTGCTCCAGTACCATAGATGCTTCTGCTACTGACGATGCTTCAAATCATAACATTAGACCTAAGCGGCAAGCCACCACCCAAGACCAGGGGCCGGTGTTATTTAAGTCCCTTGGGATGGCTAAGTGTCCTGTACCAGGTAGGAGGTGCCTGTGCTTTTTGGATGCAGGCAACGAGTGCCCGGCCTGGGGAAGGAGACAGCACGGTGGTGCCGTGGCCGCTGCCATCATCACCTTCGTCTCGTGCACATTCTGGGTTCCTGCTCTTTCACTCTCCCGCCCCCCCCCCCCTGGCTGCATCTTTGGCACTTGACTCAGGGCGTCCACTACAAGCTCTGACCATTTTATTCTCACCACCCCTGCAATCCTAGCCCTGTGGCCCTCTGTGCCCCAAGCCTGCACTATGGGACTCACATCCCCCTGGCTCCTGTGTGACGTCCTTACCAGAGAGCCTCCAGCATGTGGAGTGTCTTCCATTTTCTGTCTGATGCTTCCCCAGCGGGCAGATTCTGCCTGAACCCTTTGACCAGCCGGGAGTGTGGGAGTTAGTGCCCGAGGCTGTGAGTCTCACCCTCTGGGGGAAGGGACCAGTGGATGAGTCCTTTGCCTGACTCCCCAGACGGACAGCTCCGGAGACATCCCACGATGTTTTCTGAGGGTCCAAGGCAGAATCAAAGCCCCACTTTCCTGTCCGAGTGGACACCTTAGAAACAGCCTTATGCGGCGGTCCTGCCCTTTCTTGCTCCCCCACCTTGCTCCAGCCCTCCCACCATCGCCACGGTGATCATGCTGCTCAGGGGCACCTGTCTTAGATGTTTGCTTTTTTGGGGAAGTGGAAGATGGGGGCAGTCCCCTGAGTCCCGGGTCTCACCAAGAGCATGGGAAACGGCCACTGTCAGTGGTGACTGTGCACGCCCAGGGCATCAGGTGCCACGCAGAGGAGCGCTTTTGGAAGCATCGTTTGCTGTGATTCCCGCCAGTGCCTCGGTCAGTGGGGACCATCTTGATCCCCACTTTACAGATGAGGTTGCTGAATCGCAAGGTCAAAGAGCCTGCCCAGCCGAGTCACACAGTTCAGATCGGGTAAAACTGGGATTTTAATCCAAGCACTCGGGGTCTGGTTCTGTTGCACAAAAATACTGCCCCCCACAATTACTTTTTATGTTTTATTTTTTTGTTAAACATTTTTAATGTTTTATTTATTTTTGAGCGGGAGAGACAGAGCACAAGCAGGGGAGGGGCAGACAGAGAGTGAGACACAGAATCCGAAGCAGCTCCAGGCTCCAAGATATCAGCACAGAGCCCGACGCGGGGCTGGAACTCGCGAACCTCGAGATCATGACCTGAGCCGAAGTCGGACGCTCAAGCGACGGAGCCATCCAGGTGCCCCACAATTAATTCGTTTCTAAAAATAAATGAATTTGCCTTATGCTCTTTGACCCCAGGAGTGTGCTGGACTGAAACACTGCGTGAGGCTCGGAGATTCTGCAATCCAGCCTCTGCCTGGAGGTAGTGAGGACAGAAAAGGAGGAGACGGGGACGGATCTCAATTAATATGGAGGAAGGGTTGGCCTGTTCGGTGCCCGCAGTCTTGTAATTTCTTAGGATAATTAAAAATGGATTGAAATCCAGAAATCCCGGATTCCCTGCAGGACATGTGCTTCCTCCTGAGGCAGCATATTAACGACCCTCCTGCATTCTTTCTGTGCAATTTGATGATGCTGATCAAATCATTTATCATCTCTTGAGCTGCACTGACTATCTTATTTGAGAATATGACTGCAGGCCCCGAATTTGGCTGATCCTGACACGCCTTAATTAGGGCTTCCCAAATCTGGGCATGGGCTCCTTTTGCAAGGTGGGATGGGACTCCATGAGCGCTTAACCCCCTCTCCAATCCCCCTCCCCATGCCCCCCGTCAAAGCAATACAGAAAAAGGAGAAATTCTGTCTTTACTGGAAAACAGAAAGCCTGCCATCAACAGGCTGGAATCAGGAGGGATTTGTGCAGACTGGAGGCACGGAGATGTTCACGGCCTCACGGAGCAGAATTCCTACCAGGCCTCCCCTGGACCCTGGATCTGCTGCCTTTACTTTCCTGGCTGTGTTACAGCGCAGAGTTTCTCCGAGTTAGCCCGACCACGAGCACAATCATCTGATTATAATTGTGACTAGCCTCGGAGCACCGCATCGAATGCCAGAGTCCTTAGGGACAGGGTGCCAGGAATCGGGTTTGTCCTTACCTCCCAGGGGTCCTCTGCACACACAGGACAGCCTGAGTGACCATGGGGCCTTGAACACGCGAAGTTGGAGAAGCACGGCTGCCGGGGGGCCAGGGCTAGGCACTAGGAGCTTCTCTGTTTCATCCCCAGCCACCTGCAGGGCGCCGCGGTGACTCAAAACATTTCTGGGCTTCTCCTCCGATGAGCTCATTTCGCTGCTGCCTGGTATTTCAGCCCCCAGAAATCAGCAGGGGCCAGGGGCGCCTGGGTGGCTCAGTCAGTTAAGCACCTGACTCTTGGTTTTGGCTCAGGTCATGATCTCATGATCGTGGGTTCGAGCTTCCCCTCAGGCTCTGTGCTGACAGTGCAGTGCCTGCTTGGGATACTGTCTCTCTCCCTCTCTGTCTGCCTCTCCCCTGCTTGTGCTCTGTCTCTCTCTTTCAAAATAAATAAATACATATTTTTAAAAATGTTTAAAAAGCAAGCAGCAGGGCCTGCGTGGCCGGGGTCCGGCGTGGCTGATGTTCACCACTGGGAGCCCCTGTGGGCCCCCGGTGCACACCAGGGAGGTGTGTGCGCCAGGTCTGAGTCTGTCTGCTGTTCCTCAGCTGTGGAGCGGAGCTTGCGCAGATTTTCCTGGGGGGCGAGGTTTCACGAACGTGGCCTTGGCTATTGGCATTCATAAGCGAAGCTGCGTGCATGTGTTTGCAAAAGGGATTATGAATTTTGCCAGGCCCTTTTGTGCCTCAGTTCCCAACAAACCTGAAAGTTTGGGTTCAAAGTAGGAGGCAAATGTCTTACTTGACAAAATAGGGTTCTGTTGGCGGGTCAGGGGCAGGTCAGAGTCCAGGCCCCCAGGGCCCCCATTTATAACCCACAAGGCAACGTGTGGGGGGCACAAGAAGGAGGAACCAGGGGCCAGGCCTTCAGCCCAGGCAATGGGGGCAAGTCGGGGTCAAGGTCAGACCCCTGGCTGGTACCCGGGTCATGGAGGGGAAAGCATGGAGCTGGGTGAGGTGGCTGCTGGCCTCTCGGCCAGCACGAAGGAAAGCCGGCTTGGGCTGGCTGAATGCAAACCCGAAATCCACAGTAGGTCCTAGGGTTCTCAAGAGGCCCCCGGGTGGGATGCAGCCAGGGCTTGTGAGGAGGGCGAGAACCAGGAGCAGGAAGACTCTCCTCGCTGTTGTTTCTGTCTGTCTGTCTCTGTCTGTGTGTGTGTCTGTCCACCTCCATCTCTGTCTCTGTGTTTCGTCAGTTCCTGCGTGTCTCTGTGTATCTCCGTCCGTGTGTCTCTGTCTGTCTCCCCTCCCTCCCACCCTCGTCCTCCATCCCTTTGCTCCTCAAGTTCTTTCGGCTTCTCTGGCTTGCACAGTGCAGTTTGAGAACCGACCTGATCTTCAGCAGTTCGAGATCGCCCAGGTTTCTCTGCCAGACCCAACCAGCTCTGATCACTGTGGAGTGTTGGAGCCACCACGGCTCACTGCTGTGTGACCCCAAAGTAGGGGGGTGCTGGGAGCTGTGAGAGACCCCCCCCCCGTCATCTGGAGTGACCTCGTGGTAGAAAGGGATAGTGCAGCAAAGGTCCTCAGCCCCTGCTCCCCTGAGGAGCAGCTCCTGCGGCCATCAGAGAACAGCAGGGCACCGTGCAGGGGGGAAGACCCCTGTGGAACACTATCTCAAGGGCTTCAATGCCCTGTGACCTTCCCTGTGGCACGGAGAGGAGGTTTACCCCCCAGAGAGGATGCAACAGTCCTGCAGTCCAGCAGTTCCAAGATCAGTGTCATTTTGGTAAAAACAGAAGATCTCAAGAGATGTCAAGGCAAAGGCGCCTGGACGAGCCCGCCCACCTCGGTGGTGTCCTCCACGCTCACCCTGTTGTGAACGCCGCCTCTCCCTTACAGAACTGTAGGAGATCTGCAGGCTCCTGCCGGGTGCCTGAGCATTGCAAGTGCCTCCAGAATGGTTGTGAGTTGAATGAGTGGATGAGACAGAAGATTCTGTGGGCCTGAGCAGCCAGAACCAGGCCGGCAGCTGTGCCTTCCTCTTTGTAGGCTTGTGTCAGGCTTTCTCCACAGCCTTCCTGTGCACCTGCAGTGGTTTGTGGCCAGGGCTGTTGACTCACGGGTCTGTCTTGCCAAGAGTTAGTGAGCTCTTTGGAAAGGGCTCATGCCTTGTTTGTCTTAGTAGAGACAGCCCTTGGGCTGGGGGCCTGGGTTCTCTAAGCATTCACGGAAAGAATGGACAGATGATGGATGACCAGTGGGTGGGTGGGTGGCTGGCTGGATGATTAAGTAAGTGTGAACAGAAATCTGATTTGGAATCCTTTGGCCTGCATGTTGATGTTAGAACTCAAGGTCTGCTTTGGGTTGAAGGTTATGTATTTTTGATTATGTTTTATGTTAGTTTCTTCTGTATTAACGTTCATTTCAAATATAAAGATAGACATGATTTTTCTTAATCCTCCATTCATGCATTCATTCAACAAATATTTGTTGAGGTATGTAGCTAGTGCTCCTATTGTTTAATATTGGGTTAGGCTTTCTCTACAGAATAAAATTCAGGATAAGAGTGACTCATAGCATCTTAGAGATTTTTTTAAAATGTTTATTTAGTTTTTGATCGAGAGAGAGACAGAGCACAAGCAGAGGAGGGGCAGAGAGAGAGGGAGACACAGAATCTGAAGCAGGCTCCAGGCTCTGAGCTGTCAGCGCAGGGCCCAATGTGGGGCTCGAAACCACCAACCGCAAAGTCATGACTTGAGCTGAAGTTGGATGCTTAACCAGCTGAGCCACCCAGGCGCCCCTGGAGATTTTCAATAAAGCAATGCTTTTTGGAAGAGACTGATTGTCACTGTAGTAGAACCAAGTAGATAATAGAACACATTTCATTATTGTGTTATTTTTTAGAAAGCATAATGTACCTTTCTCTTTGTGGTTTATTTTCCCTATTTCCTTTCTTTCTTTCTTTCTTTCTTTCTTTCTTTCTTTCTTTCTTTCTTTCTTTCTTTCTTTCTTTCTTCTGTCTATCATCTATCATCTATCATTTATCCAACCATCATACATCCATCCTTCTGTCTATCCATCCATCCATTTGTCTGTCCATCTGTCCATCCATCCATCAGTCCGTTCACCCATCCATCCATCCATCCATCCACCCATCCATCCATCCATCCACACTACTTGTTCTCACATTTGTAGACATACAAGTCTTATTCTCTCACATGCTGCATAAAATATTCAAACACAGGGACACCTCTGTGACTCAGTCAGTTAAGTGAATGGCTCTTGGTTTCAGCTCAGTTCATGATCCAAGGGTCATGAGATCTAGCCCTGTATTGGGCTCCACACTGAGTGTGGATCCTACTTGGGATTCTCTCTCTCTCTCTCTCTCTCTCTCTCTCTCTCTGCCTCTTCCCCCACTCTCTCTCTCTCTCTCTCAAAAAAAAATAAATAAAAATTAAAAAAATATTCAAACACACATATAACCATTCTCTAAATACACAATACCATATTTAAATACATAAAATACATGTATTAAAGCATACCACATATATACCTTGCATTTATAAAAGTGAACATTGAACTTTATCAATAAACCAGTTCTGGTGACTTTAGATAGAAGTCTTCTGTTTGGGTGCTTTGGCCTTGAGCTCACATTTAAGCGTTCAGATGCATGGAGTGTGCTCTGGGCATGCGTGGAGAGCTGTTGGACGCCCCATCAGCTTGGGTCTGGCCCCGGAGCGGCAGAAAGCCCCCCAGCCCAGCAGCACCTCTGCGGTGTCGCGTGATGATGTATGGCAGTGCCGCAGCCCGTTGTGTCACATCCGTCGATAACTCTGTATAATTAATTTGATGCCATCCAACGCAGCAGCAGGTTAGACATTTAAGAAATAAAAAGTTGTCCATGCCCCACAGAGCACATCTGTTTAATGGCATAATTCAAATTAATATCCAACCATTCCGTAAAGGCTCCCGGAGCGGATCTGCATTTCTGCCTGACGTCCTCCCAATTGCCGTGAACGAGGCTCCTGTCGAGCCCCTCAGCCTGGCAGCCCCTGAGTCTGTTCACATAAAGCACGTTTTTAAAATTTTTTTATTAAAAAAAAATTTAGAATGACAGATTGTAAAAATAGCACACAGAGTTCCTGAACACTCTTCCCCGCTTGCCGGATGGTAAGATCTTACAAAGTCACGCTGTGGGCATCAAACCCTTACTGTTGGTACAACCCTATTAACTAATATGAGAGGCTTATTCTGATTTTACTAATGTCCCCTGAGATCCTTTTTCTGGTCCAGGGATTTATTGTCATGTTCCTTAGTCGTTTCCAATCTGGGACATTTCTTTCAGTCTTTGTTATGACCTCAGTATTATTTCTAAGGGTGTTGGCTCATTCTTTTGTTTGTATTTTGCTGAATGTTCCTCATTTTGAGTTTGCTATGTTTCCTCACTATTATATTGAAGTTACGCATTTCTGGCAAGAATATCACAAGAGTGCTAATGTGTCCTTGGTGAATCATAGCAGGAGACACGTAGTGTCGGTGTGTCTCATTACTGGTATTGTTAATCTGGATCATTTCGTTAAGGGGGTTTCTGCCAGGTTTCTTCACTGCCAAGTTATTAATGTGTGTGCGTGTGTGCGCGCGTGTGCGCGCGTGTTTGGTAGGTATTTTGTGTGGGATAATTCAAGACTATTCAAAATCCTGTTTCTCATTATCCTCTGGCCCGCTAAAATGCGTATACATCAATGATTTTGCAAAATGTTGATTTTCTTTTTCTATTTCATATTCCTTCTGCATTCATTAATCTGAACTCTAGTAAAAGAAAGAGCTGTTCTTTCTCCCACTTAACGATTTATGCACTTATTTCTTTAAATCAGTATGAGCTGATAGATAGTTGTTTTATTCTGTGGGTTATAAGTCATGGACATCATTATTTATTGTTTTGCTCACACTGTTCCGGCTCTGGCTCTTGAAAGTGTCTTCAAGATGGCGGCCCTGTTTTTCCGTGTTTGTTTTTCCACAGACCTCCATCACTTTTCAGCACTCATGTGAAGCATATTTTAAAATCCCAAGATCTGTGAGTGGTGCCACTATAGGTTGAAAATAAATTAAGATGAGACAATATGGCATTTTTCTTAGAGTTTAAACTAAGTTAGATAACAGTGTCTAAATATAATGTCATTATACTTTCTTATTAGGTAATTACTTTTTCACAGCTGAGAGGATTTGCTGTTCTTGCCTCACTTTGAGTGAAGTGGATTCTAGGCCAAAGGCTTGTTTCCACATTCTTTGTGTTTCCAGAATCTAGCGGAACATCTCAAACATGGCGGACACTCAATACCATGCACTGAGGGAGAAGGAATGAATGAGGGACTTTGTACGTGGATGGGTGTGTAAGAGAGGAAGCCCAGTGTGGGGTGGCCCAGAGGTCGCTCCTGGCATCCAACTCTTGGGGCAGCTTTTCCCTCTTCTGGATGTCCATAAATCACCTGGCATCTTATTAAAAAGCAGATTCTGATTCAGTGGGTCTGGGAGGGGCCCAAGACTCTGAGTTTCCAACAAACTCCCATGACACATGGGTTCTGTCGGTTGAGGTCAGAGCTCTGAGGGGCAAGGTGCCCAAGACGAAAGCTTACCATGTATACTATCTGCTAAGTGGGCAATCTCATGTGGTCCATTTGGCCTCTTTTGACCTTGGTTTCATCATAAAGTGGGAATAACCATCATAACACATCCCTCAGAAGACTTCAGCAAGGGAGTGCCTGGATGGTTTGGTCAGTTAAATGTCCAGCCCTTGATTTTGGCTCAGATCATGACCTCATGATTGTGAGATAGAGCCCTGTGTTGGGTTCTGAGCTGGGCATGGAGGCTGCTTCAGATCCTCTCTCTTTCGCTCTCCCACTTCCCCTCCCCCATCATGCTCGCTTGCTCTCTCTCACTCTCTTTCTCTCTCTCTCAAAAAAAAGGCAACTATGGCAAGAATTAAGAAAGACGGTGAACATGCCTGCCATATAGTAAGAGATGATTGATAATCATATATCGATATCTTTTCGTAGCAATGATAAACAATAGTTACTTCTGGTTTTGTTACTTCTCTACACAGTGGCTTTCACTAGCATTTTCCCCTCTCCTGCCTTCAGATTTTCTCGTGGTGCTGGAATCTGGGGACTCACCATTGCGTCCTGGAAGCAGCTGATGGGCAGAGAACCTATTAGAGCCCTAAGCTCCTTCATCCTGCCAGGTGTACCTGCTTGGAGCCATCTACTCAGATAATTGGGCACAGGGGTCAGACTACACAGGTGGGACCTGGGGTGGACGGCAGCGTAGAAAGCAGACGCACTTGTGTTTGCTTCCTTCCTTGGTGGCTTGAAGGACAGTCTGGTGGGTGGTACCTGAGGTTGCAGAGCAGCCTGATTCTCTCTGCTCCTTTCTTGGGTACTGGGTACCTCGGCTGTGTGAAGGGGGTGGTTCTCTCTGCTGGGGACTCAGCAGGAAATGGGCAGTCACTTGACCGTCACCCTGCGCAGGAATTTGGGCTTCTTCTCTCTGACCTAGCACGAACTGTTTACTCTGAAGCACAGAGAGGGAATGTGATGGTTTGTGGACCCGTCCGTCCCTGACTTTTCCACAAGAGCTTTACACCTGGGGAGCGGATTAGGATTGAGTGGACCTGGCATGGACATCATGCCCTGCTGGCACGATCTGCCCACACTTCTCCATGGGACCAGCACCACACATCTCTGAGGGAGTAATTATATCACCCACCTGGCAGAGGACAGAGTTCCTGCTCTCAGAAGGTGGAGGAGAGTGTCTGGAGCCACACGTCCTGTGAGCCGCAGAGCCAAGATACATCTGGTTTCATCAGGTCCCCAAAGCCTGCTCTCTCCTACGCCAGCTGTCACACGAAGCAAGTCGGTCACACCTGTACCTGTCCTCCAGGTGCCAGAAGACACCCCAGGGACAGAGTGTATCTGGCACAGTTGGTGCCTACCACCCAGAGATGGGACGTCCACGTGACCTCTGGGAAAGCCTGTCCCAGCACGCCTATGAGCACGAGCTGGAGCTTGGGCGTTCTGGACAGTGGGAATTGCCCCATGCAGGCTGCTTGGCGTGCGCTGTCTGCACACATGTGGTGCTTAATTACAAACACTTGTGTGCTGCTGACGGGGGGCTAAGGCATTGTTCTCGGCGAGGCGGGGTCGCGTGTCTGCCTGGAGGCAGCCTCTCCCTCGGATTGAATCTGACATGATTAGAAGCAGGGTTTCGCCCACATCCTGGCACAGGTGTTCACTGCCAACATCTTGCTCCACGTGGGCCCATTGACTAGAGCGAGGAAAGCAGAAGGCCTGGCATCCTGGACCCAAGAGGGAGAGGGAGGCACAGTCTGAAACATCATTGCCTAAACTAGAGGGGCCCAAAGACCACCGGGAGGGGTGTCTACATACAGGGGTACCCCCAAAAGCCTTGCACATAGAGCGGACAGCAGGGGAGAAACCGACATGACCCCCATGTATATAGCGAGTAAGCACTCAGGTTCCAGGGGGCTTAACAGGGAGCAGGACGGAGAATTCCTGACTTCATGGAGTTCACGTTGTAGGATAGATGATCATTAATAGAGAGACGGCTGCAATGAAGACAACAGAACTGGGTGATGTGATGAAGAAGAAGGCCAAGGCTCAGGACGGCATCCCTCGGGATGTGACATTTGAACTGGACAGTGTGACAACAGGAGCTGGCCATGCAGAGGGCCGAGGGCAGGCGTGCCCACAGAGATCGAGTTCCTAGGCTGAATGGTGTGCACCAGCCGGGCTTACCTCCCCGGAGTCTATTACCACGCCTGCTGTGCACGTGACCTACTGATAGTTCTGCTAAGGTGATGTGGCGCAATGCACAGGGCGCAGGCCGTGGGTCACACGGAGGGGCGTCCCTTACTACCTCTGTCACTAACTTTTTGGGTGATCTTGGACAAGTTACTTAAGTTCGTAAAGCCTCAATCGTCTCATCTCTAAAATGGGAATAATATCATCTTTCTTGCAGAATTGGGAGGAATGTGGGAGGATTATATACGTAATCAAGTGCAATGGCTGGTATGTAAAACATGCCGAATACACGAAATAGATACATACGGCCCCATTATACCCCTGGTTGCTCACTGCATACGCATCCGTGTTACTACATGTGCGTGTGTGTCTGGTGCACGGGGCGTATACATGCGCGCACATCCCTGCAGCTGATTCACTCTTGAACCACAGATTCAACCAGGATTTATGAAGGAAACAAGGCAAAGGAAACAAACATTCATTAAAATCTGATCATTTCTTGTTTTCTGCTTAATGCTGTTTTCCTGAACCATCTGGGAACAATTCATTGAAAACCATAATTGCGTAGTAAATATTGCGATTCATTCCAGACTCCGTCGATGGATGAAACCATACAGAGATGGATCGTATCGTTGGCACGTCAGGAGGCCCTGCAGCCTTTGTGACAGAGACACGTTTCCTCGTCTCCACGGTCCCCTCCAGTCTTTCAGGACCCCATCAGAAAACTAAATGCTGGTTCCGATAAGCATCGTGCAGGAGAAAAGAAACTCCTCCAGCGAAGGCACTCTGTGGTCTGTGACGGTGAGGGCCGTCCCTGATGAGGTCTGCTGAGAAGGCGTTTTCTCCTGATTCGGGTCGAGGGTCCCGGGCCCCCCCAGGAATGCTGCAGCTCCTTCCTGGGGAAGGAGAATTGTCTAAATGGCACACAGGCATTGAGCCCCCAATCCCGACCCGCCGTCAAGACAGGACTTACCTACGATGGCTTGGCTTCTGGGGCGCCGGTGACCGTCTTGTCCCACCTGCCCTGCATACCCACCCCCTCCCCCACCCCATGGTGGTCAGCAGATGAGAGGCGGGATGGGGGCGGGTGGCGCTGTGGCAGTGTGGGTCTCTGGCCAGGATGGAGGGACAGGAATGCTGTCGGCCACGTGCCCAGGGTTTAGCCGAGGAGAACGGCTTTCTCAGCCCTCAACCAGGATTTAAACAAAAACAAAAAGAAGTCGCCGATGCTGAAAAGCTAGTTGGAAACAGAAAATAGCTGGAACTCTGGGACCTGCGCACACAAGGAGGAAACCGACAGGGCTGTAAATTATGTTGTGACATCACACACCTCTAGGGAGAGACTTCCGGCCCCCGTTTCCCCCCTGCAGACGCCGGTGTCTGGGGGACTTAGGGAACTTGGTCCTCTAGTTCTCTCACCAACAAGGGTGGGACTCAAACCTGAGCGCCCCATTCCGCGCTGGGGCGTCTCAGACACTCCAGGGCGCAGTGTGCTCTCTGGGCCCCCTTTTCTCTGCTGGGACACCACCTGCCTTTTCGTGCTGCTGTCACCTGTGTGAGGGTCTCCCTGCGGCATCACCGGGAGCCTCCCTGAGGGCAGGCTCGGCCCTTCCCCATGCAGCAGCTCGGCTCCAAGCCCTGGACGCTGTCAGCGCAAGTGCGTGTGGAGCAGCAGGGCCAGGGCGAAGGCAGGAACAAGCCCAGGGCTCGTGTCCTGGGCTCTGTCCTGTGTCTCCGGTGGCCTGGGCAAGCGCTTCACACTGCGCAGCTTTTCCGCCCAGAGCAGCTGAGTGTTTCCTTCCATCTCCTCTCCCACCCACTTCGTCCTGGAATCTACTTTCAACTTGTCGTCAGCAGGCGGTGACCCTTGGACTAGAAGGCACAGCAGGACAGGCATGGGAACCTCTCCGCGTTCCTGTCCACTGCCTGCCACCGTCGTCACCGTGACCTGTGGCCCACAAGCGCCAGGATGGGACAAGGAACGTGCAGTCTCTGTGACCTTCCTGCACAGAGGTCGTTGGTGAGAGAAGAGGCAGAGAAGGGGGACATGAGGGTCTGGGGGCCGAGTGGGCAGGACGGTGCTGGGCAGCTGTTGGGGAAAGGAGCCAGAAGTGGCACCTGCTTCTCGGTGTCAAGGTCAGAGGAGGCCTCGGTGATGCTGGAATGAAGGAAACAGGCCCAGAAAGGAGCGGCCAGCTGGCCAGGTGGGAGGGTTCCTCGGGGGGAGGAAGCCGGGAGTGGTGGCATTGCTCCCACTATGCACTGTCCCCAAGGCCCTGCCTCCCCTCCCCACCCCCACACCTCCCTGCCTGCAGCGCCTTGAGCTTGGCGGGATTGCAGACTCCTTTTCCCCCCGCCGAATCTCGGGCACGGTGTCAATACTGCTCCGCGCCAGGACGCGGCCCTGCCTCAGCCTCCTGGAGCTGCGTGTTCATAGAGGGATATGCCTTTAACAGGCCTGGACCTTTGCACTCACATCCAGAAGTAAGGGGGCCTGTGTCCATTTTGTGAAATGCATACGTTCGCCCATGGTTTACGTAGTAGATACACACGTACATGGGTAGGAAACACTCCAGAATGTCATAAAACTAATAAACCACAAAGTTAAAGATTCTATTGGGTGGTAGTTTTTTTCCCCTTTATTTTAGGCTGTAAACATTTTCCGTAATAATCAGAAGAAGCAAATCCCGTGGTTGAAACCGAATCTCAGGAGCAGGAGACTACATTGAAAAGTATCGTTAAGTGTGCTGAGACGACTTTCAGAGGGTGTCGTGGGTGAACCCCTTGAGCTCCAGTCCTGCCTCTCCTACTGTGTCCACCTGTGTGTGACCTTTCCTTGCCCGACGCCTCAGTTTCCCCGACTGAAGAATGGAAATCCTAATTGCACATCCCCGAGGGTGTCGCTGTAACGACGAAGAAATTAGTTTTTATCCTTTTGAAATGCATTGTTATGATTTACATCTACTTACTAGCATATTTATAATTCACTACGTTGTAAACATTCCCCCGTCTTCACCCGCTTACACAGCACATTGAAATAATTCGGTCAACACGAATGGAGAAGACTAAGGAGAGGCAGTGAGAGCGCTCAGGACAGTTTTGATGCTCACAAAGAGAGCACAGGGGCACCGCTGTCCCGCAGACGGGAACCTGTCAGTCAGAAGCTGCTGCAGGATTGTGAACTTGGCCAGGGAACGGACCCTGCCCGTCTGGGCGGGGAAGGCTGTGGCGCAGCAGACCCGTGGCAGTGCTCAGGGTCATTTGAGGCTGTGGGTTTGGCTGGCCAGCCTGGCTCACATCCCCAGGCTGATGTCCCATGAAGTCACAGGAGCTGGAGGCCGAGCCCTGCCCTCCCACGTTGACGCTTCCTTTCCCCCCACCCCCCATTTTTAGCCCTGCTAAATCTGCGATGAGGCGAGTCCCAGGGGTCATCGGTGGAAAGCTTTTCTGCAGCTCTGCTCACACTGTTGCGTGCTGCTGCCCAAGGCAAAGTGATGTGCACTTAGGGATGGCTGATTGAACAAACAAAAATAGAAGCTGCCCAGTTAAAATTGAACGTCAGACACACAACACATTCTTTCTTAGTCTATGTGTATACTAAGACTAATTATTGGTTGCTTCTCTGAAATCCAATTTTAACTGAGTGTCTTGTATTCGATCTGGCAGCCTGGGGCACCTACTTGGAGTTGTATTTAGATAGCAGAGCAGGGCGTGTGGTTAGAAGGGGAAGGGAAAAAATATCCGCTTCAGGGAGAGGTAGAGAGTTTATTTCAGGCAAGGGTCAGCAAATTACAGCCTGTGGGCCAAAGCCAGACCATCCCTTGTTTTTATAAATAAAGTTTTATTGGAATGCAGCCACGCCCATTTGTTTATAAGTTGTCTATGGCTGCTTTCAAGCTGCACTGACAGAGTAGATTGGTTATTTTAGAAACTGTAGGGTCCTGAAAGAATCCAAAATATGTACTGTGCACCCTACACAGAAAATGGTGCACGCCCTTATTTAGGGTAGTGATGGGAGGAAGCAAGGACAGCCACGTTCTGTTCCAGACACTGTGTCAGGGCCGCAATCACCCCACCCACTTCTCAAGCTCATCCTCTCCAAGACAGAAGGACCAAGGACTGAGGCTCAGGGAGGTAGATCAGTGTCCAGTGCAGACTCCTTAGGACTCAAGACACCGGGCAGTTCCAAGGGGAGAATCTCAGAGAACTAGTTTCTGGGTTTGTCTAGCTGAGGACATCAGGAGGCCCTCCCTCTGCCTCTGGGTAGACCTGAGTATGCCCACCTTGTGTGCCACCACGAGACCAAGCTCCATTCTCCGAAGCTTCTTTCCAGATCACTCGTGACCTCCAATGGCAGCCTCAGCCTGAGAGTAAGGACCTTCAGGCCCAGTGGGACACACTTGACCTTGCCATCTATCCTGCACTTGAGCTTAAGAGAGAAGGAGGATCTAAACTTGGCATCCAAGACTCCCAGGCAACAGGGCAGCTGACACGGGCAAGTGGAGTGGGTGCATAGGGCAAATGGCTCATGGTCCAGGGCAGTCATGTGGCCTGTGAGTGATCGGGCCTGTCTGCAGGGCCCAGACCCCAACCATTTACCTCCTTCCGGAAAGGAGGGCCGAATAATGAACAGCCGCTGGTGTGAACACTGTGGGGAAGAAAGCTCAATATGAGACAGAGTCTTGGCAATCTACGTTTGAATCCAGCTCTAGAGAAACAGCCATCAGTCATAGAGGACAGACCACCTCTGAGAGAGTGCTCACGTCTTGAGAGGCTCCTCAAGGTCAATGTGCAGGAGCCAGGTTACTGGGACAAGGGGCGTCATGTGTATCACCTGCCCAGAGACCCCTGTCCATTTAGGGCACCACCCCAGCAAGGCTCAGGTCTGTTTCTCCTCACCATAAGCATCACGAGTATTATCATTCTTCCTTTTCTGACCGAAAGTCAATATAGAGTGAACCTGCGCCTGCCCCATTTCCCTGGGAGGCCCTCAGCCTAACAGGAGCAGGGCAGCATCCTGTGGTGGCCGGTTCTGTGGCCAAGACTCACTGTGCACCTGGTGGAGATAGAGGCTCTGTTGCTTTGGCTTTGAAGAGATACTAGGGAGGGAAAGGGGCAGATAGGTTAAAAACTCAGAGAGAAGAAAAAGCAAATGACTACAAAAACATAGGTGAGAACATGAATGTAGATGCCTTAAATAATGTAATGCCTTAAGTACACCAAAGCCCACCCACGGTGCCTAATTGGAGAGGAAGTGACTAAAAGTGGCTGGCTGACTTCCTGTTGGTTACCTGTCCCCCGTTCTTGCATGTTCAGTGTCCAAGCCAGACACCACCTGGGGAGACATGTTAGCTCCAGGTGGCCATGGGCAGGTCCTACCCGAGCCCAGACTCAGCCTACACCTTTTCTCTTTAGTTCAATCTTCAGCCTCCACCTCTGCCATTTATAATCTGTGGAGGGAGGGATTCACTCACTCACTGCTCACTCTCTTGCTCATCCATCCATCCATCCATCCATTTTCTTTGATCTTGTATTTAGTGCCCTACTATGTCCCATAATGTTGGATTTAGTCCATTTCTATAGAACTAAATGGTTTTTTAAAACCTATCCAGATTCCCAGTATGTTGAACTGATAAGATATGGGTGATAACCTTCAGGCAGACCCAGCTTATTATTTATGCATTTATGTATGTATGTCTGTATTTGGGAATCTTGGTAGCTTCCAGAACTCTTGAGATCCTGGCAATCCATGAGGACACAGCTGGAAATCCTCCTACCTCCCTCATCTCTCCCCTGTGCCCCCATCCTCACCACCTCTTCAGTGCTCTCTCAGGATGCGGGTGCTGGTTATTTCAGCTGAATGTCCAGCGCTGAGCCCAAGAATGTGGCCCTTAAGGGGAATTCGGTTGGTTTTAACAAAATTCAGCTGAATTTCTCATCATCCGTAGGCATTAAAAGTGCACTGTTGGGTTTTCAATCCCCACCTTCACCTCCATTTTTGTTGATAAATGACTCTGCAATAAATAAGAGACCTTGCTGTCTAGCTGAATTACACTGGCTCATCCTGGACCCTGGGACCATCAGGCTGGCATCCAAGGTGGTTCTCTGGGGGAGAACCCAGCAGTAGGAGAGAGAAGTCCCAGGAGCCTCTGAGAGCAAAGTTGGTAGACATCCCAACTCCACTCAATGTTTCATTCTTCCCTGAAACCAAGAATATTGACAGGATCTTAGGGATAGAGGCTGTCTTCACATGAATCTCACATTAACTTTGCAGTCAATTAAATACCTGAGATTTTTCACATATATGTTTTTCTTCACATCATATCTTTCTTACTGTATACATGTTTAGATGTATTTCTGAATCCAAGTAATTATTTTTAAAGGACCACTATTAAATTTCTTCCCCCTGAGGACCATTATTAAATTTCTTCCCCCTGAATGCTTGTTTATGTCAACAGCCCCCAAACTTGGTTGTATATTGAATGCATGCCCACCTCCATGTTACCATGGACCCTAAATCTGTAGGCATAGGAGGTTAGTCTTGGGTTCTCCTGAAGTCCTTTTCCCTCACGTTTTCACCTGTTCTTTCTATTGTTTCTCATGAGTCATGAGTTTGGGACCTTTCCTGAAAATGCCCTTTGAACACCCCCCAGTTTTCCAGTGTCCTTCTTAAGGTTTGGTGTTCTTAGCTATTGCTGGCACTCAGAATTTGCACTCTCTAGGGTGGAACTGAGGTGACAGTGCCCCGTGGTCTAGATGCCACGCTCATGGAGTTTATAAACCAACACAAGGTAGGCTTAACTCATAGGAACTTTGCAGTCAACTAAATATCTGAGATTTTTCACATATGTGTTTCCTCAAGTCATAGTTTCTTACTGTATACATGCTTAGATGTATTTCTGAATCCATGTAATTATTTTTAAATGATCACTATTAAATTTATTCCTGTATATTTGCCTTGCTCTCATGATCATTTAAAAACACATTTATTTATTTATTTATTTATTTTGAGAGAGGGAAAGAGAGCGTGCACAAGGGAGAGGCAGTGAGAAAGAGAGAATTCCAAGTAGGTTTGAGTCAGTGCAGAGCCCGACACAGGGCTCCATCCCACAAATTGTGAGATCATGACCTGAGCTGAAACTGAGTAGGATGGACACTTAACTGACTGAGCCACCCATGTGCCCCTCATTATCATTTATTTACAGGCCTTCTCTTGGCCACTGAACTGAGTTGAATTATGTCCCTGCGAAAGATATCTCTAAGTCCTAACTTCTTATACTTGTGAATGTGACTTTATTCAGAAATTGAGTCTTTGAAGATATAAGCAAATTAAGGTGACACAAAGTGACCCTGGAATAGTGTCCATCTAATAGTCCATCTAGTCACTGGTACTCTATAAGAAGAGGAAAATTTGATCCCGAGACATGGACACAAGGAAAATGCTACGTGTTGATGGAGGTGGAGATTGATGTGACATGATTGCAAGCCAAGGATAATGATAACCACCAGACTCCAAGCAGAGGCAAGGAAGGATCCTCCCCTCAGCCTTCAGAATGCCAGCCTCTCCTGCCAACACCTTGATTTTGGACTTCTGGCCTCCAGAACTGTGAAACAATACATTTCTGGTTTAAGCCACCCAGTTCTCAGAACTTTGTTAAGGCAGCCCCAGAAAACGAATGCAGTCATCTATGGCATTGACCTCTCTCCCCAGTTTTGCACCCTCTACCAATTTTGCAAAATGCCATGTCTCCTCACATAGATGTCCCTGTGTTGATCAGAATGAAAGCTCTTCTTGACAGGCTGGGGCTTATTGGAGCTGGTCTAGTGCTGCCCCACTGGCTGTTAGCAGCGACAGCCACAGCTCTGCCTTCTGTTCTCCACTAAGAAAAGGAAAGCTTCTCATGTGTGTTGACAGTTACCCATCATGCCTTCCTGGGACTGACACATAGAAGCCATGGTGGCCAGGTGACTGGGAACTCTGAGTTCAATGTCACTTTCCGGGGCCTGTAGAGATCCCAGTGGTGGGAAGAATACTCTGAAATGCATTGTGGAAAAAACAAAAACCAAAACAATCCGAAACCATGTTTCTTTACACAACAGGTATTTGAAACACAACAACAAAAGACAATGCGTGAGTGCAAATAACGCCATGTGAAGTTTACAACATCAGTGAATCAGCCCCCTCCAAACAATGGAGTTACATAGCATGTATTATGCAATCACATTATAGAGGCACAACGGAGGGGCGAGCACTGGTCTTCCGCCCTCTCACTTGGAAAGTGTCATGAACTTGAACCACGTGCGGTTTCTGCATACCGGTGTACAGAGTTAAGGTGTGCTCCGTGGAAATGGTACTTCTGGATGTGGGCTTGGGAAATATCACATATTATATTCTCCTGGAGATTTGTAATTCACATGGCAGTATTAAAAACTACAAAAAAATTCTGAAGTGAGTAAGCCTATTTAAACTGCGTGTAATCTGTGATTTATAAGCTCGTTTGTGCACAGGGCTCTTTTGTTATTTAATACCTGTTACCATCCTATGGAATTACCACTCTAAGGGATATTCCTTGGGAAATGTCGTGGTAAAGTTTTCTCATGGATTAAGACCATTTTCTGTGTTTACAGATTGCTCACTTTCCTTAGGGCAGCTAGGTTGCAGGTGGCCTTGGGCACCCTGGGACCGTGTATGACAGCCCCAGACACGTTTTCCTTGTAACTGTTATCAATACAAAGAGATTAATGTGGGGCACCTGAGTGGCTCAGCTGCTTAAGTATTCGACTCTTGATTTCGACTCAGGTCATTATCTCATGGTTCATGAGTTCGAGGCCTGTGTTAAGTTCTGTGCTGACAGCGTGGAGCCTGTTTGGGATTCTCTCTCTCTCTCTCTCTCTCTCTCTCTCTCTCTCTCTCAGCCCCTCCCCCTCTTGTGAGCACATGTACGTGCTCTCTGTCTCAAAAATAAATAAACTTAAAAAACGTTTAAAAATACAAAGAGATTAATAGAACCAGAGATCAATTATAAAACTATCTTTAGAAAATTTATCAGCATTCATGGTTTAAAGAAACATGAGTTTAAAATCCTGAAATTTTGAATCCCTTTTGCAAAATAATTCATTCAGCAATCTGCTGATTTTCCTCAGGGAAGGCCACCAAGGTGTACATGATTCTGAGAGTGCCCACCTGCCCCACTGTCCTCTGCCACAAGCTGATGTCACAGGTAGATGGAAACGCTCTCTGTGCTTGTCTGTGGGTCCCTGTAACCTCCATTTCTGGTCCTGCCTGGATCTGCTCCAACCTCATCCTGGTATGGAGCTGCCATTCCTCACTTGTTCTGATGAAAACATGTGCTGATGTTTCAGTATTTCTCATTCCTTCTTATCTACAGGGTGTGTAGGCATACGGAGGTCGGAGTGGTGTGGGTCACATGCGGAGACCCACTTTGCTGGTTTACCCTGTGGAGCTGCGTGTGTCTTTGACAGTGTCCTTAGTATGTCAATCAGGAGAACATCAGGGCTACCCCAGGCTTACCTGCACAAAAGGGGGTTTCAGATGCAAGAAACCTTGAAGTGTGAATTGAGATCCAAGGAAAGGAGAGGAGGAGGGGGGTCAGAAAATGGGGGATGGTGAACATGAGCAAAGTTTGACTAGGTCTCGAGATGGGGGCCAACACACACTGGTGGGGATCTGGTGGGTTGTCCCTGTCATGAAGCCATGCTGGAGTCCCAGGGCAGGCTGAGAACTATTGGGCATGATGCCCACCTTAACAGTCTGAACTCCCTTCTTCTATCCAATGGAGTCTGTCAGCCATCGTCATATGGGACATCACTCAAGACATATCTATATATCAGACCATAACCAGTGTTGGTGAGAATGTGGGGAGATCAGAGCCTCCATATGCTGCTGGTGGGAATGGCACATGGTACAGCCAGTTTGAAAATAGCCCAGTAGTGCCTCAAACGATTCAACTCAGTTACCATATAAACCCGGCAATGCCACTCTTGAGTACTGTACTCAACGGAAATGAAAACAAATGTCCTCAGAGATACTTGTGCATGAGTTTCATGGTGAGATTACCCAGGACGGTCAAAAGGTAGAAAAAACCCAAATGTCCATCAGTGTGTAAATGGATAAACAAAATGTGGGGTATCCATACAATGGCACGTTATCAACCATAAAAAGGGTAAAGGATTGACACCGGCTACCACATGGATGAACCTTGAAAACACGCTAAGTGAAAGAAACCAGTGACAAAAACCTACATATCACATGATTCCATTTGTACGAAATGTCCAGAATAGACAAATCTATAAAGAAAGAAAGTAGACTGGTGGCTGTTTAGAGCTGGAGGCATAAGAGAAAATGTGTTGAGAGACAAAGGATACAGGATTTCTTTCTGAGGAGAAGGAAATGTTCTAAAATTAGCTGTGGTGATGTCTGCACCTCTGTGCATATGCTAAAAAAAAAACCCCATTGAATTGCACAGCTTAAATGGGTGAATCATATGGTATGTTGATCTCAGTAAAGCTTTCTTACTAAACAACAAAACCACACATACCTGTATATGCCCTTGAAGGCCCAGAGGCCACAAGACACCAGCCCTTAAAGGAATCTGAATCTGAAGGGAAAATACCTTACCACATACTTTATATTTTTAATTTTTTTGAAGTTTATTTATTGAGAGAGAGAGAGAGAGAAAGAGAGAGAGAGAGAGAGAGAGAGAGAGAGAGAGAGAGA